>VZTX01021846.1:342210-403209 GCA_013400915.1 Pardalotus punctatus | reverse complement strand
TGTTGGTATGATCTGCTGCCACAGGTCCTCAGTGAAGTTTTTTGTTTTGCACTGAGGTCTGAAAAAGGTCTGAAAAGCCTTCAAATAGTTACTTAATACATTTCAGCAGATAGGCAGTAGCTAATGGGAGCAGCCATCTGCTACAGTTTAATCCAAGGTGGCATATCTGTATATACCTTGGTTTCCACTAACTAAACATTCGGTCCAGATAACATCAGATTTAAGCACAGCACTGGCCTATGCACCTTGCTGTCATATTACAATACAACAGGCTATTAGTCTTCTTCACCAAGTGGTTTTAAGTAGTCCAATGTCAAAATAACAAGGAAGATATAAAAAATGAAAAAAACAGCATGAATTTAAAGTTCTTCAAATGGTTTTAAACTGGCCTTATGAAAAGCAAAATAAATGATGTATGGATTGAATGGTTCGCTAACAGCTCTTGTGAATATATCTGTCTTTCACTAACTACAAATTAACCTCCAAAATTAATGTGGTATGTGTAATAAAACTCCCTTTCACTCCTCTATTATTCAAGCATTTTTCCTACTCATTCTTCTGAAATAGAAGTAACATCCCTGAAGAAAAGTCTGTTTTATTGTTCAACTGTAATTTTTCTTTCAACATTTTTATTAGCATATGGGTATTTCCCCAGTGAGGAAAAATTTTATCATTGCTTCACTTCGTTTTGGATGGCAAGGTTTTCTCTTGAACAGAGTAAATGAGAAACACAGTTGATTAAAAGAGCAACCTATTTTGCTAATGGGCACAAGGTAGGCCAGACTAATTTTCACTTTAAGTAGAGCCTCTCTCTGCGATCACTTTATTGAATAAAGGCCAACTCAGTAGCAAAGTTGGGCTATTAATAAAGCATCGTTCTTCTAATGAAGAAATTTGTTCTACACTTGATGTCTCAGTAATTGCTTTCCAGAAAGCAGTCATTCTGTGGATTTAGCCAGAGGCATAAAGCTAGCAAATTCATCTCAAACTGAAAATCTATGTATCAGGACTATATATCACCTGGAATATTAGGTATAGTTCAAATCCTGAATCCATCCCACAGAAATGTAGGCACTGGTTCTTTAGTAGCATATGATCAGTGATCTTCTTTGATCCATCTTTGTTAGAGGTTAGACCTTGCTTTTGTTCGGTATGAAAATTTTTCAGAGCCTTATGCTTAGACAAAATGATAAAAAGCTGGCATCTCAGGGGACCACTTCAAGCAGGCAAATAGTGTTCAGGAAAACATGTTGATTCAAACCATGTTGATCTAGAAACAAGTCTGCAAATTCCTCACAGAAAGAGGTGTCTTGAAGCAATGTGAAGTCAGCATGAGAAGCCATCCCCCTTATGCAGAAAAAGCTAAATAGAACTATCTTTTATTATTCCAAAATTCGGTCATATTACACAGAACTTAATGAAAAATATTTTCCTAGTATTATTTTTCTTAATAGAATGATATAAAATTCAGAAAGAATCTTAGCAGCAGAGAGAATAACTCAGTTTTCCATCCTGCTGAAATTAAGTAGCCACTAGTTTGCAGTATCATACTTCCTTGCATTTCTTCTCTTTTTGTCACTTTGCCTCTCATTCTTTCCCCATAAATCTTATATTCTTAACTATGTAGTGACAGATTAAACAGGAAATTTGGAAATCACCCTTTTCCTTTTCATATTTTTCTCTTTTCTTCCCTTTCATAATTGTCCCACACTGCAGACTGTTGATTCAAGCATTAACTTTGGGATGAAAGTGAATCTGGGGATCTGAGTTTCCTCACTCTGAAAAGACCAGTGATCTATCAATAGAATATTTTGAAACAGTTTTCTGTCAATCCATGTAATAGGGCAGTCTTCAAGGAACTACATTATAAAATAATCTCCTGAAATAAAAAATATCTTAAAAGAGAACAGTCACAAATACACTTCCACAGTTAATTTTCTCTCAGACATGTACAAGAATACCTCCTACATTGAGCCATTCAGAGGATTTAAACAAATGGAAATCTGAATCACTGATTAACTAAATATGTAAGTGTGTATTCAGCTGGCAGAGGACATTATAGCAAAGGCCCAAAATAGATTAAATAGTGTAGGAAGTAAACATTGTCACTTTGGTTCTCATGCACCACTACCTGGTAGAATTCTTTGCTCTGAGTTAGCTGAACTGAGGTATAGTTTACATGGAGAACAGTATTCATATATGCTCTTCAGAAAACTGCCTAATTTATTACACACAAAATGAGAAGACAAATCTAAAACCCAAATCCTTACCCAAGGAGTAAGATGGCACATTTTTCCATTCACTGCTCAAAGTAAAAAAATATTTTTGAGGTTAGAGATCTAAACCAAGCTCCATGTATTCTGTATCCTAACAATCGCCTAAGATAGTCAGGATATAGAATACACTTTTTCCTTGACCTAGAAATAATTAAATTCCTATAAATACCACTGAAAGGTATTTATACCATAACCATTCTAAAGAAAGTCAGCTGATTTCCTTTTGAAATTAGCTCAATAAAAATACTTAGCTTTAAAAATATGTCTTAAATCAATGTAATACAGAACTTCAAAAACAACAGACAGCCCTCCAAAAACAAAGAAGGAATGACATCAATCTTGTTCTTTACAAAGTTAAAATGCATACAAATACAAATTCACAAGTATATATTGCATGTGTTTACTAGACCAAAGAATCTCTGTCCTCAGATATCCTCTTTCCTATAGATTCTCACAGACTCCACAGACAGTTTGATATCCATTTTTGTTAATTTTCTGTTTTTCTTATCAGAGGGAGATGTCTTCATCCAGGCTCTATTTGAATTTTGGATACCACAAATTTACAAGAATGATTCAACTTTGTGATGCAATAGAGAATTACCATAGAAGGAATGTTCACTGAATACCTTATTATGTTCATTGACTATCTTATTATGGCTAGACAATTTTGACAATAAATTCAAATATCAGAAAGTATCTGATATATTATAACATCTTCAAACAAAGGAATTTTGAGTGAGAAAAGACCCAGAATTTATTTTAAGGTCTTTCTGGATTTTATTTAAATAATGAAGAATAGATAGAATAGATACCTGTGTAATTAATGGACAGGAAAGGTATCTCTTATTTTACAACCACTCATGCTAAATGCCATGAAGGACTTAAACAACAGTAGTATGTATAGTCAAACCTTTGAATTTGTGGGTGAGTATACAAGGTGTAATTTTTTGATGTCTTAAATTTTCTGTCATTTTATGTCAGTCATATTGCCACAAAAATCTATCTTACTTACAAATATCCAGATCAAAAAAAACATATGTCAGATGATGAGATCAAGTCCGAAACTAGTCCTTATTCTTCTAAAGGTGGTGAGCAGTACCTAGTAACAGTTCAAGTCCACAGTCATTCTTCCATAAAAATTCCACTCAGTAGCTTCTCTAGATGTTACATACTGGTTGATACATAAGCTTCTTTTTAGATGGTTATTACCCTTTTCTTTTTTTTTTCCCAGAGGAACAGTCTGACTATCAGTCTTCTATCCTAGGCTAGCAGAATCTGAAACAAAACTACAGAGCAATATTAAGTAAATGGTGCAAAGAAAGCCCAGCATAAAGTGATTACATGTTTAAGAAAATATAACTGTGGCCATCTTTTTAAAGCATAAACAAAGGTAGTCTGGAAATGCCCTCTGTGGCATGAGTTAAAAAAAAATCTGGCAGATATTTCAAGCATATTCCTAAAGTGAGGTTTATGGAGATACCATCAGAATATCAGGAATGTTTATTATTTGAATATTTCTTCCAATTAATTTATTTTTGTTTCAGTCATTAAAAATATGTAAAAGACACAGAGCTTTCTCATCCCTAATCTCTTCGCTCTTGTAATTGCCAGAAAGTTGTTTCAATCCCTTCAACACTTCAATGAGTCAACAGCGAAAATATGTGGGCAGTCAGTGCACAGTGTTTTGTCGCTGCTGCTCCTTCTGTCTCACACTTTTCCTCTACTCTTGTGTGGGTCCTTCATGGACTGCAAGTTAAATACCTGCTTCAGTGCCTTGAAATCCTCTTTCTCCTCCTCTTTTCTGTGTCTGTGGTGTTGCCCTCTCCTGTTTCTCACTCTTTTTGTTCTCTCTGCCTGTTTGGAATTTTCTTCCCAATCTTAAATATGTTTCCCTAGAGGCACTACCAGCTTGACTGATGGGCTCAGCTGTGTTCTGTGGTGAGTCTTCTGGAATCATCTGGCTGGACCCAAGATTGATCCCTGGGGAACACCACAAATGTCCCCTTGAATGGCTGGTGATGCTGTGCCTGATGCCCCCCAGGACACAGCTGGCCCTCCTTGCTGCCAGGGCACTGCTGGCTCATGTTCAACTTGCCATTGACCAGGACCCCCAGGTCCTTTTCCATGGCACTGTTTTTCAGCATCTCATTCCCCAGTCTGTTCATACATCCAGGGTTGCCCCATCCCAGGTGCAGAATCCAGCACTTTCCCTTGTTGAACTTCATATGGTTGGTGAGTGCCCAGCCCTCTAACTTGTTCAGGTCTCTCTGCAGGGCCTCCCTGCCTTTGAGGAAGTCAACAGCTCCTCCCAGCTTTGTATCATCTGTGAACTTGCTCAGTGTTCCTGCCAGTCCTTTGTCCAAGTTGTTTATGAAGATGTTGAAGAGCACAGGGCCAAGAATGGAGCTCTGTGGAACCCCACCACTGACAGGTCCCCAGTGATGTCACCCCATTCACTGTCACCCCTTTGTGCCTGACCCATGAGCCAGTTGCTCACCCATCACATGAAATGTTTATCTAGCTGTGTGCTGGACATTTTGTCCAGAAGGATCCTGTGAGAGACAAAAAGCTTTCCTGAAGTCTGAAGAGATTACATTAGCTGGCTTGCCTTGATCAACTAGATGGATTAAGTTCTAGGTCTCCCTTTTTTATCACAAGCCCTCTTTATAAGAAATTTAAGATATAATTTGAAGCTAAGGGAGAGTCCTCTCATTCCCTTCTATTTTCATATTTTTAATTTCTTTGTCATATTCCCTAAGTAATATATTGTTTGAAAGTACTTAGTAGTCTTTTAGAAAGACTAGTAAAATATTTCATTTCTCTTGCTCCCCAGATGATCATTAATGAGCAGTAAAATAAGCCAAAATAGTACAGTTTGGTAGAATATCTTTTAATCCTTTCCAAGGCAAACCACAAGATGTAATTATTCTCTTAGTATTACAAGTGTCTGATTGTTATCAGTCTCACATCTCTAGATGCCTGTAATTATCCACAGTAATTTGTTAGCTCATTTGATTAATTCAGAGAGACTGTATGTTTCTTCTCATACAGAGATATATGTAATGGTATGGCCCTCTTACCTCACACAGTATTCTAATTGCAAAATTTTGGGTTGTGCAACAGCAAACATTTGAAAAATCAGTGAAGAGATTAACTCTCCCAGCCCAAAGACAGAATAATTACTCTTACAAATTAACTAGTCCTGTCTCCCATTAGGGAAGAATCTGTCTAATTAATGGTCAGTTCATGCATAAAAAATTAGTATCAGCTATTCAACCATTATTTGAATATGTTTGCAGTAACTGACATAGTTTATCTGAATTTTAAATGCAAAATAATATCAGTGAGACTGTAAAATACATTAAGCATATAATTTAATAAATACAATTTATGAAAATTACTGTCAGAAGCATAATTGATTGTAAGACAGAACACAGAATGTATTAGACACTGAAATCATAAGCATCACATATTACATATTTCTTACTGATGTATTAGGTTTTTAATTTATAAAATGTTCCAATTAGATAATTTAAGAGTATGTGCAAGAAAATTTAGCAAGTAAATGCAAGTGTATATGCTGTAATCAGTATTGAATTTTTAAAAAATTAGATCTAAGTACGTAAAAGATATTAGAGATTTAGTTACACAGAGTGCAATTCAGACAGAATTAAAATATCAAACTACAAACTGCTTTTCAAAGTTCCATGCTTAGATATTTATCTGTCAAGTAGGTTTTCTCTCATTTGGGGAAGCTAGTCAGTGCTTTGGTGACTATTTTATTCCTACTTTTTTGATAAACTAATTGCTAGAAAGCTGCATCAACTATTCAAATTTTTGTGGGTTTTTTTCATTTTCCCAGCCACTTTTCATTTTCTCAGCCAGCAAATAGTAAAAAAAGAAGTCTAGAGAACCAAACTCACTTTCACCTTCTGCTGTGGACCAATCAGTGTTTAATTACTTAATGCAAGACAGGAAAAAATGGGTGAGCTCCACTTAAAGCAGGTGGTTAGGCAAACAATATAAGAGAATTCTGCTAGTCAAATTAAATTGCATCTCTTACATGTAAGGTGCTCTAACCTCTATAAAAGCAGAAAGTAGTGATCTATCTATCTCTCTGTCTCTCATATTTAGCTGTGATCCAAATGTCCAACTCCATCAACAGCAAATTTTACTTGGTCAGATAAGTAGTATCAATGTGTTTCTTATTCCTGATAATAGGTCAGATTTTATTTAATAATGTATAGATTTCCCCACCAGGGATTAAAGAAATAATTTTTTTTTCTTTGTAAATGGATTTGATTTTTTTTTCAGGAGAGAAAAAGAAATAGTTATAGTCAATAGTTACTATTATTAAGAACCATTTGTTTCATTTTATGAAGATATTAGAAAGAGCCGGTATAATTTTTCATATGGCCTGATTCATGTTACATCAAGAATGGTACATAAGCACACAAGCAGATATAAATATAGAAACCATTTATTAAAAATGCAATTGCAACTAAATATCTAGGAAGCATGTAAAGAAAAACAAAAATTCTCTTCTTCTACAGATGATTAGTTAAACAAAATAGCTAGTTTTAATCATGTCACTCAAAACGGATTAAACTCCTTAAATTATTTTTTGTGTCAATACCATGATTACAATTGTCTCTGGTCTTTTCTGAGGTATATTGTTAGCTTACTCTTGCAACATTAAAAATATGATTAACAGATCTATGTTAACACCGAGCTATGAAGTTTGCATGTGACAAAATGCTTGAGCATTTCCTAGTGAGGAAGAACACTGTGTCTCACAATGACTTTTTAACTTGTTAAGAGCTCAGCTAAGGATAAACAGTTATTAAATACATGCAATAAACTTCAAATTAAAATTGCAATTAGTATTTTCAAATAAGAAAGTAGAAAAATGTGACTTGTTGGAAATATAGATAAACACCTTCTTATTTAGGCAAAAGAATAATAAATAAAGTGCAAAGGGAGAAAAAACTGTTATTAACCCAAATAACTTCCAGAGTGAGAAATTAATTAATTGAAGGACTCATATAGTCTTCTTCTCCAAATCCAATGAAATACATACCAATTTTTCACATGAAACTTGAGGGGAATCATATTTTGCATCCATATTTTTTTGGCTGGTTTATGTGGCTAAATGTTCATTGGCTAATTCTTAAAAATTCTTTTCCTTTGAGTAAACAATCCTAATATTTAGTTAAATGAAACTTTTTTGACAGTGAAAAAAATAGGTTGTTTTCTGCTATTCAAAAGACACAGAGGCAAATTTATAAAACAAGGGACATTTTCTGATATTGAGGCCAGCCAGGGAAATACCTCACATTGATACTTTCAACCCAGTTACTCTTTTAAACAGGTGTCTACCATTCAGGGATTTTTCTCTGACCTGCATTAGTTTCCAGACTGTGCCTAGAACTCCTACATCTCACAGATCAAAAGTATTTCAGGGATTATTCTAGCAATTTTAAATTATGAACAGCAGAGTTTCAGAGTCTGGAAGTGTCCCTTTACTCTGTCTAATTTACCAGAATTTCTTCAAGTGATCTTGCTTCATTAGCTAGGAAAATCCTGTGACACTCATCAAAGTCATGAGAAGTTAGTCTACACCCTGAAAGTGCTAGGAGACACAAAAAATTATTGCATTCTGTTTAATTTAAAGGGCAGTCTTCTTTTACTGGGAGCTCAAACACCAAAGAAATCTTTAGGTGGCTCTCTAGCTACTAGATTTTGGGGTGCAAGTATAAGCTTTTTCTCAAAATAAATAGATCCTGGAAAAACTATAAAAACACACACTTAATGAAGAATTAGTGTTATTGAGTATCATTGGAGAAACTACACAAATATCAGTGTAAAATTAGAAATGCTCCATTAACTAAATTTACTTTAAAGGAGAATAGTACAATATTTGAAAAACAACAATTCAAATATCTAAGTAATTTCTTACTGTTGGACCATATATTTTTTTACGTATGTACACTTATGAATTAACTTCTTTATACTGTTACACACCAGCAGCAGTATCAAAATCAGTCTTGGTTTTCAAGCTAACTAATGTTTTTTCACTAAAGAAATACAGATATCTACTGTGTGACAACACATGGCTTAAAGATGCGCTGTTGATAATGATTTCCCTAGAGGTAATATTATCTGGTTAAAAAAAAAAAAAAGATAAACCAAGCCATCTATCACATTCTAATGGGCAAAGGTCAGGGTAACATCTGCCCTGTCTATTTTCAAATTGTTTCTGAGTTCATGAGCAGTATTCCTCTGTCCCAAAAGTTGTTCGAGCACAAAACTGCAGTACCAATGAATTGAATCTTCTTTTTTATTTTTTCAACTGATATTGTGGCAAATTGCTTTTCAGCTGCAAAAGCAGCTTATTTAAGGTTTTTTTTTCTAGCATTGTTAAGAGTGAATAAAGTGGCCAGACACTAAGTACATTACAGTGACCTTGCTACTAGAAGTCAGTGATAATGAGCAATTTATGAAGTATGATACCTGAGCTCTAGTATCAAAAGTAATATTATCCAATGGATTTTTCAATTTGTACAGCAGCTTTTTTTTTGCTCCTTTTTTCAGTTTTACTTTGCTGGTGGCACCAGCTTTTGAAGCCATCTTCACTTTTAATCCTCTTTATAGCAGGAATCAACTAGTGCTCAGCTTGCCTGTCTATTGCATTCCATTCCTATAAGAGAACCTCTGAGAAATATTAAGAACTCTGGACTCAGCAGAAGTTCCTGTCTGCAAACCTGCAGGCTGCAACAAACTAAGTACCTATCTGAGTTCATTTTTGCAGACACTGGAAGAAATTTTGAGTAACTGGAACCAGAAGAAAAGCTTGCTGCTATAATGAATTTTATTTGATCACTTGTTATTGATAATTTGTTACTTGGTGATTTTGGTCTTTTATTTTCTTAGATGCTTTACTAACCTCCTATGTGAGTTTGGAGACGGAACCAGTTGCTGATCATACCATGTTAGAATTTGCAAATATATGGGGAGAGGGGAAAAAAGAGAAAATATCTATAACCATTGGCTGGTGTGAGAAAACTTTATATATGAATGCTAAAAATAGTGTGCTACTTTGAAAGGCGTCACTGTTTTCAGCACATCCAAAGCATCAGCCCATAATAGCTACCATGAAGAAAAACAACTCTATCCTGGACAAAACCAGAAGATATGATCCATATTCTATCGTATTTGATTGTATTTGTTATTGTGTATCATATTTGATACTGTGGCTGTGCACTTGTAAAGCCCCAAAAAACTTGCTCATCAAGACTTTTAAAAGGGCTTATGGGTGTTCATGTACTGAGTTAGACACATGGGAGAAATATCTACAAGATATTCTCAAGAGGATAAAACAACAGAAAGAACTTCATTGGCACTTTTGGAAAATCAGAGGATTTTGGCAAAATGTTTAGAGCAGCATTCAATCAACATAAAGTATGACCCAAAGCATTAACTTAGCCCATTCAACTTACCAAACTCCTGGCCCATTTGATTTTTACTTACTCAAAAATTCCAAGAAGAGAGAATTAGAATAAGAAAGAGAAGGAGAGAAAGACAGAAAACATATAGAAAAGGACACATACAGCTACGAATTCCTGGGTTCCAGCAGTGTTTAGCAAATAGAAATTCCAAGGGGAGGTAGTGTGAAGCCATGTGCTCACCTTGTGTTCAGCTTTAAATAGCCCTTGGCCTTCCTGGACCCATCCCTCAGGCAGGACTTCTGGTCATTTGGCCACTCAGGAGCTGGGCTGGGAGCTCCAGAGGCAGGTATGGAGCATTGCCTCTGGTGTGCCGGGGTTGACAACCCCTGCAGGGCTGGGATACAGGCTTTAGGGATGGGGGGTGCACAGCAAGGCACTGCCTCTCCAGGGTAAGGCCCCACCTGCCTCTTCCTCCACACACATGCACCCCAAAATGTCTCAAGACATCAATCTTTACAGTCTCTCATAACACTCGCACAGTTTGCTCAAAGATGCTCTGGAGTCTCCACCTCTGGATTTTCAAAAGCTGTCTCAACAGTGTCCTAAGCAAATGTCTTTTAGTAACCTAACCTGTGTAGGGCAGTTGGATGAGATGACCTTCAGAGGTCCCTTCCAGCCTCAACCATTCTGTGACGCTGATATGGGAATGGAAAACTTGAGAACTGTACTGTATACTGTATACCTGCAGAAATCCTATCTCATGTTCTTCTGTTGGCATCCAGCCTATGAGGACTCAACTTTAGCAGCAACTTCCAAACACTTCTGCAGTGATAATATGCAGACTCTTAAGCTGCTGTGGGTTAATTCCAGCACGCTGCTCAGTCCTGCACACAGCCACTCATTCACTACCCCAAAGTGGAAAAGTCACCAAGAGTTCAGAAACCACTTCTTGAAGGTATTTAAATGTAAAATTACATAATTTAAAAAATATTGCAGTGAATTTTGCTATAAAATATATGAGGGGTGTCTCATAGGCAGAGTAACTGTCAGTAACAGAAAATGAAATACCAGCAAATCAGAAAACGTTTAAAGATGATATCACTGAACATATGACAGGGGAGGGATTTTTTTTTCTTTTTTTCATCCTGAAGATACTAAAAATTGCAATACATACCTGATGTTAAAACAGGTCTGGTCTAGAAAGGTGCAGCACTTCTGAAAACCAGTGAAAATTTTTGGAGCCAAGGGATTCAAGGTATATTGGTTTTATTGCTTTTATTTCTCCTTTGCAACAATAAAGGGATATTCTGCTGTCAGTGGCATGGTGTAAGGAATGTTAAACAGTAGAGATTAATAGAAAACTAAATTGTATCACTGCTGTATTCAGTTGGTTTGTGATTACATAGAATTAGATGATAATGAATTGATATTTTAAGATAAAAAGTGGTTTGTTTTATAAATCAAAGTTTTTGTATAAGCAATAATAATTAAATAAAAGTCTTAAGTACTGTGCTTTTTAAACTAAGCTTCCCTTACCCTCTATATTTTTCTCTACATTCTTTATTCACCTATCAAGAAAATTTTCCCTACTTTTCCACAGTTCTAGTGCAATGACTGATGAAGTGTTAGGAACACCTATGTCTTCAGAGGCAGTTGGAGTTTTTTTTCCAAATGCCAGAAGAAATAGTGTCCCTTTGCATAGATTTACAAATGAACAATAGAGATATATAGATGTACAAATAAGGGAAAGAAGCTCTCTCTGCAGCCTGCACCAGTCCCTACACAGAACATAATGACAATCAATATATTTTACCGTAATACTAGTGTAGGAGGAAATCCAACTATACCTATGAAGTTGTTTCTTCTTCATTTTGTAAAATCATGCTGTTACTAAAATATAATGTAAGTATATGTATGTATTACAGATTTCAGTCACCTTATGTTGAGACTTCACAACTTCTTCATATTTCACATCTTACTCTATAAGATGTCTGTCTCTAGAATATGCATCTTTTTGTGACATTTTACACTGATGATGTGAGAATTGAAGCACTGGTGTTCTCACCCTGAGAAACTGAGCCATACACAAGTATATTTAAATGAAGTATATTATTCTTACTATCAAAGAATGAAGTCTTAGGAGAATTTGAGTTTGAACAATTGCTTCCATGACAACAAGTATCATAAAAATGTTAAGCAGGACTGTTGGTACCACCTATTATTAAGGTTGGCTAGTGGTTCATATTTTCAGTTGATTATAACTTTACTTAAGTTCAACAGTCTGAACTCACATTTTCCATGCTGAGTGAACAACTCAGGATGGAATAATTTGCCCTTTTTTGGCATTTCTGCCATAAATGTTCAATCAAACAGATCTGCTATTCCCAAGAAAGTGTCTAAAGGAAATTGTGCAAAATTAAATACTATTTCTTTGTAAAAAGACCTGCAATACTACACATTTAGGAAAAGAGATTTTTACAAAGTTTGTCAAGAATGTGTCATTATCACATTAAATTCTTCAAATCTGCTCAAGGTATAAGACTCTAAAAAACTTTCACTACAGAACAGATAACAGTAAGAAATATGGAATTGACCAAATCTTTCCTCAGAAAACTACTATTGCCTGGAACTCCTGATAGCCGTACTGGTACCAAATTCAGAAAGTCTACTTTCTTAGGCCCTTTTTCATTGGAAGGCACTTAAGACTAAAAAACTGAAAGACAAAAGGTCAGTAGGTGGACAGAAAACAAAAGCTTGTGATAGTAAACAGAAATGAGAAGGAAAGATCTGAGAATAAACAGAACAAAAGAAATTGGGACTACTGGTGAGGACTCAATGTATTTGTATGAAGCCTAAATGATGACACAGAGAGCTTAGATGAAAGAATAAAAGGAACGAGTGAAATAAGATGAGCTGTAGGAGAGAACTGGTAGAAGGCAGAAAAGTTAATGACCAAATTATAAAAGGGAAAACCTGTGACTGTCTACTCTTCAAATTATCCATGAAAGCCAAAGATATTTTTATTCACATTTTGTTGATTAAACACTCACTCTAAGAGTAGGAAGACTGTGATTTCTACAGTTCTATGATGAACTGAATTATCTGACAGTTCATTGCATGTGTATGCCTTTGTATGTTGAGAGACAGGGTGGATATTAGGAAAAATTTGTTCACTGAAAGAGTGGTTAAATGTTGGAAAAAGTTCCCCATGCAAGTGGTGGAGTCATCATCCCTGGAGTGGATGTGGAACTTCATGACACACTTCAGTGTACCTGACAATCTTCGAAGTCTTTTTCAACCTTAATTATTCTATGAGTATATATTCTGTCTGATGGGGACGGTTGAACAACAGAAAAAATCTCCTTGCCCAGGTTGTTGCCTTGCTAGTTAAAAGGAATGCTTATGGGAAAGGGAAGACTGCTTTCTTAGGCTGAGCACCTGGTCAGCTTAAAAAATATCGTTTGAGGCAGGCATGAGGGTGGCCTACAGGAAGAGGGTGATTGAGACCTTGTTCAAAACAAAGGGCTTGCTGTTAAGTAGAAACAAAAGCCAAACTGGTGAGAGATTGTCATAGTTCATGCCTCAAACATTGATACAAGGTTTTGCCCCTTAAAGCAAAAACTGTATAAAGAAGTTACAAGCACAGAAACGTCCTTGAAGAACTTTGGACTGTAAGTAAAATGCTGATTAGATAAAGGGAAAACCCATTCTTTAATCACCTCAGGCCTGGGGAGAAGGAAACAAGTAAACAAGGAGAAAAATGTGAGCCAAACCGAGCAGCCATGTTAAGAATTATCTCTGGCTTGCTTTGGGATGGGGGAGGCTCTAGCCCACAGACCCATTTGCTGGGAGCAAGTTTGCACAGATTTCCCCCCCAGCTAAGGTGGGGGGAGGAAGTTTCGGTGTGTTGTAACCTCTGCTTGGGCCAGTGAACCCATCCTCCCTCACGCAAACTGGCTACGGAACCCCCAACCCCGGGAAGGCTACATCCACGGGACATTCACATGAGGAGCAACTGAGGGGGTGCCTTATCCCATCAAAGACCCCCTGAAGTGCTCCCCAGAGTCATTCCTGAGGCTTTGCACCACAGGACTGCACATGATGCAACAAATCCAGAGCCTGTTGGAAGAGACAATGGCAAACTTCAGTTTATGTATTTTTACATTTTAAATAACCCATCTTTAAAGACTGAGAGCCTTTAATGTCTTTTGGTATGCTCATTTTAAAGAAAGGAACGTGGAGACCTACTTCCCTCAAGGTTCTCCTCTAGCTGAGATTGTCAGAGTCCAGACATGCAAAAATTTTGTGATACAAAATAGAACAGTTGAATCACAACATTTACACATTTCTTTTTCATTCAGCAGGTTTTGAGTTCCTCCTTTTCTGGGAGTGCAATTACTACCATGAATGGCTAGCAGCTGAACTACAGGATGCCTGCAGCTGCATTTGAAGCTACTGGGAACAGTAGCCCAAACTGGAGGGTTAAGCACTCTAAAAATAAGTTTCTAGGTACTTGAACCAGTGCTTCATTTATCAGATAATGCATCTCAGTACCTCAGTCACAAAATGAGGATAATTCTTCCTCTTCAGTTCTCCAACCCATTTTGAAAATAAATTTAATACTATGTTCTGAGGAAGTGAAATACCATAAAGTCATGGGTGGTGTAACAGATTATAAGATTACCAATCTTGTTAACAAACCAAATCAGAGCAGATTTTCACTAGTGTGAATTGAATAAAACATGGGCCTTACATTGAGCAACGCTCTGCTCAAAGCATTGCATATGAACTCTTTCATGAAGAAGACAAAAACACAAGAGGGAGCAACAGAACAAAAACAACAGGACAAGAAGAGAGGTATCCATCCTAACTGATAACTTTCATCACAAGATTGCAAACCCACACATTTTACATTCAAAGTGTAGAGTTAACTTCAAGTGCCACCTACCTGAAAATTTCATCCATCAATTGATGCTAATACTCAATCTATACTCCATGGTTACTAGAGTATAGTAATTAGAGTTGTAACTTAAATCTTCTGCTCCAGATAATTTTTTTTAACAGAAGCATGTTATTCCATTAATATACTTCAGAATTCCAAGGAAAGCAGAAATGTGCATTCTCTACTGTTCAGTTGAAATTACACACTTAACTGGTCAAATAGAGAGTCTTTCCAGAATGGACCCAAATAAGAATCAAATGTCACTGTTGCATGGGATGGGGGGAGTGGAAAAAGGTCAGCAACAGCTATTTATTTCTACATACAGTAAATTATGATAGATAGTATATTTTAAGACAGTGTGACAGAACTATACATGACCTCTATGATTTCTTTTCCAATCGACTTCTTCTGGCAGTATAACTTAGAAAAATAAAATATTTGTATTTTTGTTAAAAAAACAAGTTTAGGGGTGGTATGTGTACCTTCATTTCATGTTTGCATTCTATTTCCAAGGGAGTTTTGGAGGGTTTTTATTTATACAAGGCATTATATTCTTTCGATGTATGATATTCTTATTGTAGTAGTTCCTTACTTTAACTTCTATTTGATTTCCCCTAGACAGAACTTTGTTTGTAAATATTTATCTGAATTTTAAACAATATTCTAATATAGCTTTCAAAAAAGTTCTTTGTCACTCTTCATATCTTGCTCATAGTTACAATATTCTTTTTCAAACTGTTGCAGTATATGTAATCCTGAAATCTGCTTTAATCCCTGAAAGAAGCTTGTTGGAGCTTATCAGTGTGGATTTGGAAGATATGTATAACCAACTCTACACATGATTAGAATCTGGATCTGTAGACTTACTAAACCATCTGACTCCCCTGTCTGCAGCAAAAAGCATTTTTAGCACGATGGCAGAACATGCAGCATTAGAGCCTTATTTAGAAAAACTTAAATCCTTCTACTTTCTGAGAAAACCGCATAATTTTATTCATGTTTACATATATGCTCCATGTACCTGCTTTTGTGCCAGTAAATTGTCATAATCACTTAAAAGCTGTAGGGATACAGACCTTTAAAACAGAGGTCACAGTACTATTAAAATAATCTGACATTTTGTAGCATCTCAAACTGCTGTTAATACTGAACTATAGTCAGTACTTTTAAGTATAATATCAAAATAATTTATGGATTAACAGAAAATCTAGAAAATATTTTCATTCTTAACATCTCTTTTGTTGTGCAAGCCCCAGAATAAATGTGAGAGGTACAAGATTGTCTCTGTATCTTCCTGACAGAAAACATTTTTTTTCTGTGCTTCTGGCACTCAGATTGAATCAAACTTGCATATGACATTATTTCAAATAATGTTAAAGTTCAAGTAAAAGCAGAAACAATATTGTTACACTATTGAAAGCTTTGCAGACACTGAAAAAATTCTACAGACATGCCTTTGTAACTAATTAGTTTTAGCTACTTGATATCAAAAAGGCTTTCTGCACAAAGAATAAGTACATATAAATTATGTATAATTATTTTATAATAGCTGCACTGTCTATATGAAGTCCAGGTTCAGTTTGTAAATCACTGGATGTGCAGAAAATATTTTTCATGAATGCTTTGCAATCCCTAGTAATGCAATTAACTAATTACTGGGAGCAATTACTTAGAGATGTAAATATGTACTACTTTTTGAAGTTAGTTTACCCTTATAAATATTAAATCACATAAACAGAGTTCTATCTTCAGGCTAACTTCAATACATTAAAAGAAAATTCTGAACCAATTTAGAGACCTCTTGTGCTGTTTCATTGCTTTTAGGTATTTTAGGCCATAGTATAAAATGTTTTTGTTATAGGGTGAACAGTGGTAGAGCTAAAAATATGCTAATATTCATGACTTGTATTATGTACTTTGTAAATTTGTTTCAATATTTTGCTCCAACAACTTTCACTGAAACATTTTGAGCTACAACTGCAACTGACTTAAAACTCACAATATATTGAGCAAAACTACTCAATGCTATGTGAAGCTACATTTTCCCTTTACATATTTTCACAGTGTGTTTCTATCATTAGAGTGAATTGAATAGTTTAGAATTGAATATTTCCATAGTAGAAAGTCTTAGGGTTAAAATTATGGAACTGAAAAAAGATTGATCGATTGACTTTTAAATGTTCGATAGCAAATGTTTCCTATTTCACAAAGATTAGGGTTAAAAGAGATGGAGAGATTTCAGAGAAGGAGGAAGTTAAAGCAGAATTGGGTTCTTCTAACAAAGATATAACAAAGAATAAACTATTCAAAATAACCCCAACAAAACAAAACCATTTCTGTAAATTCAATAAGGAATTAATTAGTGGATAAGAACACCCTAATGCTTAGGCCCAACACTTGAGAAACAGCTGAATTCTTTACTCTGATATGGAGACTTTGGAAGACCTTTTGGAGGACATGGTTATACGGTATAGTTATCTGGAATTTTAAAAAATGCATGTGATCCTTTATCACTTCCTATAAAATATAGGTCCTTCTGGTAAAACAGCAACAATAATAATTGAGAAATGCAGTAAAGCACATGTGTAATTTAAACACATATTAAAAACATCTGTTGATTCACCAAAGTACCTTCTGAACACTCTGTTCCTTGGCCTGTCAATATTTTGTTCACTATCTTGTCTAAGGCATCTAATTTGTTTAAATCTCAACATTGAAGATGTAAAGGATTAAGTCAAAATATATCTAGGCATTTAATATTTCATGTTTTCATCCATATATGGGAGATGCACAGAAGCAGATCTGACAGGAACAGTTTATTTGAGTAATATAAATAAAATCTATGTTTTAAAATATGTTTTATGCCTAATCCGCTTAGAAAATTTTAGAGTGGGCATAACAGAACTATTGGCAAATATATTTTTAGTAGGGAGGTTATACTTGTTAACGAGTCTGTACTTATAAAATAACTCTGTAATGGTACTTTCCATGTGGAAACCCTCTTCATCCCCCAAAAAGAAACTCTACTAAAACAAAACCCCAAACAAAACCCAACCATTAAAACCCTAATGACTATTTACTTTTTGGATGACCTGGTAGCCACCATGCATAGTACCATGAAATATGAAACCAGGTGGTTTTATGTTTTATAAGGCACTCTAAGTCTAATGCAATCTCTGGAAATCTGTTGAATTTTGTTTTTTTTTACTTCTGTCTTCTTTTTGAAGTTCACACATTAAAATTTTCTGCCTAAATCAACTGAGCACTGATATTTGCAGTTCCCTGACTGAGTCTCTAAAGGCAAAGTTATTACAGCTACAAAGACTGTGGCACTTGCAAGCTCCCCTGTAAAGTATTCACTTGTTTTTATTTGCAGCTCATTCACAGTGTAAACTCTGAAGCTTCACTTTTTAAATGCCTCTTACATACGTCTGATATAACATTTATGGTTTATGTAGTCAAATGCCATTATATGTAATGAAAACAAAATCCGCTCTCATATCTAAGTAGCAACATTCCACAAAATATCACTTAAATATAATGTGAAGCAAAAGGATACTGAAAAGCAGAATTAACCTTGAGAAATGTGGTTATCATTCAGTAATAAGATGGACTAATAGATTAGAGGGTTTCCAGGGTTTCCAAATTTCCTGTCTCTTTCAGGTTCTTGAAATTGAATGAGCAGAGTCTGGATGTCTTTTGCACTATGATATATCCTAGGGATGAAGATTGCATACCCCCTGAAAGTGAAGTTCTGAATTACTATTTATTTAGAGATTCAAAGAGTAGCTGAGTTCACACAGCTTTATTGAATGGACAATCCATTCTACATTTCTCTAAGGGACTGAGGGAATGAATATACAGAATGAAAATAGGAACTTCCCTAAAGCATAGCAAAGAGTTTCTGGGAAACTGAAATATTAGTATACTCATTTACTAGCTTGATTCAAATTTTAAAATACTACAGTAGTTTAAGTTTCACCAGTGTGAAATTCATGGCACTCCTGCAGCAATAATTCATGACATGTGACTTAACATTTTAAGTATATACCAAATTTAAGTATATGTCAAATTTAAGCATATACCAACAAATGTGTTATGAGACTGCTCCCTAGGAGGACCTGGTAAGATGTCTCCACAATGAACTTGTCAGTGATTGTTGCACCTGCTATTACTTTCCAAGCAATTGGCTGAGTTTACCAAGGAGCAAAATCTTAACAAATGGAGAAAAATCACATGACATATATGTACTAGTACAGACATAGATATTCAGCCACATGTCTGAAACACGTCTGCAGTTACTTTCCAGTACTTCCCTGCTTTCCAGTACTGCTACTTAAATATCCTGCTTGGATAATGACATCATACATTTATTTTTGTTATTATTACTGCTACTGATATTTTTTCCTACCTCTAAGATATATAATATTGTTTTACTTACAAAGGAAGGTGAAAGAAACAGTTGAATATCTTCTCTGTGTCTGTTGCAAATGATTCATTTGATTCTACACAAATTTGTCATACCCTTTATTAATACATAATGTTTTATTCGTCATGTGAATTCTACATCCAACATTCTATTATCACATTCCCTTGGGAGGTTATTGTTTAAATTCTCCCATACCTTGATTTTACACATTCTCTAGCTCTAATTTTTGAATGCTTTTCTAAGGGGATGGTTGTGATGTATCACCACCATTCACTTTCCAAGTTCTGTTTTCTGCTTTGTTGGACATTCAGCATCTCACAAAGGGAGTAGTTCATAGAAAAGTTGAAAGTTTTACTCTGCTTTGCATACCACTTCATGATTTTTTCTGTACCTTTCCTCATGATCAATTAATACCGAGGAGTGCTCTCAAATCAAGGCATCTCAAAAAGAATGCTCATCTATATATTAGGTATAAGGCAGATACTTAATTTCCTTTCTGAAACAATCATAATAACTTATCACAGAAAAAGAACCAAAAACATTTAGTTTCAAAATATATGCTATCAAATTAGAATTACCTGTATTGAAATCTTTGACTATAAAAATCAATGTTATTTCTTCCTTTTAGGTTTGTATTCATTGGCACATGACACCTGAAAAAAATGCATATTATATTGGTTCTATTTAACAATGGAGTAATTAAAAACATGTAGAACAGAACTAGAAGATTAACTATATTCATAAGAGGAAATAAACATTAATTTATCTATAAGGAAAAAAAAATGTGGTCCTGTATAAGACTACACTACAAAAAAAACGCAACCAATCAATCAAAATGTTGGACCCATAGAACTCACCAGGGGTGGCAAAAAAGTGATTTTTCTGCAGCTCAAAACTATATTGACCTGAATTTTTCTGCTGATGTAATTTATTCATTTTTGTTTTGCCTGCTAGAGCCAAATGCTTGTTGCTATGTGCAGCCCTAGAGCCAAAAAGAATGCACAGCTCATGTAATACGGTAAGTGCTATCTCCAGTCAGGAAGTTCCTCCTGTGATATTTAAGTGCCAAAAAAAGATGATCTGCAAAGTGAAGACAAGTACATAGAATTCCTGAGTATCTGAAACTGCCAACAAGACAAATTGTTTTTATAGTAAGTGCCTAAGAAACGCATTAGTACCGTTTCCACTTGGAAGCCGTAATGAATGCAACATAAGAGCAAAACAGCACAATCTGTTTGTAAAGGAAGCCTATGGCAGGCAATGACATTGTTGGCACATGCAGCACAAAGGAGGAAATGGAGAAAAGTTGTCCTGCATGTGGAGATAACTAATTCAGTACTATTAAAGTGAGCTGCATCTGTGGCTTGGTTTGGTTTTACAAATAGACACACGCAGAGGCATTGAATCCTGCAAACCGCACAGCAGGAGCCCAAGACTATATTCTGAGCTTCTACCCTTTTCCTTGTGCAACATATTTTCAAATGGTTTAATGTCAGGATGCAACAAATACATTCATCTTCACTGGATAAATACCTTTGCTTGATTTTTGCTTGAACTCTGGTAATGAGTTCAGTCCAGAAATGAATAATGTTAAACAATAAGAAAACCTCTTATTCGTCTTTGGTTTATGTTCCATCTAGCCTTCACAGTGATTTTATCCATGAATTATCATTCACAGTATTCCTGATATTTAACAGTTAATTAAAAGTGAAAATTAAAGGTATTATTTTTTAGATAACTTCCAACTATCTTCAGTTTTACTTCTCTGAAAAAAAAGCCCACAAGTCAAGTGTTCTCTGTTTGTTTATGTATCTTTTTGCAAAGGCCCTAGGTCACTTGGATAGATACCTTTTATATAAATTCAATTATCATTGATGCTGTTTCAGCTGGTTTTGCTGACAGCTAAAAAGGATGCAATATTGTGTGTGTTTGGGTATCTTCAAAGCTAAGAGGGTAAAAGAATTCAAGTTTCACTCAATAGGTTTTTCTCATTTAAAAAAAAAAAAAATCTGTTGAAGGATCAGGCCTTTCAGACAGTTTAATTTGTTTGTTTTCTCATTACAAGTTTATCACCCAACAGTTTGTAAAGAATTGGAAATCAGATTACAGACTGTCTCCAGTGACTAATAACTTTGCATTCTTGATGTGAAAAAAAATCCAAAATATTCTGGAAGTAATTTTCTTCTAGATTTTTTCCTTTATAATTTGATCAATATTGTTAATATGTGCACTAAAATAATGTTTGTGCTAAACTTTTAGTTATATTAGCAAATTCATTATTTCTCTGAGCTTATAGCAAAGTTCTTACTCTGTTCATTAGGAGCTAATTATGTAATTTATGTATATTTTCATGGGAGGTCTTTCAAAATGCTCAACAGGCAATTCGGATTTTGAAAAATAATAAAAAAGGAAGAAATACACACTTTCACTGCCATAGAGAAAAAATGTAATATAACCATTTAATAAAAACATGGCAGACAGGCCAGCTAAAACTTTTCAGAATATCTCTATCTATATATCCAAGTGCATATTGCCAGGTCATGTTGAGATCCTTATCCACTAATATCCCCAAGTCTTTCTTTTCAGGGCTGCTCTTGATCCATCCTTCACCCAGCCCATTATTCGTACCTGGGATTGCCCTGACCCAGGTGCAGGACCTTGCACTTGACTTTCTTGAAATTCATGAGGAGTACACAAACTCACCTCTCAAACCAGTCAAGGTTCCTCTGGATGACAAATCTATTCCCTCGGGCATGTTGGCTGCCCCAGACAGCTTGGTGTTGTTGAGTGCGGAGGGCACACTTAATCCCAGAGTCCATGCCACCAAAAAAAGTATTAAACAGCACCAGCCCCAGCACTGACCCCTGAGGAACACCACTGGTGTCTACTTGGGCATGAAGCCATCCACTTCAAGTCTTTGAGTGCATCCATCCATCCATCTAATTCCTTATTCACCAAATATTCCACCTGTCAAATCCAAGTTTTCATTTTAGAGACGAGGTTGTCATGTGAGACAGTATTAAATGTTTTGCACAGCTCCAGATAGATGACATCAGCCACCCTTCCTATATTCACCAATGCCTTAACCATGGTATAGGAGACCACCAAATTTGTCAGGCACAATTTGCCCTNCTTGCACTTGACTTTCTTGAAATTCATGAGGAGTACACAAACTCACCTCTCAAACCAGTCAAGGTTCCTCTGGATGACAAATCTATTCCCTCGGGCATGTTGGCTGCCCCAGACAGCTTGGTGTTGTTGAGTGCGGAGGGCACACTTAATCCCAGAGTCCATGCCACCAAAAAAAGTATTAAACAGCACCAGCCCCAGCACTGACCCCTGAGGAACACCACTGGTGTCTACTTGGGCATGAAGCCATCCACTTCAAGTCTTTGAGTGCATCCATCCATCCATCTAATTCCTTATTCACCAAATATTCCACCTGTCAAATCCAAGTTTTCATTTTAGAGACGAGGTTGTCATGTGAGACAGTATTAAATGTTTTGCACAGCTCCAGATAGATGACATCAGCCACCCTTCCTATATTCACCAATGCCTTAACCATGGTATAGGAGACCACCAAATTTGTTAGGCACAATTTGCCCTTAGTGAAGCCATATTGGCTGTCATCAATTACCTCCTTATTTTACATATGCCTTATCACACTTTCCAGAGGATCTGCTCCATGATTTTTCCAAGCATGGAGATAAGACTGACAAGCCTGTAGTTCCCTGGGTCTTCCTTTCATCCCTTTTTAAAACTGGGAGTAAAGTTTCCCCTTTTCCCATCAGTGGGAGCTTCACTGGAGAGCCAAAAATTCTAAAATATTATAATATTATATTGGCTTGGCCACTTCATCTGCCAGCTCCCTCAGGACCCACAGATGCATCTCATCAGGTCCTATGGCTTTGTGCAGCTTTAGGTTTCTTATGTGGTCTCAGACTTGGTCTTCGCCTACAGCGGGACATTCTTCAATCCCTGAGTTTATGTCCTGTGACTCAGGTGGCGTGGCTGGGACATTTGCCACTGAAGACCAAGGCAGAAAAGTCATTGGGTCTTCTTCATCTCCTGGGTAACCAGGTCTTCCATCTCCTCCCAGAGACAGTCCACATTTTCCCTTACCTTCTTTCTATCACCAACGTACCTATAGAAGCTTTTCTTGTTGCCCTTGGTGTTCATGGGCCAATATAATTCCATCAAGGATATGGCATTTATATTCTGATCATCGGCTGCTCAGTTAATCTCTCTGTATTCATCCCAGGCTATCTGTCCTTAATTCCACCCTCTATAGTCTTCCTTTTTTTGTTTGAGTTTGATCTTGCTCACACACAGGCCTGCTGGTGTTTTTGCCTGACTTTGTTGGAATGCATCGCTCCTGAAAGCATTGGGGAGCAGATCCTTGAATATTAGCCAAGAGACTGACTATAGGAAGATATATATATATATCTATATATAGATATAGATATATACAGATATAGTGTATAGATGTATTTATAACAAGAAGTTTTAGCTGGGCATTGTTTCTCATATCTGATGAAATATATATTTTTTCACATACGTCTTCATGTATATTCATAATTAAATTGTTAACATAACACCATTTTTTTAATCAATGTGTACTTTTTCATGTCTTCAAAGACAAGGTATTCTTAAAGTGCTATTCATTCTTCAAAATACATGCATGGGCACTGAAAGATATAACAGTCAATAGTGTGTGCAGGAAGTCTGTGCAGCAGTTAGCATGTTTGCCTTACTAACTCCTTGGTTTTGTTGCCCATATGTTAGGAGGTATTAAACTGGAAGGAAGAACACCAGAACACACAGGTAGAGATAGTTTGCTTGAGGATCCTAGTTGTCTTGTCTGCCATCTAGTGTCAAGTTAGCTGATCATTCTGATGTTGCTGGGGTGTTAATATTTATTTGTTAGTTGGGGGTTCACATTGAAAAAAATTTTTAAGATTCAAGATAACACTAAATGCAAAACAAAAAATACTTTGGGCTTTGATCCAACATCTTCTGAAATGGATATTTAATATTACAAACGTAAATTTTGGAAGAATAAAAAAGGAAGGGGTTAAAAAACCAGTAAATACAATTTTGAGGGTAATTTTGAAATGGCAATTTCAAAATTTAGGTAGAAAAAGGGGACACATATGAAAATCTAAGTAGCCTAATTTTAAGGCTGTTGAACACTCATAAATTTCATTGGCTTCACAGGATTTATAGAGAGCATGTCTGTTTCAGAGCAGGAGAAAATAATGATCTGTGAGAAAGACCTACATTGGGAGTTCTTATTTAGTAGTGTCTTGTTTTATTTCAGGGCTAATCAGATCTGATTACTTTTAAAGATGCATTTTAACTGTTGCAAATGATTAAAATATCTCTTTCCTCTTTGGCCGCAAAAGTGGCAAAGAGGCCTTGATGGGTCTGGTCCCAATTCTTGTAACAAACATACATCCTTAGTACTTACTATATACATAATCTGGTCTCACCTGTTGACTAATTAGGATGAATTTTATATGTTGACCAACTCACAGCCTAGGCACTGAGCTCTTCAAAGTCTAACCTTCTGCAAGTTTTAAAGGATCTGTGTCCCTTTTCTCTTAAAACTTGTATTTTCTGCCTTTCTCTTGTCCCAGTCTAGTCTGCAGAAAACTTCCTTGAAAACGTGGATTTTGGGAAGTTCTGAAAAGCTGGGGAAGGAGTATCATCTGTTGTCAGAAAATAGCCTGGGATATTCAGATGCAGTGTCTGAAGCAGGCAGCTGCAGAAATTGATTTTGATCTGATAGAAGGTGCCCAGTACACAAAGCTAGGTACATTTCTTTGACCAAAGACAATTGTCCCTTGATTTGCACATGCCCAAAGAGCAATCAACCATTTTCTGTTTTTCATCAATCATTCTAGTAAGTTCATGAAGAGAAAAATTGAAAGTTAATCTTTTGTTGTGATCTCCGAAAAAGCTATCCAAAACTTCATTCAGACTTTTGTGAAAGCATCCTTTTCAAAAGACTGGGTCTCCATTGGTTTTTTTTTGAGTCAGAAGCGCAAAGTTTGATTGTGCTTCCAATATATCCCTCTTATGTTTCCAAACACAGAAACAGACAACCTCAGGACTTGACACCTGTAAGGCTGCAAAGAGTATGGGTATCCCAAGATTAGAATGTGCACCTTTCTGAAAACAAAATATTATTTATTTGGATGCAGAAGGGGTATTCACTCACAAAAAAAAGAAAAACAAAGTGTGCATACTCTCGTGCCTATGCTTGGCATTTCCTTCACATCTATATGAAGACACAGTTAGCCCTGCCTCCATTTTTGTCTGCTGTTAGACCCATTTTCTTCCTATGTCTCACAGCTGTATCTGCCATCCACCTGACTGATTCAGACTAGTCACTGACAACTCTCCCATGTCCCATCCTGCAGGACAGATCTGTTACTGAGTGAGCCTTTTGGTTTGGATGGTATTTTCCTCTGCTATAATTTTAGGGTCAGATTTCCACATCTGTTACAGTGACTTTTGTGTGCAGATGATTGTCAATCTACTCATCAGTCAATCCTTATAATGCTTTATGTATTTCCAGATTTTCCATATTATATGTAAAATGTCATAGGAAAAACAAGTGTTGGTACAATAAAATATTATTTACCATCAATGAGTGCCTAACTGTTGTTACAATTAACAATGGATAGCAACCTTCCTGAGCTAAAATATTGCATTATTTATTCTATTTTATTCAAAATTTTTTCTTAAGAAAGAGCAATACAACATTAGAGTAATTCATTAATCTCAACTGTAGTTAAACAGAGACAATTCAATATAACCAGTTATATAAGATGCATATACATATGTATAAATACAAAAACAAATAAAATAGTTAAACTGGTATGGTGGGAATAAATACTATTTTGAGATTGTCTAAACATGAAATAGTGCCTTTCTGAAAAGATAAGACACAGATCCAAACAATTTACCTCTTGAAGGGAATTCCTCTTTTAGGAAATTTTACTGCTATCTGACTTCAATAAAATAACTAAAAATATTCAGTAAAAGGCAGAGGATATAGATATTTCATATTTAAAAGTGAATTAACTATAATATTGAATTAGTACAAAAAGATCATATTCTACTACAATCTTAGTTTTTCTTCTTGCTTGACAATAGTTACAATTACAATTGACCAGTAAAAATTGGCCCTAACAACAGTCAAAAGCAAGAGTGAGATAAAGATTAAAACTATTTCTATTGAGTTGAAATGCAGGCAAAGCAGTTATCTGTGTATTGTTAGAATCAATGTGACTAAACCCTGAACTATTTATTTTATAGTGAGAGAGTGATTTTTCCCATCCAAATTATAATAGTATTATATTTTTGCAAATTCTAAAACCAAATTCTTCACAATGAGAAATAAATATACCCCCTAATCAACACATACAGGATACATTTTGTTTAGAGTTCTCCATGTCCCTTCCCTTCCCATTAATAAAAGGAAATTAACATAGGAAAAGGAAATACATTAATGTTGTTTTAATAATTTGCCTTTAACCCAAGAAAGACAGAAAATTCAAAGATAAGGCTTCCAATTAATCTTTATCTTGTAACATAAAAGTACTGATTTCAAGCCTTAACAACATTGCAATTATGAAGGCACAGGGGGAATGTACTGTGGACATAGTCAAAGTTTTAATCCTAAATATGTCTGGCTCTTGTGAATTTCTCATAGCTTTAAAATTTAACATCATTTCTGTGTGTGTTATAAACATATGTGTTCTTGACCCACTTCAAAAAACAACCACAAGTGAAATACCATTTGCATTAATCATTCAAGAGCTTTGCAAGAAGATTGCATCTCAAGAGATGATTTTTTCACTGAAGTTTACACTATTCAGCTCGGTTTCATTATTTTTTACATATATTGAGTTGCAGATGCTTGTTGTTCAGAGCATTGAGTTTAGAGCTTATTCCCATCCTTTCCATCCAAATGCATACATTGTCACTTATTATCCTGAAGTAAAAAATTAATTTCTATGTAATTATAGTTTTGCCCTGACAACTACAAAAAATTAATTGTAAACTAATACCTTGCAAATGAAATTCTATTTTCATCCTTTAATCACTATGTAATGAGACTGCAAAGAAGATGCTTGTACTGGGTTGAAATAGTAAATAGACGTAACAATAATTTTTCACACTTTTCACCAGATTTTTTTATTAATTTTATAATGAGAATATGGACCCACACTAGCGGCTCTCCTTGCAAGACTAAAACTTAAGTTATTATCTTTCTGTAGAAATTACTTTTTCTATTCCTAATAGAATGTCATGTTATGTTGCAAATATTCTGTGACTGTTATTGGCACTAATAAGACAGTATAATTTAAAGAATTATAGTAAATCCTTTAATTTATATATCTGTATATTAGACACTGAAATTCAGCATTGCTGCACCAGTTTCTTCATGGATCTAACTCTAAAATCCTTTACTCATGAGGAACATACTTAATTCAGTGTTGAGCATTTTAAAATCTGTACTTTCTGTTTACATGGCTGTGCAAGAAAAAGTATAAGGAGACTGAAAAATATCCATATTTGAATATCTGTACTCAGCCTTAGGAGGTTGCATGATCCTTGACACGTCAGTATTTCTCAGACAAGGAAGATATTCTTGGTTCTTAAACTGAACAGCAATTTTGGTTTTTACAAAATAGAAAATTAGATCATAATCTAAGGTTGTAAGAGCAGGTGAGGCAGAAATATATAAATTCAATATGAAAGATGCAAATTGTCAAGCATAAGTCTTCACTACTGTGCTTGAACTAGTGAGGCTCAATGCCTTCAGAAGGGTCTCCAGAATGATAGTTATTGCAACATTAGTTGAGTGTGCTCCACAAAAGTCCTTTTCAAAACTGGCAGGATTGCTAGTGTTATCTAGCATTGATGATTTTAGCTATGTCCTAGCTGAAGATACTTTATGATATTATTAGTCTGCTAAATGATTACACTTTGATCCAAAATATCCTTAGGAAATACAATGAAGAAAGTTTTTGTTGTTTTTTGGTTGGTTGGGTTTTTAGTGGGTCTTTTTGTTTGCTTTTTTCTGGTTTGTTTTTTTTTGTGTGTTTTTGTTCGCTTGTTTTTTGGTTTTTTGTTGTTGTTTGGTTTGGTTTGGTTTTTTGTTTTGTTTTTTGGGGTTTTTGGGTTTTTTTTTTGTTTTGGGTTTTTGGGGGTTTTTTCAGGTTTCTCTGGTGTTTTGTGGTTTTAGTTTTTTGTTTCGTTTTGGGGTTTTTTGTTTGGTTTTTTTTAATCGTTTTTGTTTGGTTTTGGTTTTGGTTTTTGGTTTTTGGTTTTTTTTAAATAATATGTATCTGCCAGCTCAAGCAATTAGCTCAGTTGGTGGTCGCACCTCCCTTGCTGAGGAACTGCACTCTGCCATGCCTCAGAAAAACCCACCTGCCATCCACTTCACAAGAAGCAGTGGATCCCCCAGTATCCCATCACCATGCAAAAGAAGAGCACCTTAGAAATGGAGGGAAGGGAGTTGAAGCGGGTTTCTGTTGGGCTGGCAGGCAAATCCCTGCAAAGGAGGAAAGAGATCTGTGTGGATGAACAAGGAACTCCTGTCATTACTCGAGTGTAAGCAGGAAATACACAGAACATGGGAGCAGGGTCAGGCCACTTGGAATGAATATAGAGAGGCTGTCAAAGTAGAAATAAGGAACACCAAAGCCCATCTGGACTCACACCTAGCCAAAGATGTCAAAGACAACAAGCAGAGCTTTTTCAAATGCAGCAATAACAAAAAGAAAGCTAAGGATAGCATGGGCCCAATACTAAATGGAGTGGGACCCTGATAACACAGAAGGCAGAGTTACTGAACCCCTTCTTTGCATTGGTTTTCACTGACAAGGCCAGCCCTCAGAAATCTCTGACCCAGGAAACCAGGGCAAGCGAATGATGGAAAAAAGGCCAATGGTATCCAGAGGTGCAGCAGGAAGAGCATTGTCTGCAGGTCGAGGGGTGTGATCCTGCCCCTCTACTCAGCCCTGGTGAGGCCTCACCTCGAGCACTGTCCAGTTCTGAGCTCCTCAGCCATGGAGCTCCTGGGGTGGTTCCAGAGGAGGGCCTCACAGTTGGTTAGGGGACCAGAGCATGTCTCTTTTGAGGAAAGTCTGAGAGTTGGGTTTGTTCAGTCTCTTCTTGAGTCAATTGAGAGGCGACCTCATCAATTTCCATGTCTGAAGGGAAGGTGTCAAGAGAATGGAGCCAGGCTTTTCCTGGTGGTGCCAAGCAACAATACAAGAGGCAACAGGAAGGAACTGACCCACAGAAAGTTTCACCTGATTATGAGAAAGAACTTCTTTACTGTGCGGATGTCAGAGCACTGGAACAGGTTGCACAAAAGAGGTTGTGGAGTCTCTCTCACTGGAGATATTCAAGAACCACCTGGATACAATCTTGTGCAATGTGCTCTAGGCTGACCTTGCTTGAGCAGGCAGGTTGGACCAGAAGACCCACTGTCGTCCTTTCCAATTTTACCCATTCTGTAATTCTGTATTTTGTTTTGCTAGTGTTAAAATACTCTTGACAGACACATTTTCTTTAAAATGTTCTAGCACCTGACTATTTTTGAACAGGGTCTTGAAATTTGGCAGCGGGTGTGGGGCTTTAGGCAAAGATATAGATCTGAAAACAAATTCTGCCAAGTCTGGAAAAGTCATAGGCATGCAAGAATCACGCTTTATGCTGCTGAGTACTTGAAGATGTTTACCTAATAAGTTTCTGACTATTTTTCTCCTCAATAAATATGGTCTTATCACAGTTCCAAGTGTGATCAGTCTGCATACACCAAAATATGCAGGAAATTAACATCCAGCTCAGAGGTAGGAGAGAACAGGGGGATTTTTCCTGCTCTCATCTGCTCTGGATTAAGCCCCAGTGCTTGAATTAAAAGATGAGAATCTGCTTCTCCTGTACCATCCACATCACTGATAAAAAGAAATTATGAAAGATTAACACCTTTGGCTCAAATATGTGGGGGATTTAGCCTGGAGAAGACATTAGACTCCTACAAAGCCTTACAGAATTATTAAAATGGAGTCAGAAACAAATGACTTAGAATTCACAGTGAGTTGACCCCTTGTTGGCCAACAGCAAAGTCCAAACCCAATTGCCCTCTCACTCTTCCACACCAGCAGGATATGGGAGAGAATCAGAAGGGGAAAAAATGACAAAAACCCCATGGATCATGATACAGACAATTTATTAAGTGAAGAAAAGAAAGACAAACACACAAGTGGTTTGAAGGCATTTACCACTTCCCATGAGCTGATCAATCCCCAGCCAGTCCTCCAGCTATCTTTGAAAAACTACTCCCTTGCAAGCTAGTTTTATTGCTGAGCACAATGTTGTACGTCATCAATATTCCTTTGGTTAGCTGGGGTCAGCTGCCCTGATTTTGTCCTTTCCCAGCCTCTTGCCTGCCTTCATCCCACTCTCTGGGCAGGACACTGTGAGAAGCAGAGAAGTTCTTGACATTCTGTAAGCACTAATTACCAATTGCTAAAACATTGGTGTATTAATCATTTTTTTACTTATTGGGTTTTCTGAATTAATTTAATGTTTCACAATTATATTTTAGTTATTGCACAGCACATGAGGAAATGAAAGATCAGGAACAGTTGTCAGGTAGTGAAAAAAACCACAATATTTAAGAAATATATAAATTTTGGGTCATCAAAACTGATATTCACTGCATGAATTTCAGAATGCTTTGTACTATCTCATACTTCAAATATTCAAAACAGATCTCATTTCACTTGCAGCTGAGACTCCTCAGCAGTTCATATTTCAAGATTTCCAGTTATGCTGTTACTAAAAAAATTAGTTTAAGCTACTTTCCTAGGACAATTAAAGAAAATACCATGTCAGAGAAAAGATGTAATTCCAGTTGTCTAAGAAAATATCTGCTTTTTTTTCTTCATTTTTGATATCTTGAAATGAAATAATGCAGCTTCATTTTAAAATACAGAACGTGAGATACGTGAAGGTGAAATCTGTGGATGCCCCATAGATGATCAATTAATCCCAAAGCATGAGGGATGCTGCAATAGTTTTTCTTTTCAAAGTAGCAAGACTCAAAGAGTACCCCATGGTACAAGAGCTTTTGGAGATGAAAAGAATAAAAGCTGCCCTGCTGAATGCCAGCGATATGAACATGGCACAGTTGGCCTGGCCAAGACGTTCCCATGCAGGCTACCAAGTGCTGTCAAAAACATTAGCCATAAGTATATCTGCTTTGTACTATGGGCACAACTTCACAATATTGGGTTTTTTTTTCACATTCAAAAAAATGTGAGTCCTGAATTAGTGTCTTCTTTTCTAGTCAATGTCATGTTATTGTATGTTACTAATTGTACCATCAATGAAATTCTGCAATGGTGCTATTAGAGAAACATCAGTTTTGTCCTGGAGGAACAATACTATTAAACTAAAGATTGGTACATAGTGAATATCATTTCTAACTCTCATTTTGATTTGCATCTTTCAAGGAATGGTTGTTCAGGTAAGAGGAATTATTTGTACTAAACCTCAAATTCACTTTACTTGATATTATCAGCTAAGCCTTTGAAAGAACATTAAAAGCACCTGTACTTTAAATTGCAGCTGATAAAGCAGCAAAGCTCTTGCTGAAGATAATGACCTAAAAAGGGATAACATCACAGTAGAATCAGAGAGTGCCATTCAATTGTCTGTTCTGCCATAAAGAAATGTGCTATTATTTCTTGATTTAAGATTATGAAGAACACTGTTCAGGTAATATTCACCTTTTTTGGAAAGATTTTTATGTGCAGCATCAGATAAACAAAATGCTATCTTCTAAGGCTGCTGGAAACCTATTGAACAAAACAAATTTCTTCTGTCTTTTTTAAAAGTCAAACAGTAAGCTTTCTCACACTATAGGCACGTTAGCATGTAATTTAAATTCCTAAACTCAAGCCATAAATAGAGGTCTCATTGAGTTTTAAGATGACTGAAAGAAGAAAGAAATTTTCTAGGGTTGTCAGCACTGGAACAGCAGAAAATAGGACAAATGTACAATTTATTGAAAGCAATTTATTCATAACAAATAAAAAAGGGAGCCAGCTACTTTGAAGAAAACAACCATCTCCAACTGGTTCAAGGGACATAGCGATTTTGAAAGTCTATATCTTTAGACAGTAAATGTAATCCTTTTCAATACTTAGAGAGCAGTTGTATACTCTATAAAAGATGAATTTATTAATATTTAAAGAAGAAAAACAAAGGAAAAAATCAAGTAAATTCCTATGAAATTGTTCAGTGTGTGTATACCATCTATGTAGGTGGTGAATATAAGATGTTCCTTTACACTTATACATGAAGCATAATAGGAAAAAGTCACTAGAGAATATAAAACAGAGAAGGAAAGCCCAGACTTCAGATTTAACTAAGACCATGATTTTTTTTTCTTGTGCTAAAAAGCAAATAATGGCACAAATTGCATCTTGTTTCTTTCCCATTCCATGGAGAACTGGTAGCCAGAAATGTTGGAACAATTTTCTTTTGCTCACTACAGATTAGTGCTGAGTGAAATGCTGACTGCTGAGGGGAAAAATTAATCAAATTTCATGGAGCTTTTACCAACATTTGATCTGGTCAATGGTACTTTTGTCTACTAAAATGCACTTAAATAGCATATGTTATTTTTTACAAAAGCTAATTGTATTTTACTAATCTTTGAGGTATTTTAAGTATGGATACAGAAAAGTTTTAGGAAATACTACTTTTGCCTTCTCCTAGACAAGAACTGGTTTTGATTTCAAATGAAAAACAGCTGCACTTACTACTCTTTGTCTTAATAAAACCATATTAACATCAGAAAAGTGTCTGGTATTGTAGAATACTTGTAGAATATTGAAATATTTCCTATCATTTTATAGAAAATTAGGAAATTTGTTGTTATGTTGTCATTAAAGGCTTTATCCTGTGGTCATGAAACTTGAAAAGATCAGTGTTCTCAAAATTCATGCTCAAATTTGTTTCAAAAGGAAATAATGTAATAAAGAAAAATTTTTAAGAGGCTGGAGGTCAAGATGACTATTTAAACTGATAGATCTAAATTTTAGGTGGTTGTCTCAGTGGGAGAGGTGAGGAAAAATTTGGTTCTCAGAAAGCAAGGTTTAAAGTCTCTGTTTCAAGGGGTGGCATTTCTGAAAATCCCCATCACACCTATATTACCTTCAAAGCCCCTCAATTCTGTAACTCACTAGATCTAAGATAGAAGTCTATCTGTTTTTTTTCCATTAGGCAATTCTTTCTGCTCAGAACTTAATCTGTCTCAGCTTCTTCTAAGATTAATACCTAGTGGTGGCTTTTTCAAAGGAGGTGTACCAGTGCTTTTTTACCTATTGCCTAACACTTCATACTAGGGCACCTTCCTAGAAATTTGTGTTTTGTGTCTGCTTTAACTTCAAGGGAATTAAACTTATGTCTTAAGAGAGTACTGAAAGGACTGAAAGAGCAAGAAGCCTGACACTTGAAGGAAGAGCTAGACTCTTGTCTTGGAAAGATTAAAACTGAAAAAAAAAAAAAAAAGTCTATATGCTATTAATTGTAATACGTATTTGTATTATATTAGGTCAACAATGGAGAAAAAAAGAAGGAACTATTTGATGAGATTCTTTTTAACTATTTACAGTCTAATAGCCTCTTTCAGTGTCATGTTTCTTTCCAGTTTAGTAGAGATGAAAAGGTGGCTTCCCAGAATTTAGAAGACAATTTTTTTTCTGCCTCAAGATGATAAAAATATAAAAATATAAAAATATAAAAAGGAACAAGCAGCCAGTGATTCTGAAGAAGCTGAACAGTGCTAGAAGCTAAAAGATCAGGATTATAGCAGTGTTTTCAGAATGCCCTTGTAGATCTCAATGAATATTTTGCTGTGCCCTAGTCAGGTAAAGACATAAGTATGAAATAGATAATTATGTCCCAAAAATAAATACCACTAAAATGTGTGAAAGCTGTGAAGATGACGACTAATCCTTTAGATGCCTACAAACTTAGGCAGGGCTGTAAAACGATACAGACATATGGAACAGCTGTTTAGAAATTAGGTAGGACTTCAGGTTTCCTTAATAAGATTTCAGCAGAACCAAGACCATTCAGAAATTTGCTGATTTATTTCAAAGATATTTTTAGAACCAAGCAAGTAATTTGAAGCAGGAGATTATGTTATCTTTCAGTTCAAGTATATTTAAATCATAATGTACACCGAAAAGTTAGGCATACAAGAACAGAGGGAAAGAAGGAATAATGCAGTCCTAGGAAAAAAGGAGAATTATTTTATGCGTATTTAAATGGTTTTCGGATAGCTACTTTTTCATCAGCCTATGACTGTACTATGACTGAATTTCTGTAATTCTTTCATCTTTCATTTGAAAAAAAAGTAACACTAATTCATAAAGCAGTGGAAAAGGTGACATAGTCCTCAATCACTTATATTTTATTGAGTTAGGCAACAGAATGAAAGACAAAAATTTAAAGGTATACATACATTATTAAGTCTACCAAACAGCTGTCTTATTCAATATGTTCATATCTGAGCAATAATTTTTAAAATTGTTGCAATTTTATACCCTTTCTGAGTGTGCCTGAAGTGTCACTGCACTGATAAATGGACACATTCTCCAGAATTGCCAAACTCAAGCATATTCTAATATTCCTTAAGCATAAACTTTGTTAAAATCTTTGCAGGGTTGACAATGTGGTTTGATGGACCTTACCCAACTCTGATTATCGATAGTACTCTTCCTCTGCAAAAATTAATCACATGTTTAAAAATTTCCAAATGGTAGAATGTCAGAAAATGAAAAATGATGGACTCTAGACGATTCTCAGCTAAGGTATAAATATTCATTACTTGTTAGCAAATACCTGACAAATGCCCCTGCCCCCAATATGTAAACATGTCCAAAAGTCAATATAGTAGCTTTTTAGGAGATTGTTTTGGATAGAGTCTATAAGATATAGCTTTTTGTAATAAATCTGGGATTAGAGCACAAGTTTAAAACTAGCCTGCGTATACACAGTACCAGTCTGAAGAGAAGTGGGGTCATGACTCCATCATGATCAGCTTCTTCCCCACTTCTGCTTTATAGTTTGTTTTTCTCTGTGCTAATAAGAATATCGTTCTGTCTCTGCCTGCTCTCAAGTGAGCAAGATGAGTAGTCTGTTTAGAGGAAAATGGTTTCATGTGTTCCCTTCTTTCTTGCATTGGCACAAAATAAAGCAAATGGGCCTTAATTTATAGGTCTGCCTTTTCTGTGAGTGGTGACATATTTACATTTTACATGTCTTCATTAACACCTGTTATAATGAAAAAGTATAAATATATCTTCAGAAGAAAGATGTATAGAGTTATCTGAAAATACTTGTAATAAACTAAGGTTATATGCTGCTTACCTGTATGAATAAGGAAAATCAAATAAAGAATATGACATTTCTGCCCTTTCTTTCTCTAGTCCCTGGAGTATAACAAGAAGGCAAAAGTTATGGAGAAAAGTAATTTTGTTAATTAGATCAACTTGATAAAGTTGGCAAAGAATTTTTTTTTTTTTTCTCAAAAGCCTTTTTTTCAGAGATAAATAAGCACCAAGACCTCTTTCCCTGAATTGCTGGCTAGGGAGTAAAGGATGTGAAAGGTTCCTTCCCTGCACTGTGTTTCTGCTGCTGCACTCAGCAAGACAGCAGACAGCAAGGTGTAAAATTTTCCAAGTCACTTACCTCCACTAAACTTATACCGTGATATTGCATATGTTAATTGCTAGCTGATGCCTTGAAGGTAGGATCATCCTTTCTGCTGAGCTTCCACCAAATATTGCAATGAGTCCTCCTGAGAATGGTGTCCAAAGGACAATCAGTCTCAGCTCATGTCCTCCTCCTCTCTGTTGTCTGCTCGCCCCAATGCCTGAACATCTTGTCAAATTTAATTCATGTCAAAGACAGAAACTGGGGTTAGAGCAATGTTTCCTAACCCAGCATGTTTAATTCAGTAACAAGCAATACCAAACTTGTTTAATAAATATATTTGATTCTTGCTAACAAGTAGAAAGAGGTACACACTGCCCACAAGCTTTTCCACAAGGATCCACACACATGCAAGTTTTCTTCAGAATCTTTTCAACAGGCTATTTCACCATATTTTAAAAACAAATATTCACATGAAAAATATGGCTTTTAAAGTCCTGTGCAACACTAAGATATCACAGTCCAATCTTACATAATGTGTGATAATCACTGCCACAACTTGGAGTAAACCATGTTTAAAGATTCTAAGAAGTGTCAAGACAATTGTTCCAATTAAATTCCTGTTGTGTATGGGAAATTAATCCTTTAATTCCCAAGAACCAATTTCACACCAAAATAGGCACAAATACTATTCTAGAATTTTTAAACTATACCGTCTCTGACTTTACCCCATTTGCTGTGTTATATCTAAATTTAGGAACATATTGGCTCTATATAATAAAAAGAAATAGAAAAATCCTGAGATAATAATCAAATTAGTTTCCTTCAGTGCTGAGAACCAGGAAAATACATAGGATAAAATGACATTACTACAACGCAGGAATCTGAAAGGTCTAGAGTCATTTGTAGTCTCTAATTATTATCAGAGTTTGCAGAAAGATACACCATGTCTTACAGATTATAGAAGATATCTCAAGGTTTTATCTTCTGATATAAAAGTAGGAAAGTTCAAACAGGTCCAAAATTCTATAAATAACAATACTGTATTACAGTGTTCTGAGAATGTGTCAAGTCTTGAAGAGCCAGATTGTGATCCTGGCTTTGTGCCCACACCAGGAATTATGAGGCTGTTCAGCATTCATACTGCCTACATTTGCTGCCTATATAAGTGCTAGCAAGTTTGGAAGGAAGAAGCTTCTGTAGAACCATTGATTCACCCTCTTTGCAGGAGCATAGAGAATGGTCAGCTACAAAATTGACCATAAGTGGTATAGAACTCTCCAAACCATAGGAGCCCCGTAAAGTATCTGCTCTAAATACAGGACTGTTACATACTGGCATAGACTGATACATACTGGCATATTTCTCTACCTGAAAAAGAGAGTGGGAAAGAAGTGTGAGAACAGAGAACTCTGTGGCTTTGAGTCATGATGAGATTTTTTTTTAGGTTTGTACATTGTCGCTGTTGTTAGCCTACAAGTGAATTCTAACTTACTCCACGTACTATAGGGAAAGCACCCTCTCCAGACTCCTGGTATCTACAGTTCCGTCTGTCCTAATAAATAAAAGAGGGTTGCTTAAGTACTAGACCTCCGTTTATCTACACCTGCTTGTTTGGTAATTCTTTCCCTAGTAATGCTTTAGCCTGATCCCAAATACCTGTCTTTAAGACAAGGCCTGTGCAGGCCTTTGGAGAGAGGTTGACCTCAAAAATCTGTGCTGATAAAACTCTGTCAGATTTCCACCAGTTTTTCCTCCATGTATTTTACACAGTCTTCGAATATGGTCCCCACAAACTAATCATGCAATCTGTCATCACAAATCCACATCACGTGTCAAAACTTCCAATAACAGCATCCTCTGAGTTTCCTAATATAAATTGTTACTCTAGGAACCTGCACCAGAGTTTTCACATTTGTTCTGGCATTTTAGTCTGGGTGAAGACAGGGGAAAGCCAGCTGCCACAATCTCCCAGACCTGTAAATCAAAGACGATCTCTCAGGGCCTTCAAAGTTTGGCTAAAAGACAGAATCAAGCACTATGTAGTGTGGATCTGGTAAAGCTGTGCAAGACAGGCTATCTCTAACAAGCATGGAAATAAGCTAGTCCTTTTCACTTGACCTCAGAAACTCAGAAACTCTCAGTTCTCAGAAACTCTTACTCCTTTACTGGTTCTTAGTACTGTGAACATAGTCACAACTTACTGACCATTCACTGGCCATTATTATCTGTCTTTCCGTTGTTCTTTGTATATTAACTTCTTAAGAAAGATATCATTGGTACAGCACTGCCCTAAGAAAGCAATTTGTTGAATGTGGGGATCCATAAATACAATCAATAACTTTAAAAAGTAGGCTTTTACATCATTTTAGGATTTTTTAGACACTGTTTATCATATTCTTCTTCAAATGCAGTAACAGATGACTGTAACAACTTCTAGTGCTATTGTGAAGGCAGACGTCTCTTTATAAGCTGAACACTCCAGTCGTCTTCCCACTCATTACATCCCACATGTTGTCAATCTTAGTTTCAAGAACTGTCAATCAGAATTGCAGGGGGTGATATGTGTAGTATTTTTTAACCACACTAAGGTGGGAATTTCTTTAATTTTCCTTTATTCTCTTGATTGCAAAGTGCAGTATGTGTCTTGCATACAAGCAAACAGAAAAATACATGGAAAACAGTATTTTGAAAATTGAAAAAAGATCTTTGGTACAGTAACCCTTACAGCTAATCTCATTGTCAGCCATGATTATTTTATACAGTGATTCCAGATATTATGAATACCTCTTTAGGCTTAAGGCTTTTGATTTATAACAGCAATTATGAAACATTAAGAAAAGAAAGAAAATAAATGTCACAATAATTTGTTGAAGCACATTGTAACTTTTACACTTATATTAGTATATATAATCAAGATTGCAGGAAAAGAAATAGAAGAAACAGAAGAAAAAGGAGGAGGAGAAGGAGAAAAGGAGAAAAAAGGAGGAAAGAATGGCACAGGAGTGGAAATAAAGACTATTAAATGTGTGATTGATTAAATATGTTATTTATTAATACTAATACAATCATTGCTGCTATTGTTATAGGTGTACAGATATATCATATAACACTGTACACTACAAGAAAAATGGTGTTCTTATTTAATTCACCCATGGAATTTCTGTGAAAGATTTTTTTTTACTGTTTGAGGAAACACATTTTTGACAAATCTTTCAATCTCAAGAGGCTTACCTGCTGCCATTGGTATCAGAAAATGGCAGTTTCACTTATCTTTTTAAAGCCTCTGATGACATGTAATTTAAATAACTTGCCAGACTTGCTGAGCTGTTTCGTCTCAAAGGCATTAAGACTGACCAGTTGGTGATCTATTATAGTGTTATAGAATTGATACTGATATTATTTCAGCAGCAGTATATACAGAACAAAAAGTCTTCAATAGAGAATAAATGAAAACAAAATTGCTCACTCTATTCTGGTGCTAAAAAAAAAAAAAAATTTCTTCCTGTCTTTCCCCATAGCTGAACTTTTTTCAGTGACAATTCATGACGATTCAGTGAGGTATTTCAACAACAGCACAGATTTCCAATTCAGACCTGAATGACTTCATGGATTTTATGGGATGACCAAGAAGTTAAGCACTGATGGAAGTTATTACAACTTTAAAAAATACATACTTACACAGTTTGAAATAGCAAAAGCCTTCATGTCTGACAAATGTTGCTTGTAACAAAAATATTTAGATACTCCTAACTACAGAGACTATCAGATGTTGCTAAAATTACCAGTGTTTCACAATATTGAAGGCAAAATCAATTACTGTCAGTCACTTCTGTGTTTCAAAAGTCTTATCAACTCTAGCTTTGCATCTTTTTAAAACTCCTTTCTGGGCCTCAAAAAGTCCTGACTTTCTATAATGGGGTGTTATCATTTCTCTTCCTATCCTTGACCCACAGGATACCAGGAGAATTGACTAATTTTCTACTTGTCTGACTGCTGCTTCCTGCAAGGACTCTTGGAGCTATAATCTATTTTGTGGTTAATTCTTGGATTTAATTCCTTATCTATTGGCATAACTAACAAAAGGGAGGCAGCTAAACAGCCTTCCAAATTCCTCACCCCATTAAGGGGCAAAGGAAATTAAGTGCACAGAGAATGTAGATATGATACAAATGAGCTTTCACACACCAGATTTTTTGACACTGTTTTGGACTTTCTTACCATGTTTACCCACAACTAAATTTCAAGGTTTCATTGCTTTATTTCCAGTAAGAAGCAGATATCTGTTCCACATCTAGGGAATCATAGATACAAAAATTCCCTGATTAAACCTTTGTGTCACCATTCTCTGCATGTCACGTGGAGAAAAGATGGCCAATTCTAATACAGCTTCAGAATTGACAGAAAATAATAGCTCATGTGACCAGAGTCACAAGTGATGAAGTACTTAAAACATACTAAAATTGTGGACTGGAGCTAATTTCCAAACAATAGTTCAGAGGCTGATATTATTTTCATACTTGCTTTGAAATGTTCCTTGCCTTTCTAACTTTTGAGAGTTACATAGAGATTTTTTGAAAAGGCCCTATGTAACAGCTGGATTTTTACTTCAGTGAGAGGCCTATGCATTGCAGTAACGGCGATTTAAAGGAATACAAGAATATGCAAAATTAAGTGGATGCTGCACATTCTTTAACTCCTTCCCATTCTAGAAGGCAAAGATGTAAGATGAATGGGATCATCCTCATCTGCCTGGAGTTGGCAAATCAAAGCATGAGTGAGACATAGACTTCAATTGGTTGTTGGTAGTTGGCAGTAACAATCTTCACAAATCTAGTGCCTGTGTGGAACAGAGCTGCTTAAGACTTCCTAGAACAACACACACGCACCCTCAGAGTGCTTAAATAGAAGGAATTCCTGTTTCCATTTACTGAGTTATGGCCCAGCCTAGCACTAAATTAACAGATTAAAATGGCAATTTCTCTATTAAACCTAAATAGAATCACTAGAAATACATTTAAAAGTACTCCAGAGTGGTGGTGTTTCACAGAAGTGAACCATAAACTGCGTATTAATTTTTTACTCCATAAAAAAGAGAAGAAAGTGAAAAAAACTCCAAAAAACCCATAAGAAGTAACACTCTTGGAGAAGAAGAAAGAATAACTCTTAACTATCTGTCCAAATCCAATTACAATATAGTATGATTCTTTTTAACCCAACTGAATTGCTTCCTGTTTGTGTTTCCCTTAAAACAGTACATGTTTATAGAGATACTCAGTAAATATACTGAGAGACAGCAAGTTTTTGCATTTAAAAAATCCAGTGGAAAAACATGTACTGGAAAATTGATTAGATCATGCAGGTGCAACAAATTCAGCAATTGTATAAAAATTTCATATTTATATAATCTGTGAGCATAGGTAATTTTGAATCCTAACCAAATCATTCTGCACAGTGTAGATTGAGAGAAGGAGATATCTTTAATATAGACTGTATGCCATTCTGCACTATTTTTTCCCTCTGACAAAAGCACCAAGTAATAGAAGGTTCTCCCAAGTACTAAAATAGGCTGCAGCAAAGAAATTGGCAAAATGATGAAACGCATACGTGCCAGATGGCTGTGTTTCCATGTTCCAGTAGAAGGGTGTTAAAATTCCATTCTTGACTGCAGTTCTTTACATAAAAGACACCAAAAATAGAGTGTATTGGGAAACCATATTCGACTGTGAATAGCAGCTTTAGGAGTCCCAGTACATAAAAGAAAATGACAGCTACATCACAATTATTTAAAATGTTGAACACCTCTTTAAAATAAAAAATTAAATACACGCTGCACAAAAATTTCTCTAAAGCTATTTAACAAAGAAACACTTAGTACAGTGTTGAATTTGAGCTTGCGGTCCTTTTTCGAGATGTTGGGTGTCTTGTTATATCAGAGCACACTTCTCTCTTGAGAGTATCTAGTGTCTCTTGAGACAACCTAGTAAACAAAACAAAATTTTCCTTTTCAAGCAGTGGTTGGCTGTCCTTTTTTGCACAGCAACTTAGGCAGAAATCCACAAAAGGGTTCAACTAATCAAGAGATATTAAAACCTATATCTCAGACCTATACTTCTTATAAAGGCTGTTCAGCCACAAATGCAGGTATTTCCTGACCTAAACAAGATCATGCAATTTCTGTAGCACAGCAGAAATAACTTTTTGCATATGGCCTGAATTTTCAGATCATTTCATACCAGAGATACACTGAACTAAAAACAAATTTGAAAAGCAGGCAGTTTGGAAGTTTAGCAGTTGGGTTCTTTCCTGCCTCTTACTCTGGCCAAAGCCCTCCTTCTACCTCTTAGACAGTGTAACAGAGATTTGGTAATGGAAAATCAGTTTCTCTATTGTGAATTAATGCTAACAGAGACATTCTGAAGGGTTGGTTTGAATGTAGGAATTTAATTTCAGCTTTTAAGTTCACTTTGATTGTCCAATATGAATCTGACTATAAATACTTTATTCCAGTGTCTGAAAATTCATATTCTACTGCGAGGCATATTCTTTCAACAGTATTTTGAGAAAGCAGATCTTGAAATTTCAAGATTTTCCAAAACACAGAAATACTTCAAATTTGTTAGACACATGATTTCTTATGGTTAAAGAAATTGAAAAGTAAAGACATTTACAGTTTACAGTGCATGTTCCCAAGAGTTAACATGATTTTTTTTCTGTCTAATCTTTATAAAGCGAATGAAGAAAATGTTTCTGTTTAAAAGATAACTATGAATTATACAATACAAGATGAATACTGGTAAAATTTACCACATTTACTGAAATAAAATTTCTTACAGAAGATGGATAAGAGGAAGGTAAAGAGATAAAAATACAATTTCCTAGTAACTGGTTAAGACAAAAGAAGAATTTGGGGATAAAAACTGGGGGAAAAATTAACAAGGAAGTTAAAAATACCATAAGAACAATAGAAAGAGTCACTCTGAAATTTATTATACACAGTATACAGAAAGAGTGGTCTTTGAAAACAAGATCGCCTTCTGGAAATAATAATTCACAATAGAAGTAAATTGTAATTTCATTTGTCTGTGTTGTATCAGAATTGCATTGAAAATTGAAAAGTAATATATTTTGAGCACAAAAAGATGAGTAAATATATGAGAAGTGAAAGACATTGACACCAAAATGTCTTAAAAAATGAGAAGGCGCATGTTAAAAAAGAAAAAAGCCACCTACGTTATGCATGTCTTTGTGCAGGAATCTTTGCAGAATTAACTCAAGATATGAGAATGGTGTTTCAGGGTATGTCTTCTCAGGACATCACTACCATATAGCTACAGTCGACAAGCTACATTGATCTAAGTCACCTTTGCATGCTGTCAAACAACTTAGCACTCCACTTCACTCTGCAATTCATCAACTGTTCACAGGGCTTGTATGTCAGTTTGCTCCTGGGCTCTCTTTTGAACTGTCACAGCTAATTTTCTCTCAGGGAAACTTCAGGTGGGGATAATTCACTCCAAAGTAAACCTACAGGCAGTGTGAGTAAGACTGTAGCAGGTCTGTCTGCACATCTGCACCACCACACGCACACACACACACACACACACACACACGCACACACACATGCGGGTGCACACAGAGTCCTCCACTGAAAAGCCAGAGCTTTACTGCCCAACAGTTGTTGTATCATACTGCCAGCCATGCAGCACACACATTTTGTACAATTTTATAAAATTAACACTTGCAGAATAAACAGGGTCTTAGCCTTCCTCAGGCACCCTAAGGCCTTTGGGGGTGGATGATCAGAGCAATGTAGATCACCTGCCATACCAGAAACAATACAGCTACTACTAGTGAGGTACAGTCCAGATCAGAAACCCTCTTACTCTCTGTGCTATTGCACTGAATATGTTCATATTTAGAATATCCACTCCTGTGCCTGAAGCAATACGGCAGGGTTCACATAAGAAGACAGAGCTTGCTGGGTTCTGGCCTGCTCCATGCTGTGCATATTCACTGGCAGTTCCTCAAATGGAATATGCGAATTTAAAGGTGCAGCAGTTTAATATTCATCCAGAACATGCTCCCAGTGCAGATGTACTTGTGGGTGGATTGTTGAATTTTTTTCAGTTCAGAACATAAAGACTTCATACTGTCATTGTCATACATAAAATATTGTATAACATTTTAATAAAACACATCTCAAAGTTATTTATAAAAGGGGTTACTATCTTCCAAATACTAACACTACCATGAGGAAACCCTAATGAATGCATGATGAGTTTTTCATCCTCTAACATATTTTCCAATTCACAGCATAGGGAGCTGGAGGACACGGGCTGAAGAGTCAGAACACACAGTTCATGGAATTAATTTCTTTTAAAATCAGGTTGTATGTTTAATATATTTAATATTTAATATTTAATCAGGCAGGGTCCACTTGAAATAAATGTCCATGATAATATATTAAACACATAATGATAGGCGTAAATGAAGATTCTGATATTTCTATGTACATGAGTACTTATCTCTTAAATTCTCCCTTCTATTATTCATTTGTATTTACATTTAGCTAACACATAACAAACTTGTTATCAATGTCCTCACTCAAATAGATATACCTGAACTAAAAGCTTATTTTTATAATACAGGTTGTATTTTTCAGAGTAATATGATAGTATCAGGCTCAACACCACTATTTATGCCCATAACCAAAGAATTAGTGTTGCTTCCATTTTTTTTCAAAATTTTTCCATATGAAAGTAACAACAACACGAAAGTAGTTATATAACTAAAATATATTTAAAATAATTTATACTAATATATTTTATAATATAACTATAATATATAGTATGTAATATATAATATATCATGTATTTACATTATATAATTTATTATATTGTAATATTTATATAACATAATTTAATACATAAAATAATTTATATAATACGTTAACTATATTTAAATACTTACCACATGATTTATATCTTTTTCCTAGTTACAGGAAAACCTTACAATACCTAGATAGTAAAAACAGATGAGAGGAGGAGTAAAAATCAATAAATATTTCTGATAATGGGATGCAACATATTCTGTTGTGGCAGGTTGTCTCTTTCCTCAGAGGAGGGGGGGAAAAAAAAATCCCCAAACCAAACGAGAAATAATGGTGAGAAAGTAAAAAGTAAAAATGCCTTAAAACTGAGGTTTCAGTCTTCATGGTTTTGACAATATGCTGGCTTTCCCCCAATATTTCTGCAGAGCAGAGTGTGGAGGCAGAATGCTCTGCACGCTTCTAGGACATACACTTTCCTTTGCCAGCTGCCCTGGGGCTCAGCAGCACCCTCACACAGCCGACACAGGGTTGAGGCTTAAAGTTTACTCTAAGAAAGTCCACTTAGTAAATTGAAGGCAAATCAATGCTCATGTCTCGAAGATTTCACTCAAGCCTACCTCAATTTAAATCATTGGCTCAGCAAATTGAAACATTTCCATTATGTTTAGAACTGGAAGCCACTCCTTCCAGCAATGCTTGAAAGAGACATTTCTTCTTCCTTCCCTTTGAAATCAGTTTCTTTCACCATAAGAAGCATGCTGGAAAATTGTGAACTGCAAAAAATTATTAAGATAAGTTAGTGAGAGAGGTGGGAATAGAAATCAGGAACTCTAGGCCTTATTCATGTGCCTTGAGGCTAAAAGAGAATTATATAATATGAGTTTTCCTATATCAGACCCCCACTATTATACATTACAGAAAAAAATGCCTCTAAGAAATTTTTATGGTAATCCTTTTTCCTTGATTGGCAATTCCAAGATATCAGCATCTTTTAAAAAATGGAATAGGAAACCACTGTATATTCCATGCCTCTTAATGTTTCGATCTATATAAAGAATTCACTAAGTTTATTATACCATCTACTTGATTTGAAGTGAGAGGAATTAATGAAATTACAAAATCTAGTGAGCAATGTCTCAAAAACTTACTGATTAAATTACTTGTTCTGTCACTGTAATGTTAACATTTGAGAAAGTCTTTACTGAGATAAGAGAACAGATTTTTCATTGCAGAAATCTATCATGGGGAAAGCAAATTATTTGCTATAATCTATATTCAATATGTTCTTTCACAACCAGAAAAATAAAGGACCTCTATAAAAGAAGTCTACAAACAGAAGAAGGTAACATGAAAGTCATTCCCAAAGCCGTAGCTGCTTCTGGTCATTCAGGCTCAGCATAAAATTAATCCTTATGAGACTTTCACACTGCCCTGAAAAGTTTAGAGCACATTTTTTATATATACATATATAAGACTTAGACGACAATGATTTGGATGTTTTTTCTTCCTTTGACATTATTAGGGTCATTTGTAAGGCCTTTGGTCTTATGATGTGAAAGTAGGGAGTTTTCTACTGCCATCTGTTGATGAATTGGGAATAAAATTGAAGTCCACAGAACAAGCTTGCTCCCACCATCCTTTGGTGAGCAAGACGAATTGAAGCTTGGAAAAAAGTCAGTCCACATTAGCTTTCCCGGGGAAGCCCTCCAGGACTGTATATATAGTATGCAAACACCCAATGGCATGGAAAAAAAAAGAAAAGGTTCTGTTTTATGGTTAGGGCTTTGCCCAAAAGTCACGTAATTGATCCCATCTTGCCACCAAAAATTTTGTGAGGAAATGATACAGATCTGATTGTAGGAAACCATCTTTGCAGTAAAAGAGCAATGTGTTAAACTGGCAGAAGGCAGCAACAGAAAACCTAATTATGGCTGTTAAAATCCATTCTGACATGTTCTGAAGACTTCAGAAGGTAACTTAAACGTGCACTGGATTAAAACTCTGTTTCAAATATGCATAATGTCTCACAGTTACTACATTGCAATAAGACAAAGCAACCATATAAATTCAAATTCAATATTTAAAGGATAGTGATTCTAGTTGATTAAGAACAGCACTGTTTCGTAGACAGTTTTTGCAAGCACACAGATTGAATATGTCTACATTCTTATTCATTACCAATTCTGGACGGAAATATAGTAAGATTACTACTACAGTCATGGGAGTGGGTATTTTTATAAACATATATCCTTAATATGATCTTTGCAGAGAATTACAGAAATATTTTCTGTATTAAAATCTGGTTTATAAAAAAGCACAATTTCTAGAGGAAACATAATAAATCTACTTTTTTTTCTTGCTTTTAGCAGCAAGTAAGCTTCTCTAACACTCTATTCAGTACTCACTGTCACTTGATTTAACATTCATCAGTATTTCTGCATTGCTAGGAAGGATGTAGTTAATAGTCCATATCTTTAGCCTTTCTAAAAATGAAAAAAAATAAAAGCTTTATATAAAGCTCTTTAAAATTTTAAAATTAACTGAGGCTAGTAGAAATCCACCCCAATTTTGAGTTTAATAGATATAAGGTAGTAGAAAAAGTTGATATCTAGCTTCAACTGCTCATTAATAGAATTAAGTATATTGTGTTATTCTTGAGGGAAGTTTGTTGGTTTCTGTTCTGCTCTTTGCTTCACTGGTGATGTGACACATATCTCCAGACTTATTGGCTGGGAACCGATGATTTGGAAAACTCATGGGGTGGTTAGTGTTCTCATAAACAACTAGCTCATTTGCTCCTGGGAAACTTTTTCATGCCCAGTTGTCAAAGCCTTTTAAGGCTTATAGAAAACTAGGTTTACTGAGTGAATGAAAAAATTAATCTGAAATTAAAATTGAAGTTCTCCTCCTGAAACTCAAATACTTCACATAAAACACAAAGGACTGATAATTTTGAATCTGAATGATCATTCATTCTGTACTGTAAGCTGAATACTGATGCCCTTGTAAACTGTTTAGATCATGTGAAGACTTGATCAATAAAGCACTATGAAGTGACCTAGTCACCTAAGAGCAAATCACCTCTCCAGGATAACACAACCTGCTGACATCAAGCTACAACTATCATCAGGAGAATAAGTTACATGACAAAGGATGTTGACTATTTAATGTATCTTAAAGTGAGCACAGAGACAAATCACTGATACCAAGCTTTCTTGGACAGTGTTGTCTTTTTCTCCCCTATTTCCCTTTTTTTTCCACACTGCTGTACTCGCCCATCTTCTTTCCTTCAGTTTGTTACTGCTGGCATTGCAGTTTGCTACTCCGGGCACAGAGCCTCAGTTAATACATTCATTGGACTGTACGATGTGCCGTGCTTCACCTTTAATGCTGGCACATCTCTCTAATGAGAGCAGCCTTGCTCACTGGGAAACACTGAACCAAAGGGCTAAAGTGCAATTGCTGTTTTACAGCACATAAACCACTGGCTGATGCATTCTTCTGGAGCTTTCCCCACGTAACTTACTGGACTCTTTTATGCAATGGTAGATTATAGTAGATTTGTCTCTGGTTTATATCTCAGCTAAGTACTCGCATCTGAATGAACATCGCATGTTAAGATGCCCAGGGAAGGCATTGAGTTTTTCTAGGCCTCTTAAATGGAGGCTGAATTTAGATGTACTTGTAAAGGCCAAGTAGGGCCCCATGAAATTTCTTTCTGATAAGCTGGTAGAAAGATACAAGTACAAGCCTTCAATTTTGAAACTCAAACCCAAATACTACAGTAAAATATGGTTATTGAATCTCCTTCAGCATTTTTCTCCATGATGATTTTTCTTCACAAACTTGCCGGATGATGGGTCTTTCTAAAATAGAAGCTATATTTCCTCAGAACATCTAATTCTTTATTTGTCTAAGAACTACAGCAGTGAGCAGCCCAAATTTGATCCATATTTGATGCTTTCCTTCATTGCATGTGAGAGGCATAATCTTGCAATATTCTCCTTATTTCCTCTACCACTACCTCCACAACACAGTAACCTTCACACTGAATGAGAATAGCTGGATACAGCTTCCTGCATGGCTTCTCAATTGCTGGCAATTTAGCTGGCCAGATGGGGTTTCTATGGAGAAATATGAAGGCTAAGTGTGCCCCTGCAGAGCTCTTGGCTCCTGCTGACTCAGCAAGTTAAGGACACAATCAAATAGTAAAACAGCCACCTCTTCTCTCCCCTTCTTTATAGCCCCCTCTATTTTTCCTTCTTCCACTCATTCAGGACCCTGTCTGTACTACTATTTCAGGTGACACGCTTTTTTTTTCCCAATTAGGATCTGCAGTAGCCTGCAATTAAGGGAGTCTTTACCAGTTGTACTCTAAGTTCCTACAGGGAAAATGTGAAGTCACAGAGACTACAGAGAGGCATGAAGCTTTAGCAGACGCATGAAGCAGCAGCTGTGTGTGTAGATAATATGAAATTGTAGGATAGAGCTCTTCAGCCAGGAATGGAGGATAGTGCAGTGTCTGCATATTGTCTCTGTACAAGTATCAGAGTGAGGCATCAGTTGGTTTCTGCTCTTACTGAGACTAGGAAAGCATTAAGAGCAGGAGCAGCAGCTGAGATATAATTTTTTTCCAGAGAAGCCTTAAAATAGACTAAGTGAGGGCACATATTGAGGGAAATGAGATTTAAGCTGCATTATAAATGGAAATGTCTTCAAATGGCATAATTTTGAAAATGTGCTGAGGCACCAGTCCTTTTAAAAGTCATGGGAACATATTCATTAACCACTCTGAAGTAAAGGAAAGTCCCATTATACAAGCTTACAACTGATTGATTTTAGAATGCCTTAAATTGGCATATAAATATTTTTATAAAGGAGAGAGAGCTCTGGGAAACAAAACTCTGAAGAAAGCCAGCCAGGAAAACTAAACATCTTATCAAGAACAAGCTACCAGCAAGCAAGATTTTGGCCACAAGATACTTGTGCATCAAATACGAGAATTTGGCTCTCTGACATTCTTCCTTAAAATGGAAATATGCCCTTTGTTTTAGAAAGGTATATTCTTTTCTTCAAAAGTATATCGCAAACTAAAAAAATAAGCCAGGCATAAGATGGGAATACTTTTGTCTCTACCCAGCTTACAAGCAGATTTAATGAAGAATCACTAACAGAAATCTTACTGTTGCAACAATAAGGCACAAACTGAATATTTAGAAGTTTTCTTTTCCCTTTATGGAAGCAAAATATTATTTTTAAACAGTATTTCATGATTGATTAGTCCTCACTTTGGCCCAGTCTTCCTTTTTTTTTTTAAATAAGCAAGTCAAAGTGGAAACAGCCTTGAATGGTGGTTTTGATGAGAGCACATGTGCAGTGAGAAAGCAGTGCTACATGGGCTATTCTCCATCTCAGACCTTAAATTTCCAGCGTGAATAAGGATCAGTAATGATGTTTGACATCTTCTACACTCATTTAGTTGGCATATAATCCTCGCTTATTAAAACCAAAACTATTCTCTAAAAGCTATTTCTGCTTTTAAAGTATATATAACAGGAAAAAAAAGAAACACATAATTTACTCCAAGTCTTTATACTGATGAATTGCAGTTTATGAAATTTTACATCAGCAGCTATTTGTCAAATATTTTCTTGCTATAATCAGGTGACCATATATATACAGAAATATATTCCAATGTACACATACAATGCATGTATGTGCATATTATGCAGGAAATCTCTGAAATGGGGTCTAGGTAAATTAATTTTTCTGGTATGACTTTCTTCCATTTCCGTCAAGTGGAAGTCAAGAGAAATACTGTTTATTTCCATTCTGAAATTTACTGACTTGTGTCATCAAGGCACTTTCTTCCTACCTAATATATACAGCACAGTGGATACAAAGCTTGCTGTAAGTTGAAAAGGTAGAAGTTTTGCTATAACCTAATGGGCTATTTAATTAACTATACAACTTTAAATAAGTTTTCTGAACTTCTAGTATGTTTTGTGTTACATATACCTTTGAGAAAAGCAGAAATATCCCTTGGTGAAGGGAAATTACTCAAGTCTTTTCTTTCACAGATAAGTTTACAGAACAATATTTAGTTATTGTATCTATGCTGCCTCTCTGGACCTGACCCCTTCCTTTCATGGAATACATTTCATGTTTGATTCTTCTTTCTTTCAAGTCTTTCCACTAAATTACATTCAATCTGTGAAGCCTACAAAGCCTTAATCATGCCTTCTAACAAATGTTATCACACTTATATAGCAAAAGATGCCCAGAGAGGATCATAGAACATTTGGGAACTTCTACCATCTGTGCATCTCCCACTTATGCTTATTCAAGAGTTCTTCCCCACACCCCAGTTGCTTCTTCTCCAAAGTGTTGCATACCTAAGTACATTTCCTTTTGTAGAGATAGGATCTTTGCTGTCCTCTGTCTGCAATAGAAACTACTATATGCCACATAATTACATTAAAAGGACATTTTTGGAGTCAAAAAATTAAATGTTTATTACATAGTTAGAAAATTATGAAATGAAGCTATAGGTGTAATTATAGTATCTGTACTTGTGAAGTCTTTCATTAGAGCCATATTTTTCCCCTCAAGATCCCTACTTGCTTCATTTTACAGAACTGACCTTCTCTGATGTTAAATCAAGGCAAACCCCAATGTTTCATAGTGTTAGAATGTTTTATTTTAATGGAGACTGGCACTCACTTCCAGCATAGAATTCCTCCATGATATCACAGCACAAAACATTTTTATTTTGGTTTCACCATATCTGGGCTCTTAACTGAAATCATAAGACTGTTTTGCTGAAGAGTGAACATTTCCAGACACGCCTTATGTCAGTGAGAGTTTTGGCTTGGATATGTTAAAGTATGTAATTCTAAGCATTCCTCAAAAATATGTATCTTAAAGATTCAAATTAAACATACCAAATCTGTGGAAATTTTTGACCTGAATCTCTGTAGTACCTTCCCATTTCTAATACTGGAATCATGATAGCCCAGAGTATAATACAATTTTTCACAAATTAAATAAAGTTTTTAGATTTTTTTACAATGCAGTGATATACATAGTAAAAAAGTCCATTTAAAAATTCTGTGTTCAGGATGCTGTTCTCACAGTGTGCAGTAAGCAAGGCCATGAGACAAATACTGAACACAAAAAAAAAAAGTTTCTTATTGAGTTCAAACTTACACATTTCTTCTGTGTAATGAAATGAAAATATGTATTAATGTATTCATTTTTTGTTCTTTATTTATTTGAATTTCTTAATTTGTGCTTTCTTTCTTCGTCTTTCTTTGTCTCTTTCTTTTCTTTCTTTATTTTATTTTATTTCAAATTGAAAGTCAGTGCAGAAAGAATATATGAACATGCAATTAGATTGTAATCACTGAAGAAAGGGTATGCTGAAAGAATTTTTCTGATATTTTCCAATTTCTGAGTGCTATATTGAGTACGGTGTTCATGTTCGACAGTATGAATTGTGTTCTTGATATTAGTTTTTAGGTTTTTCCTTTTTTTTTTTTGCCAACTCATTTCCCAGCCAAAACCAAAATGAACAAACTAAAAAAAAACAACAAAAATTAAGTTATATGTTCTGTTAGTGATACTTACATGGTTGGTCATTCGGACTATATAATTTTGATCTGCTGAATAAACCTTTGGAATTTGAACTAAATATATACACACTGTTACCATTTTTTAGAGAGAGAATGAATGGGATAATTTTATAGCAAATTTCACAGGTTTTTTTTTTTTACATCACTCATACCTGGAACAGTCAAAAACCTTTCTTCATCCTTTTCTCTCTATTCAGATCTAACCTTCATCTCTCTGTGTTTAAACATGGCAGCTTCCTGCTCGCATTGTTGTGTCCCAGAAGAGAGGTCACATAATACCAGAGTATTGTAGTTTCTGGACAAAGAGATTAAATAGTCAATAGAATATTAGTTAACCACATGTTGGGCTACACAAAATGTAAGTACAATATTTGAGGAATTTATTCTCTAAAAATATAAAGTCCTCGCCACTCTTATGTAAATGCAGTATTTTAGTGTGTTACAACTTCAACAAACTTGGGTGGATAGATTTTAATATGCAGACAAAAAACTCCCAAAAGTTAGCCTCTCAAAAGCTCAAGTTCATAGTGAAATGTATAAAAATACTGAAAATATTTAAATAAGATTGCCTATAAATTTCATTATGGGTAAAACAATCTAGCTTCATTATCAGATATCATTGAATCAGTCTGACTTTTTTCAAAAATTTAAATATGACTTTGGACTTGTAAAGAAGTTATATGCTAAAGCTCAGTAAAGTAATAAGCAACCAAAAAAGGATATATTATTTGAAGTGTCATGAAATCATAATAGTTATTATTCTTACTTATAACTTCCAGAGGAATAATAATACCAAGTTAAGTTAATAATTTCTTCCAAGAATGACACAAGATGAAAACTAAAAAAGTTTTCTTCTCAATACCTTGTGTTCATAAACTTTTTGGAGCTGCAATAAATTAAATATATCCTCCTTAAATTACACTATGAGTAATGCAGTCCCCCTCAGGAAAAAGAAAAATAGATATTTAGTACAAAAATGCTTTTAAAAGAAAACCAAGATCATAAATAAAAGAATAATAATTTTTAAAACAGCTTCACCCAGCTGTGCTGATGCATCAAAATTGGAACTCCACCAGCTTTCTGAAATCTGCTTTTTCTCATTTCTCCCTTATAAAATTTTTACTCTATTTGTTCACAAAATTTTTTTAAAAAGCAAAAACACTTCCTATCTTCACCCTTCTATTAGTCTCTTTCTAATCTTCTCATTCTGATCTATTTCTCTAAACTTCTCTAAGGTACTTGATAGAAGAATCTTCATGGAATTATTTATTCTAATATAAGGATTTTATTTTTTCATCAAGGACTTTTTATATATATAAATATATATACACTATCTGTATATTCAGCTTGATAACATCTGGCAGTGAGTAATATCGCTTGTCATTTGGATTGACTATTGACATTCTGGATGGCTCTGTTCTTGTAAATGCCAAATCCATGTTTTCAGAGTCTTTTTACCTGCTTTTTCTTCTATCTGTGTATTATTCAACTATCTGAAGGTGTGAAGTTCCTTCTGGTCATATATAGCTCTTTTTGTTCTGGAATGATCTACTTATCTTCACTTTCATTGCCCTTCTTCTAATATAACATATTCAGACATGAAAACCAGTGAATTTTCAGATGGTAATGCAGATGATTTTTAGGTAAGACATAGACAAGACAGACAAACAGACATGCAGTGGCAAAATAGCTGAATATGTTCATAGCGTTATACCTTGTACTACTTAATGAAGTGTCAAATATAAGCTTCTAGATCTTATTCAAAAATTGCTAAGAAAGCATTGGCTCCACTTTTGCAGAATACGCACTAAGCACAAAAATGACTAAAATTATAATTATTTACCTAGAGATAGCCAAATAAATTGTGTACATTGTTTCAGGTCCCAACAAGGATTATGATATTGAAATGAACAAGATGATCAATAAAAGCATAGTTGTAGAAGAATTATTACATCTGAAATGAAATTAATTCAAAGACTACAAAATATTCTAAGCGAATAGCCCAGATAACCTTCAGTGCAGAATTTTGAAGAAATTAATACACATATCTGAACAGTCTAGAACAAGGATTTTTTGTAAAGATATCAGAATGATCATTTATGGAAAATAGCAAATGGTCTACCTACATTTCAAATGGGAAAGAGAAAAGAGGAAATAAATAATGCCTCAGTATGATTTTTAGATGGGTTTAGAATGCAAAGTTTCAAAATAAATTTTGAAGCTAAGAATGAGTAGTAGCACAGACTCACAGAATCATTTAGGTTGGAAAAGACCCCTGAGATCATCAAGTCCAGCCTTTGACTGATCACCACCTTGTCGAGCAGACCATGGCTCTAAGTGTAGTGTCCAGTCATTTCCTGAGCACCTCCATGAATGGTGACTTCACCACATTGCTGGGCAGTCCATTCCAATGTTTAACAGCCCCATCTGGTGCCCAGCCTGAACCTCTACTGGTGCAGCTTACTGTATATCTTTGTCTTAGGCTACGTGGAAGGTGTAACCAAAAGTATGTGTTCTATTACCACCTTCATAAACTGTTAAAAACAGGTGGGGCAGAGATCTTTATCTTCAGCGTGACCCAGCCCTGATCACACCAGCTGAGGGCTATCTCTCCTAATGGGCCATCAAGGTCTCAACAGTGACTCATAATCTTACAGCAGCCCATTGTGAGATGCCCTGCCCAGAGGGGAGGAACTGAACATTCCTACCTGTATGTAAGCTGAGTCTTTGGACCACTGGACTATGGGACTTTCACTGGATTCCCTGGAGGAGACAAGATTGAGAGTCATCATTGGACCTCCAGAGACAGACCAGTCCTTTCTTCAGGATCACAACTTCAACCAGACCACATCCTTCACTGCAGGAAGACTGCAGCCACCATTTAACTGGCTATCACCACCCTGACCAAGACGGTGGCAGGTTGTGTTCTGACTCTGTCAGTTTAAGGTGGTGTTTCTGTATTATTGCCTTTACATTATTTTTTTCCTATTAAATTGTAGCTCTGACTTGGAATCTCTCACAATATATATTTATGTGGGGTTAATTCCTCTGCTGGTTTGCTTCCAAACTAGCACAGTCCTTTTGTCCTATTGCTGGCTGCCTGGGAGAAGAGGCTGACCCCCACCTGGCTAAAACCTCCTTTCAGGCAGCTGTAGAGAACAATAAAATCCCCCCCAAGCTTCCTTTTCTCCATGCTAAACAACCCCAGTCCTGTGCTCTCTCAGCTATTCCACAAAGGACTTGTGCTCCAGACCTTTCATCAGCTCAATTGCCCTTCTCTGGACTCATTCCAGCCCCTCAATGTCTTTCTTGTACTGAGGGTCCCAGACCTGGATACAGCATTCAAGGTGTGGCCTCACCAGTGACAAGTACAGGGGGATAATCACTTCCCTGGTCTGCTGGCCACACTATTCTTGATAAAAGAAGTACAGAGTACACAGAAGTACAAAGCAAACTTAATAAAATCTATCCAAATATATTAAAGAGTAGATAATACCATATATCAATAACTTTCTTTAATAATTTATGTTCTATGCAAGGCAAGAAATCTCACCTATCTGGACTTCAAAACATTTTTGACACTATCTGAGATGAAAAGAATTACTTAAGACTGAGAAGATAAAGCATTGACTAATCAGGAGAGGACAACAGACTGTGTTGTTGCATCATTAGATGGAAGCTGCTAAAGGGGTTCTTTAGGGGGTGTCTTGTAATAGAAGTTTTTGATACTTAAGTTAAAAACTAGATCATGAAACCTTGGAGCGTGCTGCTGAAATTTGCTGGTAAAGCAAGTCTGAGAACCATCAAAATCATAAAAACAAACAGGAAGAATCAGATCACTTGATGACTTCTGTAATAGGAATGGGATTAAATTTAATAAGGTAAAGAAGAATGTAACTAGATTTCCAGCTATAAACTGTGAGTTCATCATGTGGAAATGACAGAGAAAAAGAAAGATGCAGCCGACCTACAAAAGAAGAACTATTAGTCACCAAAACACAATGTAGCTATGAAAAAATGGAGTATGGAGTATTAAAGAATATATTTTTGGGTTAAAGAAAGAGATGTCTAACACTACCCAATGAGGTAGAGTACATCTTCATTATGAAAATCATGAACAATTCTTGTCCTCCATATTAAACAAAGATTCACGTCATTAAAAGTGGAGTGGAGGTGAAGGGGAAGTTCATCAGCACGATATCAGGAATGCAGAACTTAATTCATGAAAGGAAATTGAAAAATCCTGTATTATTTTGCAAAAAAAGCCCCAACACTAAGATGAGAGAAATTCTGTCTGTAAACACATGAATGGGTAAAAAGAGCCTGCAGGTGTTTATAATGTATTGAGCTTTAAGATTAGTATCAACATAAGAATTTTACATATATATACAAATACATATTTTAAAGATATGCTTTTCATGCAACATGAGTCCTTGCACTAATGGAGGATAGGACTCAACACCCAAGAATGCCAGTTTATTCTGAGTTATAAACATGATCTCTGGGGTCAGTAAAATAACATTTACACCAAGTGTTTTGATTCAAATACACATAATTTTCTTCTTCACTCATCTGCTTAAGATCTACATGAATTCTTTAAACATCATTTACTCACTAGGTGCCTAATGCAAAGCTTATTTAGTCAAAGTGCTTCCATTGATTTCTGTATGCTTTGGATTAGGTTCTGTATCCTTACCATAGCCAGCTGCTGCAGGCTGCAGTTTTATCATAATATTAGACTGCTTTTCTCTTTTCCCCATGATCTTAAGAGGGAAAGAAAGAGGTATGCTTTGGCTTTCCCTGTCTGTTCTTTAATGTGCTTAGATTGCAGTTATTTCCTGCTGAGCCCTGGATGAGGTTTAGTTTGTCGGAGAGCAACTTTTTAATCATCTCACAGAATGAATGAACTAGAAGATATGTCAGGCTTCTATCAGAAGATGAAAAATGTAGAAACTTATCAATACCTCTCTTCCTCTAGATATATTGTAGGTCATAAAAACCCACTCTGTACAGTACTTATTACTCTTAAAAAGGACACTAAAAATGTAATTATGCAAAGGATGATCACTAAGAAACTTTGCAAAACAGCTAAAGCAGACATAAAAATATAGCTGGCTGTGCATGGCAAAAAGTTTAAGTGAGACAGCAGGAGAACAGATGATTTCAAAGCCGGGCCTTCTTCAGCTTCTAATTGTCATTTTGGCTAAAAGTCAAAGCTGGACACTAGACCTGTGCAGTATAGGCATAGATATAGATGTTTATGTTTTTACCTAGCCCACAGAAGGGTGCAGTGGACTCTTCTTCTTCATACTTTCTCTTGCTCACCATTAACAGTAGACGGAAGCAGGTGAACAGCCCTTACTTTTTTCAGTGAATAGTCATGCCTCTGATAGGGTCAAACAATGGATTAAGGAAAAACTTTGTCTCTTTCTGCATTGTACAGTTGAATAAGGCTTGTAGCAACATGACCTCTAACAATTTTAATGTACTTTTCATATGAAAAGCAGTGACAAGCCTAACATTATCAAATACCTAGTAAAGTAGTTTTAAACATTGCAGAACAAAGCCAAATAGCCTGTCCAATAAGCAATCAAGAGTTTGATCCCATTATAAATTACTTTCCTTGCCACCATATTTATTTCCCTAATATAGAACACCTGTGTATTTGTATTACCCTTTTTCTCAGCCAGAGAGCAGTAACTGTTTTGATAAAGCAGACAGAAACATTAAAGCTCCCAGATAGGTGAGTATATGTGTAGAGCTATAAATTTCATTTTAGATATAGTCAATAACATATATCAGCATTAAATTACAGAAAGGAATAGAGCTGCACATAATTCAATTATCCATAACACTATTTGAATTCTCATATCAAAGGTTCTTCTTCAGAACTTCTCACAGTTGCCATCTTGCTTGGGTATTTTATCTTCTGCTCAACGGGCAGCTGACACAGTACAATCATGAAGACATGCCAGATCTTTTATACTCTCCTGAATTATATTAAAAATAAATTAAAGCTGCACAGGACACACTAAGAAGACAAGAGATTTTACATTCTCATGGTTTTCATTTAAAAATGAAAAAAACTTTAATTCACTGAAAAATTATTTGTAGTATCATAAAAAACCCAATAAAAATGTAGCACATAGAACTGAAAAATCATATTAGGTCGAGAAGTCTTCAAGAGTATGTAGAGGCAAAATGGTTTTACAAAGTCTGTGTACTCAGTTTAGTATACAAAGTATCTGACAGAAGTAAGTGAGAGCACAAGCTTGAAAATATATCCATTTCAATGTATCTATAACAGTTTATTCTATTTTACTGCTATCCATCAAATTTCATGACACAAGGCTTTTCTCTGTACATGTAATTCTCTGGAATACAAACTTGTTTTAAAGGTTTCAGAATGAGCTTTTTTGAGTTTCCAGCAATCCACCAAATAAAGCAGGAATAATTGCCACATATTTAAAGACAAATCATGAGGTGAATCCAGAATATATTAAAAAAAAATTAAAGAAATGCAAAAACTATGGTCTAATGAACCTATTCTGGAAAGAGCCTTTTTTTTAGTGGTTTTCCTGGGTGACTGAACAGGTCATTGCACTTCCTTTTATCTAATGGAGATAATTTACAAAGTACTTTGAGACCTTTGGTATGCTCACTACTAATATCCACCTTGGAAATGTTATATAAAAAAAAAAAAAAAAAAAATTCCCTACCTTATTTCCCAAAGTAACTGTGCTGTTCTCCGCTAGTGAATCTATATGCATATCAACTCTACACATTTTATATTTTCAGTGACAATGAACACATTTTTCTTTCTTTGGCAGTGCTACCTGGTTCTCATACATTTCATTTAAATTAAGTCCAGCTTTAATTATCTCCCCTGAATGTCTCATTGTATCTCTTTATGTAGAATATATACTAATGACTCATAATTTCCCTCTATTTTTATAGGAATTAATGCAAGCTGACCCTAATTTTTTTCTATAGTTCACTTTGCGATAGAGAAAATTAACAATAGCTTAATCAAAAAATAAATCCATAAAATAATGGGGCTGGGTGCAGCACTCATTTATATCCCTGCAAATCCAGAAAAGTTAGCAGTTGCATATGAAACATAAATTTAACAAAAATCTGCCTCCCCTCATAAAAATTCATATGATTTTTTTTAGGACCTTTCATTAATTTTTCCTTCTGATTTTAAGCATATGCTGTCTGTCATTTCTGCATGATTATGAGTGGTTAGATTTTTTTGTCAACATCTGGGGGAAAAAATCCAATCTGTAAAAGGCCTTTCATGACAAATTCTACAGAATAATGGAAGGAAGGAAGGAAGGAAGGAAGGAAGGAAGGAAGGTCGGTCTTAAAATTAATAATTGTGATTTGTAAGGAATATATATATATACTGCAAAAATCTTTGTAAACAGAATCACTGTCTCTTTGGCTAAATATTAATTTTTCTTATTCTTTATAAATGTGAGAACTCAGAAATGCTGATGGAATCATGCCTATGAAAGAACCTTTCATTTTGAACACACTTCAGATATGACTTTAAGATTGAGCAATTATAATCATGTGATATTTAACCACTGTTATCCAACACAGATTAATTCTGCTCTGTCAGTAACTTTTATGGTGCATTATCTAGCTTAAAATTCTCAAAGAGAGTAAAAGAGAGAGGATTTAAACAAAGTAACTAGTTTCATGCTTAGCTAGCATTCAGTTAAATAAGCACAGATGTGGGTTTTATCTGCTTAAAAGTAAATCTGTGGTTTTCTTATTTAAACTCTTAAGTTTTAACGTCCATCAGAAAGGCTGTTGCTGCAATGAATAATTTAATCACTGCTGCCTATTACATGGTACTACACAGCAAGCATATTTGCAAAGCAGTGAAAGACACTGGCCAAGTGTCAGCACTCCCTGTAACTCAGCCGGCCTGCCAGTACATTCACTGCAAGGAACTCAGGGAGCTCCAGGGCGGCCAGAGGGCAGCTGTGGTAGGGAAGGGAGTGAAGAGGTCACAACAGAATTGCACCAGATCAGCAAGACACTTTAGAGAGATGAAAGGTCACCGAGGGCTCCGCGCTGCTGTGGTGTCATTTCAGCTGTTTGTCCCTTGGTGGAGTTCTTGAGTTAGTTTCTCCCCTTCGTCAAATGGCTTTAACTGATTCATGTGGGGGTTCTGTCCTTGTTTTTACCCTGCTTTCGAATTTTCTGTCATGTTTACTGTATTTAACCTTTTCCACGTATTATTACGAATACGTTAGTTTCGAGCCAATAAGATTGGGGTCTTTTTTTCCCTTCAGAAGCTTGTTTTTCATTTGTGAACGCAAATAATAATATGTAATATATATTTGTTAATGTATACCGTAGTATGGATATGTAAATAATCTGTCTCTCTTTAACCAGAGATGGATTCCCACTGCAAATCCCAGAAGTAATTTTCCAGTGAGAGCCACCGACATTCCTAAACTGTGAAAACCAAATTGTCGTGGGCTGAAAGCGCCAACTGCGGACTCGAGTTCGGCTGCCGGCTGTAGAAGCCGGGCTCAACCAACACATGAAGATAAACCAGCCATTAATTATATCTGCATATTTTAACGATGACCCCTGTCTTTCCAATCAACAACTACAACAACGACAACAAAGCCCCACTGCAGAGCATCGGGA
>VZTX01021846.1:310903-338810 GCA_013400915.1 Pardalotus punctatus | reverse complement strand
AAGCACAAGCCGCTCTGCCGTGAAAGCGCCTGATCCACACTTCTCTGAAAGACACAGGAGGGAATACACAATTGCAGATTTCACCCACTGTGGCGGTGCAGATCACAGGAAACAACTGACTGATACAATTTTATTTGCAAATAGAACTCTGTATTTTTTTTTTTTTTAATCACGTCGCGGCTCTTTCCCCCTCCCCTTTTCCATTCTGCTTTATATGGATGTAATTCAGAATCTGTGTTAATTCACATGGGGGATCCAGTTACATCTTGTTCCGCTCCGGGTATAATTACGAGAGACCAGTAATCGCCTTTGGACACATAGTTTTGTCGCTAACCTTTGAACTGAAAGGATCAAGTTCAGATCTGGTTACCTGCATTGGGACGGGAAGGAAGAGAGGAGAGAGAGAGAGAGAGAGAGAGAGAGAGAGAGAGACTGCAATCTCATTTGTGAATCGCTCTCAGTGCTGCAGATCCAGATTGCTAAAACACATGCAGTGCAAATGCAGGTAAGGCACACACACAAACTGCGGATGCAAAAACAAACTTGGGACTGTTGTGTGTCTATGTTCTTATCTCCAGCTTTGCAAATTCCGGGCAAACGGCTTCTGCAGTTTCTGTATCGTTGCTTTGTGACTAATGACCTTGCGCAGAGTTGTTTAAAAAAATCCGCTCCGGAGAAAGAGCTGAACATTTTAGGCGATCTCTGAAGATGGATTTGGGTGCTTTTCTGCCAACCAAAGGGGATATTCTGTGGACTGCACTGTAATACTCGGGGTTCTTTTCCTATCAGCTGTGCAGCTACCGACATTATTGGGATTTTTATTTTTTCTTTACTTTTTTTTTTTTTTAAAGAACTGCCCATTGCTAAGAGGATTTGGAGTTTTCTCGGACCCAAGCCCTTTGAATAAAGAGAATCACAATTTTTTTCCCCCAGTGTGTGCAGAGAGGGGGAAGAATAAAGCTAATGCCTTGGTCGTAAACGGCTGAGCGAGAGGGAGAGAGAGAGAGAGAGAGAGAAAGAGAAGAGAGAGAGAGAGTGTGTGAATTGTAGTTAACTCTAGTGTCGAAGACGACGACCTGGGGGGCTTCGAATCGTACAGTGCTGCTCCTGCTTTTATTGCAAACCTTGCAAAGTGATTACAGTAAAATCAGAGAGGAGGAGGAGAAGGGGGAGGAGGAGGAAAATCCCATCCTATCTACTGAGATGAATCTTTAAAAAGCAAGAAACACTGTCCCGTGAACTGTAAGTATATCGCAACTGGAAGGCAGGGAGAGCAGCAGAGGAGCCAGCAGCAAGGTTTTGACCACCAACTGCACCAGTCATGAGACAATAAGTTTCCAGAAATAGAAGGATTTTATAATTGATCACCTGGACTCTCAGCCGCTCTGTTGGCTTATCAGGGGAGTTTATTGGGGGACAGGTGGAAGTGAGAGGAGGGCGGGGGGTTTCGGTACGAGGAAGATGAGGAAGATGCGGACCCTCCTTCGCTTTGTGCATTGCTGCTGCTGCTGCTTCTTGCTTCTCCTGCCTCCGCCGCTCTGGGTCAGCCTGGCAGCGGCTAAGCAGCTCCTGAAGTACCGGCTGGCCGAGGAGGGACCCGCCGACATCCGCATCGGCAATGTGGCTTCCGACCTGGGGATCGTGACGGGCTCCGGAGAGGTGACATTCAGCCTGGAGTCGGGCTCCGACTATCTCAAGATCGATAACATGACCGGGGAGCTGAGCACCACAGAGCGGCGCATCGACCGCGAAAAGCTGCCGCAGTGCCAGATGATCTTCGACGAGAACGAGTGCTTCCTGGACTTCGAGGTGTCGGTCATCGGCCCCTCGCAGAGCTGGGTGGACCTCTTCGAGGGCCGGGTCATCATCCTGGACATCAACGACAACACCCCCACCTTCCCTTCCCCCGTCCTCACGCTCACCGTGGAGGAGAACCGACCGGTGGGGACCCTCTACCTGCTCCCCACCGCTACCGACAGGGACTTCGGCCGCAACGGCATCGAGCGCTACGAGCTGCTGCAGGAGCCCGGCGGGGACGGCGGCCGCCGTGGCGGCGGGGGAGCCTCGGCCGCGGCGGCCCCCGAGAGCGCCCCCTACCCCGGCGGCAGCAAGCGGCGGCAGGAGGCGGAGGCGGCCGCCCGCAGCAGCGTCTTCGAGCTGCAGGTGGCCGACACGCTGGACGGGGAGAAGCAGCCGCAGCTGATCGTCAAGGGGGCGCTGGACCGGGAGCAGCGGGACTCCTACGAGCTCAGCCTCCGCGTGCGGGATGGCGGCGAACCAGCACGGTCCTCGCAGGCGATCCTGAGGGTGCTGATCACCGACGTGAACGACAACAGCCCCCGCTTCGAGAAGAGCGTCTATGAGGCGGACCTGGCGGAGAACAGCAGCCCTGGGACCCCAATCCTGCAGCTGCGAGCCACCGACCTGGACGTGGGAGTGAATGGGCAGATCGAGTACGTCTTCGGGGCGGCCACTGAGTCCGTCAGGCGCCTCCTGCGGCTGGACGAGACCTCGGGCTGGCTCAGTGTCTTGCACCGCATCGACCGGGAGGAGGTGAACCAGCTTCGCTTCACTGTCATGGCCCGAGACCGGGGCCAGCCCCCCAAGACAGACAAGGCCACTGTAGTGCTGAACATCCGGGACGAGAATGACAACGTGCCCACCATAGACATCCGGAAAATTGGCCGCATCCCGCTCCGGGACGGGGTGGCTAGCGTGGCCGAGGACGTGCTGGTGGACACCCCCATAGCCTTGGTGCAAGTGTCAGACCGGGACCAAGGCGAAAACGGTGTGGTGACCTGCACTGTGGTGGGCGACGTGCCCTTCCAGCTCAAGCCAGCCAGTGAGGGTGAAGGGGAGCCACAGAATAAGCGCAAGTATTTCCTCCACACCTCGGCCCCTCTGGATTATGAAGCCGTCCGTGACTACAACGTGGTGATTGTGGCCGTGGACTCGGGCAGCCCCAGCTTGTCCAGCAACAACTCCTTGCTGGTGCGGGTCGGGGACACTAATGACAATCCTCCCATGTTCAGCCAGGCCGTGCTGGAGGTCTCCTTTCCAGAGAACAACTTGCCCGGCGAGAGGGTGGCCACAGTGGTTGCCACAGATGCGGACAGTGGCAAGAACGCCGAGATCACCTACTCCCTGGAGGCCTCACCCCTCTCCTCAGAAGCACTGGGCAGCATCTTCACCATCGACCCTGACTCTGGGGACGTGTCGGTGCAGGCGGTCCTGGACCGTGAGCAACGTGACACCTATGAATTTCAGGTGACGGCCCGGGACAAAGGGGTGCCATCACTGCAGGGCTCCACCACAGTGGTGGTGCGAGTGTCAGATCGCAATGACAATGAGCCGCGTTTCATGCAGGATGTGTTCACCTTCTATGTGAAGGAAAACCTGCAGCCCAACAGCCCCGTGGGCATGGTGACTGTGATGGACTTTGACAAGGGCCGCAACGCCGAACTCAGCCTCTCCATTCAGCCTGGAGACCACGACCAGGCGGCTGGCATCTTCTCCATCGAGAATGACACTGGAACCATTTTCTCCACTGTCTCTTTTGACCGTGAACAGCAGACCAGCTACACCTTTAAGGTGAAGGCAGTGGATGGGGGTGAGCCGCCACGCTCTGCCACTGCCACCGTGTCCCTCTTTGTGATGGATGAGAACGACAATGCACCCACTGTCACCTTCCCCAGCAACAGCTCCTACACCGTGCTGCCGCCCTCCAGCAACATGCGCACTGTAGTGGCCACAGTGGTCGCCACTGACGCTGACACTGGTCTCAATGCTGACCTCAACTACAGCATTGTTGGGGGCAACCCCTTCAAACTCTTTGAAATAGACCCGGCCAGTGGTGTGGTGTCACTGGTGGGCAAGTTGGCCCCCAAGCACTATGGCCTGCACCGCCTGGTTGTGCAGGTGAATGACAGTGGGCAGCCACCCCAATCCACCACTGCCCTGCTCCATGTCTTTGTTAATGAGAGCCTGTCCAATGCCACGGTGGTGGAGAGTCAGGTAGCCCGCAGCCTTCACACCCCGCTGGCCCAGGACATTGCTGGTGATCCCAGCTACGAGTTGAGCAAGCAGCGGCTTAGCATAGTCATTGGTGTGGTGGCCGGCATCATGACCGTCATCCTTCTTATCCTGGTGGTGGTCATGGCCCGCTACTGCCGATCCAAGGGCAAGCATGGCTATGAGGCCGGCAAGAAGGACCATGAGGATTTCTTCACCCCCCAGCAGCATGACAAGGCCAAGAAGCCCAAGAAGGACAAGAAAGGCAAGAAGGGCAAGCAGCCCCTCTACAGCAGCATTGTTACTGTCGAGGCTTCCAAGCCCAATGGACAGCGCTACGACAGTGTCAATGAGAAGCTCTCGGACAGCCCTGGCATGGGCCGGTATCGCTCAGTCAATGGTGGCCCAGGCAGCCCCGACCTGGCCAGGCACTACAAGTCGAGCTCACCGCTGCCCACCGTCCAGCTGCACCCACAGTCCCCCACTGCGGGCAAAAAGCACCAGGCCGTGCAGGACCTGCCTCCAGCCAACACTTTCGTGGGCGCTGGCGACAACATCTCCATCGGCTCGGACCATTGCTCTGAGTACAGCTGCCAGGCCAGCAGCAAGTACAGCAAGCAGGTAAGAGCGCTGCACCCCGCGCACCCCGACACGCACGCACACGCACACAGAGCGGGTGAGGGAGCGGGGATGCCCGTCCCCCGCCTCCCACACCGGCACAGGCACACACCCCGTCAGGTTCAGTGACCCGTTCGGTCTGGTATCCCCGCCCCCCTCCCTTCAGGCAGTCAGGCGAACAGACCAGCACGCAGCAGGCAGGAAGGATAGTCAGAGATCTTTTTTGTTATTATTATAATTTTTTTCAGTCCCTCCCCTTATCAGATCCGGCAGCCAACCGGCCCGTCCATGCAGCCGCATGGAGGGGTCGGCGACGGGACCGCGTTGCCCCGTCCCAGGCTCAGGGGCAGCCGGCCGGGGCTCTGCCGCCAGTCCCGACAGCGAGCTCTAAGGCAGCCTGAGATGCCTTTACCAGCCTTGAGCCCGGAGGCCAAAGCCGGCGGTTTCGGGACTGTCGCGGGGGGATCAGGACCCCCCGCCAGGCGGAGCAGCCATTCTCTGCCCGCCCCCCGGCCCCGCCTTCATCCGCCGGTCCCGGCGCTACCCCCGCCGTGATGCTTTCCCGGCCTTAGGGACGTGTCAGCTCCGGCTGAGGAGGAAAGTTTCGCCTCGGCAGTCAGGTGTTTCGGGGAAAGGGGGCTGCTGCCTGTCTGACGCTTCCTAAAGCTGTGGGTGAGAGTGGATTTGCAGCCGCCGCGCTGAAGCGTTAATGGCTGTAATTACCGGGTCTTTCATTAGGACCAAAATGCTTAAATAATCCACACAGCCTATCTGCGATCTAATTTACACCACAGAGATTGCACTCATTGGAGCAGTTGCTGTGAATACACATAAGGGTTAGTGAGTTTAGGATCGCTCCCCAGTATGTTTTCATTGCTTGTTTTTTTTTGTTTTTTTTTTTAATATATGCCTCTCTTGCCTATCACATGAAATTTCATTCAAGCTGAGAGGCTCTAATTTGCTCGCCCAGCTGCCGCGCAGCTTTGTTTGTAGTGTGTGACTGCCGTGAGACTTCTTGGAGTGAAATGTGCCTTCAGGGGTGCCACGAATGACTGGCTCTGGTCTCGGCTGTGTTGGCAGCTCTCGGTTCAGTGAAGCTCCGATATCCTAAAACTGGTGGTGGTAGGGACTTCTTTACAGTCCTTGAAATAAAATAGAGATAGCACAGAGGGGAATCAAGCTCCTAAGTGAAGGCTTCCGTTTATTTTATAAGAGAGGTATGTAGCCTGAACAAAGGTCGCTCTACTTTGGGGGAGTACTTTTTGGGTGATAGTACATGTGAGATAATAAATATCCTGAATGTTTCCTCAGCTACAATGCATGTTACGCAAGAAGCTAGAGACAAATGAATGTGATTTATGTAAATACACATCCAAGTCAGGAACAGGGAAATTCTGACTAGTTTGACAAAAATGCCTTCTTTTCAACTTACTAACATGCAAATATAGTACACGATGATATCTTTTTAATATACTTTGAAATGTCTGCACTAGCTTACTAAAACTGAAGTTTTACAAATGTTGCCTGTATTTGCATTCTGCTCAGAAATACTTAAATAGTAGAATAAAACTAACTGTATATGCGCTCCCTCCCTCTCACCCCAGTCTTTCAGGTCACCAAAATAGTGTCATTGATGTACTATCTGCCAGTACTTTTGTGTATGTGGTTTTGCAAGTGATACAGACTTATAGAAAGTTTGACACAGTAGTTTCTGGGTGATATGTTTCATTAACTCTTTCCTAGAGAGTACATGACAATTGCAGTTTGAAAATAATCTGTACAAAATACAAAGGTCCGTAGCTTTCACCTCCTAAACCTTATTAAGCACAGATTATGCCATTTTAGCAAACACTGGAATAAAAGTAGCTGTGTAATATATACTAATCAGATACCACTTCTATCTTGATGCTGCAATTCATCTAAACATATGAATTATAATCTGTTAAAGTGTAATTTAATTTCAGTGTAAAAGCATGATTTGCATTTTAAGTGTAGGAATGGTAAAGGAATACACATTAAAATTACTGTTTTTCTTGATAAAAAAGAAACTTATTTAAGATTATAATACAGAAATATATTTTTAATTACTTAACGTTTTCCAAGGATCTGTTTTGATGTAAAATATATTAGAAAATTTCTTGGTAGAAGAAAATTACTTTATTGCACTTTTACAAAGTGCATCCTGAATTGCTCCATTACATATGTAGTTTGCTGCAAAACAGTTTCTCAGCATTGATAGTTTTCTTGCACTAAATATTTAGCATGTTATGAAGGTTCACTTATCCAAGTAGTTTATAGCCAGTATTCTAATGTTTTATATATTTATTTTTAAATATGTAGTAAGTATTTGCACACTTGTAAAGTATGCATATAAATTGGAAATTGTTCAAGAAAACAGTAAAGGTAGTGCTAAATAACAGACTTTATGGGAGAGATTATCAATCACAAACCCTCTGTTACCACTTTCCTATGGGTGCTTGCCAGCTTGTTGCTGAGTGGCATTTGTATAGTTCTGTTCATTTTGCATAGTAGTGGGGACATTAAGACTTGTGTAAACAATATGTACACTTTTCACATCTCAAACATTGACAATGGAGTATTTCTCAGTTTAACAGGCAAAACACTTGAGGATTTTTAATACCCAAACGATGTGAAGCTCTTGTTCAGCACAGTTGCTTAGTGAGAAATGTGAAGCAGATGAGGATAAAGGGTTCTCATGGGGTGTGTATCAAATTGTTTCATAGTTCTGCTGTACATGTGAAACAAAACAAGTAGCATAATGTTGTGACTGTGATAGGGAGACTACTTGATATCTCTAAGACTGCCTTTATTTACTCATTGTCAGTTCCCTTTGTTCTAAGGAGACATTAGATGGTGTATAAAATTTTAGAACAAATACGTAGGCACAGCAGAATGTACCTGCTTTAAGTTACTGGAGTTGAGAGTGATGCTAATTTCCCATTAGGCTAATTAGAACTGGTAATTGATACTTTCCTGTATCTAGAATACAACAGTCAAGAAATAAAGTTTCTACTTGCATGACTGACTGGTGTACCCCACTGAATGCAAGTTGTTTTCATTCCAATTATTTGATACTTCCTTTTTAAGGTGATGAACTGAATTCTTATATGAGTACCAAAATACATCGTGTTTGATACAGTACTGTATAGGAGACCTTCACTGGAGAAAACTGCAAACAATTTGTAACTCTCCTCCTTCTGACATCATGTCTTTTATATAAAGTTTAAAACAAAATCCTGTATTTAGTGGACTTCTGACATTTCACAGCTACTTTTTTTTTTTTAAGTGGTCTTTAACAAATTTAACTCTTATTCTTGTCTTGTTTAGCATGGTATTACTCTAAAATGTTCTTTTGGCCTCTCACTTATCAATTCTCTCCTTTTCAGTAAAGCACTACAAATGTTTAAAACACTTAGTATTCCACAGGTCTCAATCACTTGCCAAAAGCTAAAGCTGTACAGAAGTGTTTTGCTGAGTGGGGATGAGTTTACACAAGTGTTTTTTTGGAACACGGATTTAAAATCTGAACCTTCCAGGTGCTACACATTGCCTGTGAGGAGTCTGGATATTACTAACTTCCAGCAAAGACAGCCAAAGATAATGAAAGCTCAGTGCCTAAGGGGAATTACTTAGCAGCTTGGCGAGTTACATACTTAATCATAAATCTAATGATGAATTTTAATTGTAAATAATTATTTATTTTGTCATTTAGTTACAGATATATTTTTATAGTATATACTTCCCCACTGCTTTGTCTCACACTGCAAAATTGTGGCATATAAGCAGCTTTATTTCACTAGAATTTTTAATCATGAATCAGCATGTTAACAACCACTCTTTGAAGAACAGGCCTTTTAAACACTGTTTATATGTTGATATTTCTTGGCCTTCATCTTCTTTTTTGGTTTCTTTTTTACTTGCTCTACTAATCAATGATTGTTGGTTCTTTAAAACACTGCAGTTATGATGCTGAGGGTTTTTTAGCTTGGGTTTTTTTTAAATTTTTTTAAAGATATTGGTCACTATCAGTAGAATTAGCAGAACCAGTACAGGAATGTCTGCTTCTCAGCCAATTCTATAATTCTTTATCAAAATCCCAATGCTTTCTCATATTGAAAATGTCAAACCAAAGTGTGCTGACGCTCTAATCAAAATTATATGCACTTCCTGTAAAGTCTTATTTTCATCAAAATAAAATAAGAAGAAGAAATTAATTTCTGAAAAGAAATCTTTGTGCGGTAGCCAGTTAAATTATTTCATAACATTTCAAACATTAATCAGTCTGCTGCAACATAGAAGCGTTTTGACTAGTTGGTTACCATGTATGTGAATCGTATCTATAAACTGAATGGGTCAATTTCCTCATAAACATGCACATAAACCCAGTAGCCTTAACAGGACACCAAATTTATCCATTAAGGGGGCAATCAGTTTAACCATGAAGGAAAGCATAGTCTTTTTTCTCTTTCTTATGTACAGACACATGCATACACAGAGAGTCTTATCTCAAAGGCTACTTTTTATGTTCACAAAGCACCTCTAAAGAATCCTTTTTTTTCACAACTTTAAGCTAAGCAAATATCCTACAGTATAATAGTCATAACAATAACAATGTTATGGTGGCACAACTGGCATGTCAAAAAAAAAAAGGGAGCATTGTTATTAAGTATAAACATTTACATTGGTGACTTTTTTCATACATTTAACTTTCATACTGTTTAGTGAAAAGTGTAGAGAACTATTTTCAATTTTCTCTTCTCATTTTGCATTATGTTAAATATCTTACAATTAGTTTTTAAAGGTGACCCACATTTGACCTTCAGTAGCAAATTATGATGAGAGAGGGGCTAATTAAACATGAAATGGATGGATCGTTGATGTTTTAATTATCTTTATTTAACACAACGTGTTCTACTGATAAATGCAGCTTTTATTTTTTTCCTCTCCAGTAAAATCATCTTGTACAGTGCACAAATGACTAAGTTACCACTGAATCACTCTGCACTCCCAGGAGATGTACAGAGCCAAAAGGGACAGGATCTGAGTAAAGGAGGATTCATGCTCTGAATAAGTAAAGAACACTACTATTATAGGCAAGGGGTAGCAAGAAACATCTTTAAAAGGATAGAATCTGATTTATCAACACAGACAGCTCTCTGGCATTGTACATAGCGAACTTAGGTTACAACCATGGTTAGAAGTTTGACTATTGCTGTCAGTCTTTATATTTCTGAGTGTGTTTCTTCTTTCTATCTCTTCTTCTCTCCTTTTTTCTTTTTTTTTTTTTTTTTAAAATTTGTGTTTAATTGTCTTGTTTTCTATTATTTGAGATAGTTGCTAGTTTGACCTTCAGTACAGCTTTGTTTCAGAGAACTATCTGCAGCTTCAGGCCCATTTTCCTTTAAGTATTTTCTTTCAAAAGTTTTAGAAGGGTTATGTACTTAGTGATGCACTGGGCTGCTTTGAGATATAAAACAAATGAATTTGGTTTTGCAAATATAAAAAAAAGTCAACAAACTTCAGAAGGAGTTAACATTATAAGTCAACTAAAACCTTGACAAGCACTGTGAACTCTTCACTATAATTGCAAAACATTTTAGTACTTAATTACTAATCTTAACAGGATTAACATAATTTTGACTATATATAGGAAATACTGATAGAAGCATATGAGCAATTCAGTACAGTATCTAGCAGGCAGATTTTCTTAGCAAATCTGCTACCAACAGATATTTAGAAAATCGCAAAACTGCAAAATATTTTCCACTTTTCAGTCTTAGGCCATATTACGTGTAATATGTTCCATGTAATTTATGTTCTACATGTGTCTGTTTAAAAAAATTATTACTTTTTTAGGCATTTTTATCTCAGCATGTGCTGAGAAGATGGTATTTTTTAATTTTTCTTCCTTGATTTTTATTTCCTGGAGGAGTAGATTTGTTTCTTGTCTGTTATCAGATGGACTTTTCTGGCATGTACTGTATGTTCATTTTCATAAATAATTGCAATGACAAAAATAGACCAACAGCTACTCTAAAGGATCAACATAAATTTTCTAATTATTGATTTTTTTAAACATAAATTTACCTTATTTAAATTTTTAATTAACTTTGTAGAAGAAAATTCTGACATTCCTAGCGAGGACTGATTTACTTCCACATACTGTAGGAAACAGACTTCCCAAGGTCACTTCTATTTTGCTGTTGTGGATGACAAAATATCACACTAATGCTGGAATAACTAAGATTAGTTGGGGCATCTAAAATGGGTGACAAGAATAAGAATAGAATAAGACCAGAATAATCCATAGGAGATTTTAAACTTTTTAATTTCTTATTTTAATGCAATTTCCTCTAGAAATGTTTAACTGAGAGCAGGTCATGAACACATGTCAAAATCTCAAAATGTGATTATACTGAAGTACCAGTTAGTCAAGTTCCTGAATTATGTCAGTGCACACATTGAAGTTGTCCAACTGTGTGGAGATGTGCTTATTAGCATTTGCTCACTCTTATGTGGCCATTTTCACTGACAAGAGGTTTAAAATTAAAATCAAGAGCAACTTTCAAAAGGTATTAAAAAATAGGGGATTAGCTATATATAGCATATGTGAGCAATGTGGAGTAACCATTTTATAATTATTTTTTGTGGAAGGAGAATATGGAGAAACTTTAGAATAAATTTTGGAGTTTAGAAATTTGAACAGAAACAATGTTCTGGCCCCATTTAAAACTGTAAGGTAGGTAAAAGTGATGTGCTTTCATTTTTTATTATTTATACCAGTCAAAAAAAAATCCTCTCATTTAAGCACTTGCAATCATTAGTTTGTAAAATGCTGCAGCATAACCCCAAAAGTTCAGTTTTACTCTGAGTGGATCACAAACAGCACAATTATTAGAAGCTGAAGAAAAGCATTATCTTTGTCTTTCAAAACTTAATTTGCCTTATTAACTACTGACAAGAGTGAGTATATTTTTTGAAGGCAAACGTTTTTCTGTCAGATGAGATTTTACTACAGATTTAATATTCTAATGTCTGAGTTTGTAATTAAATAAAAGGAATGCATGCTTGCAAGTAGCATTCTTGCAGTATTAGGAAGCAATAAAATAGTATTTATCAAAGTGATTGATACAAGGTCTTTTACTATCTACAGATAATTTTGGGCAGTGTAAAGTTAGTTTTTTAAGGCTAGTTACAGAAGGTAGGTATTAGCTGATGCTGAAAATTGCTCATAGATAATCGAATACAGAAATACTGATTCTATCTGCAGAAATTCAGAGCCAGTATTATCTTGCAATCATGTTTGAGCAAATTCCTTTATGGTACCACCTTGAAAGTAAAAAAAATACTTTTATGCCACTTGACAGCATAAAAATTCCTGACTTACGTGGTCACATGATGATTATGAAGAATTTGTCATAAACTCCATGAAAATTAGATTCTGGACTGGGGTTGTGGCCAGGAAATGGATTCTCTGTTATGTGTCAAATGTTTTGTCTGTTGTAGCACTTCTCAAAGAGAAATGGGAGGGGCTGCTGTAATTTATTCTGTTTACCCATGTATAAATGTGAAGGTCTTCTCAGCCCTGGAGCAGTGTAAAATCTGAGAAGTAGCCCTTACATCCTTTGGATACCAAATCTTGTGAAGCAGAATTACTTTAACACAACCTCAGAGGCTTATCTTTGAATGAAAAAACATTCATCAGGACAATACTGTTACAGAGATACAATTTGGGGTAGAATTATGTTTCTGAGTTCAGCATTGTGCTGGAAAAATGAACTAAAGGAAGTTATGGAGACTGGCACGGCATTCTGGTTATGATTCATCTCTCTGAGTGTACGCATCCTAATGTCATTTTAGATACCTGGAAGTTCCTGCGCTATCGGCACAGCGCTACACACACAAGGTGCATGACGCAAGACCTGTGTGTCTTCTGGGACACTCTTCTGTAGCTGCAGCTCAAGGCCAAATGAAAAAAGCAATCACTAAATCCTTTGGTTTACATAAAGGAACAATAATTAAAATGAAATTAAGTACTCTGTGCATGTGGTGCGCTTTGGCAGGGTTGAAAATTATTTTTCCTGTGAGAACTTAAGCACAATTTTCCAATGTGCATGCCATACACATGCCTATTAATAGAACAGAATCTGCGTGTGCAGATACATCATCACATATAAGCAATTAGCTTCACTGAATTTCCATTCATCATCAGACTTCTCAGGTTGATGTTTATCTCATGTTAGGTGAAACTACTTTAGTTCCACAAAAGTCCATCAAATTTAACAAGTATTAACAGCTGTAAATTTTATCAGGTGTTTATCTTTATATTAAAATAAAATATACGTGGAGAACAACAATTTATCAGTTTGGATATTATGCATCAAATCCCCTGCATTTAAGTTATCACCATGTACATAATTTACAAAATAAGAGTTGATTTTCATAATGTATTACATCCAAGATTAAAATTATCTTTTTAACGGGGTCTGGAAATGATGTGACTTTAATGACACTTCAAAAAATTAAGATTTTAGTATTGAACACGTTCTTACTCAATGTAATGGTACAGCAAGAATGCATATGGCAAGCTACCTGTGTTAGTCCCCAGACTAACAGGTCATGAAGTTTGTTCATGGAGCTGTGTGTTTCCCCTTGTAGGCATATTTACAAGAAAGACTTGGCCTAAAAATTTCTGTCAACTTCATAATGCAAAACTTTGCTTCAGATGAAGTCTGACCATTTGCTTAGGAAAATCTGCCTACTTTATTGCAAGTCCTATTTAAAACACTGTATTTAACAAGAGGAAATACTTCTGTAGTTTGCAGTCTTTCTAAAGCTGAAAGACAAAAAATACAGGTGGTTAACCAACAGCGAACTAAAGCATTAGTTCACCTGGTCCCCGCATTTTCACAGTGATATTTTATGTCCCAATTTTACATCTTTGCTATTCACAACTTTTATGGGTTTTCTTGTTTTAACATACATTTGATCTCATCATGTCATGTCTGATCTAAGGGAAGCTACATTGTCATAAAATTTGAGTAATGAAATAGTGAATCAGTCTTCTTATCTCCATCCATGTATCCTAAATTGGTTATAATCACATAAAGTATGCCTTGCATGGTAGTGAGAGAGGATATCCATCATTCTCCTGAATTAGAGAAGTGTTATTTTCAATGAGCATGTAATTATCTTCCAGTTGCAATACAAGTTTACAGAAGGACAGTAATTTATTTACTTGGGATAAATTTGTTAAATTTTCAAGTAATGTTGTGGGTTCCTTTACAGAAGGAATAATTGCACTGGAAAATAGAAATCTCTATTTAACAGGGCACTACATGCTCAGCCTCTAAACCTCAGCCCAGATCTTGGGTAAGGTCTATCACACTTTACTGAATTTAGAAAATTCACTCAGAAGGCTGATCTGACTTTATACTGAACGTTTTACTCATGAGTAAAATCCAGCTATTTCTCTAGAGCAGGTGTTAATTCTGATGAGTAAAAGTGACAGCAGTGGGGTGAAACAGAGCTGTACCTGTTTTCATAAAGTCCTCAAACTATGAGGTTTTATTCAGAGAAATTGCAACACAAAGTCTGGGTCACGCATTTTGCTTAATTTATTATCGTATACATATGAAACAGAATAGCGTAACGTATCTGAACTACAGTGCAGATGTGAGTAGTAGTTTATAGATTGACAGAGAATTACCACCGAGGTGCAGTAGGTGTTTCACCAGCATGTGGGTTTGTGTAATGGGTGGGTTCACTCAATAGGTTCAGACCTGGCACCGGCAGCTCCTTGAGCAGACATGAAATCACTGGGTCTTGGTGGTGCACCAAGTAATTAATTCTGTTTGAATTCTCATAGATAGGAATGATAGGTGTGTTACTAAAATAATTGCTACCTGTGGTGTTTTTCTGTGCTTTTATACAAGAACGAAAAAAAAAATACACAAGATGGCTTTAGTTTAGAGTAAAGGAACTTGTGCAAGTGTTTGCAAAATGGCTCTGCATTTGCCATCCTGCATTTTGCAGAGATCGATATAATTTATCCTTTTTTGTGCAACACTTCTTTAAATGATTATTTGTAAAATGTTGCTACTATCCTGGTTCTTTTTGTTTGTTCTTTAGTGCAGATGAAAAGATAAGCAACAGTGTGAAATTCCTTTGTGCAGCATAAATTAAGAAGATTTTGTTTTCATTATATTGCAAAATGTTCTATCACTTATGGTCTCATATTCAAGGAGACTATGTGATGTTTTATTCAACTGGCCCTTCAGATGCTGCTGAGTTGAAAATCATCTTGGACTTTCTAATGTTGAATATTAGTGCACCTTTCTAGGAACTAAATTTGTGTATTTTTTCTATACTAGTTCTTAATTAAATATATAAAGGGACTGAACTTGTTAAATTATATGGTAAACTTCCTGGAGAATTAATGTTACAGAAATATGAAAGGAATGGCTAAAGCATCACTCTACCAAATGTTTCTAAAAGGCTTTATGTATTTATAAGACTTCATGATCTACTATTGATGCAAATTACTAAGGATAAAAGAAAATCCATCTGTTATCAAAGAAAAAAAATAAATTAAATAAGTCCAAGGATTTGAAAGACTTAGCATTAAGGACTAAGTATTCATACTTTGTGATGGGTTTATAGTAATTGACAGTAGAAAAGACTTCCTTTTAGCATTTACAATGTGGGTTATTTTTTTTTTTTTTTAAAGAAAATTGCTTTGCCATAAAAGCTTCTCATGTAATGTATCCTGTCTCATTTCATAATTTCATATCCTTCACTGAAATTCCTCAATTAAGATATGACCTACACCATTTCATGTTGTGTTGGGCATTACTAGTTTTGTTATTATTACCCGTACATTTAATCAAATTGTCAGTAGCTAAATAAATAGCATTTCATCAAAAGCTGTTGGTTTTCAATCAGCTAGGAAACAGATTACTGGCCTGAGAACAGATCTAAGGCTAGTGTCTCCAATCTGCAACTAATTGTGTGCTGATAATAGCACTGCCCACAGGCAAATCTTACTCACTGTCCTGATCTATGATAGATTTTCCTGTATGTTAATATTACATCAGATGGAATAATTTTGTTGCAGTTATTATATTTAACCTTTCATTTTTAATTGAAAATATATATTGTTTGGAGATACAACCTTCATGTCTAATTTCTGAAAAGAAATGCAGAAATCTCATGGAAAACATTATAGCCATGCTCTTCCCTTTAGATTCTCCTCTTAAATTAGTCGCTTCTTTAGAAGATAAAATACTGTTGATACTTAAAGAAGCATTTACATGTGATATTACATATTCTATGGTTTATCTCGGGGGTGAGGAACATGTCTGACAAACTGCAGCTGGAAGTAGTGCTTCACTCTCTCTTGCTGTATGTGGACGTGGCTGTTGGGGATGTGGGTGCCAGGGTTCTCTCTGGATCAATTGCAGACTACATACAGACCGTATACAGCACATGTGCAGATTACTTCATTAAGGCATTTTAAATATTCACATTTTTCCAGTGTGAAGCTGATGAGGGTGACTAAATACAAAGCAGCCCCAGCACTGTACCAAGACTGCATCATTTCAGGTACTTCACAAATACAGAACACACTGTAAAAGCTGTTTTTATACAAGGGCTACAGAGAGGGTAGAATAGTAAATACTGTCTGTAGTCAGCATGTTATAGTGTTCTGGAAGAAAATTTTCTTCTGGGCTGTGTACATTGTTCTTGTGAAATGATTCCAACAGTTTCAAATCTGTTTTTTTCACCTTGCTAGTTATGCAAACAGCTCTTCACTTTTTCACTAAAGCAAGTGGGAATTGTTCACTGTCACAAATAATAAATAACAAGAGTACCTGATCTGCAGAGCATGGAAGTGATAAAAACACATGCTTATGAGTGCTTGAGATTTCACAGCTATTAATTTTGAACTTTTTGATTGCAATTCTGTTTTACAAGAGTGGATGCTGTTAGGGCAGTAGTACACAGTGACAGTGAAGGATTATGACAACATGCATTTATCACTGTAAGCTTGATAAATTCAGTGTAAGAAATGGTCTGAAAATGCCCCTAAACCTGAAGTCATAAAAAGCATCTTGCCTTTACTGAAAGTTAAAATAGCAGACATTCTTTTATTACTGCTAATGATCTTTTTAAATTAGTATTTTAATATTGAGTATGCTTGAGAAAGTTTCTTTGTGCATAATGAAATGTATAGCTCTTCTCAACATTAGTGAATTCCTTAACGTGTACACTGAGGGAATCTAGGAGTTCATGTGCAAAATGCTATTGATTATACAACATGTAATCACATGCAGAAAAATCCTTTACAAAAGGTCAGCAAATACTATAGCAGGTTTGGCATTAATAAAAGTCAGAAGTTGGCTTCAGACTTTCAAGAATGCTTTAAAACATTTTTAAAGGCACCTAGCACTTGAAGTCTAAATTGCAAGTTTGCCTAAGAGTATACTCCCCAACAACTTCTACGTAAATCAAAATGCAGTAGATCATGTCTTCCATTTTGAGATTGCAGCATTCATAGGTGGTAGGAGCATTTCAAATCAGAAATGACATGTTTGATTTATGGGTAGAAACAGGAATTTCAGTAATAATTAGGCATTATTCTGAAATTGTGTACTGTAAGAAAGTAGAACACAAATAATCCAAATACTTAATCTGTAGTGTTTATACTAAAGTTTCAAAGTGTTAGAAGAGAAAATAAAGTTATATAGTAGAAAGTCCTGAATAAGGGAAGCAATTGGGTAAGAACATGTCTAGAAATGTTAGTACTTCATTTTTTTAATCTTTATCATTCTAGGGAATTAATCTTCAGCCTTTCTGAAATCCTCACTGAGCTGGTAATTTTTTTCACATTTTCAGAACATCATCAAAGTCATGCTAATCTGGACCGAGGGCATGTCTCAGAGTCCTTGAATCTCTGAAGAAAACATTTTGCTGTCTTTCCTATTTTTAACATAAGATTCACTTCAAACTTTTATAAAACCTATAGAGAGGACAGTTTGATTCTTTACAAGGCGGGTGTTACAGGATACAATCAACAGTTTATAGTTCATCACAAGATTAATAAGAAAGAATTGCAAATCCAGGAGGCATATGTTCTCACTGAATATCTGGCCCAGTAATTAGACAATCTGGCTACTGAGTGAGGTAACTTTGTGATAGGTTGTGGTGCACATCCCGTGTTTAAGGCATTGCAAGCCTGTAATCTCGAGGAGGAAAAGGAAAGATCTCATGAGAAAAGGAAATCCAGATTTTTTTTTCCTGTGGTGTAAAGCTGTAGGTATTTGTTTTGTCTCCCAAAGGAAAGGCCTAGCATTTGAGCAAGACTTTTCTCATAGAAAAGGAGAACAGTTACAATTCTGTCATTTTTGTTTTTCTTTCTTTAATCTATAGAATTTTCTTTGTAACTAAGAAAATCTACTTTTTAATAATTCAACACTCTAGATTCTGGCAAAGTCTTTCATTAATTAATGTTTTTGTATAACTTTGTCAAGTAAAACTAATGCTCTGGAACTTCCTTATCATCTTCAGCAAAAGCAGTGCACTTTTAAGACACTAGGTCAGACAGACAGGAAAGTTTCATCTTTCTATTCTTTTAGGACTGCCTACTTATTTTTTTAATGCTTATATTTTGAATGATTTTGAAGGGACTTTACAGGAAGCATAGACTGGGTAACTACTACAAAGACATAAAGTAATAAAACAAAGAGAACCTGTGATGGAAACAACTGCTCTCAAAATCGTTTTTCCATTTTACTTTTGTTTAAACATGAAGATTTTGATTAAAAAAATTAACCTATTGACCCTTAAAACAATCACTTTTATGTTTGCTTTATTGAAGAGCTGTTCTGAGAGCCAAATAAAATTAATCCGTAAAATTGTTTGGTGTTTTGGACAGAGAAATTTTGTTGAGGAGGCAGTAGAATTCATATATTCACAGATGAGATTTTTGCTCACATATAACATACCATGGACTCCTGTACTATCTGTCCTTTAATGCCAGCTTTTGTGCTCTGCATTTATAGTCTTATCTTCCCAGCAGAAGTCTGAAGATTTTTGGATTTTCATTTCAGTGACTGTTCTTCCCACCAAACCTGTTTATTATTCTAATACTATAAGCGTCAGATACTGCATCTGACATGACATCTTCACATGATGAAAATGTGAAGTCTGAATATTATTTCAATTTTGTTTTTCTGTTGGATTGTAGAAAGTGTTGTAGATCTATGTTACTATTAGTTTCTTGTTGATGTTTTTGTGTGTGTTTAGGGGTTTTTATTTTTAATAATGAACTTCTGCTCTAAACCCTTAAATATTTGAAGATCTGAGCATATATGGTGAAAGATAAGACAGTGAAGACAGGAAATATCTTAATTTACAGATTTTCCCTGTCCCATGGAAGAGCAGGATGTCTATATGACTTCTTGGATACTGTTTTCCCAAAGAAGGGTTTTCTTTCTATTATAGTAATAACAAAACCAAAGGAACAAAAAAGCAAAAAAAAAACAACCAACCAAAAAAGAAATTTAAAAAAATACCCTAAACACCAAAAAAATCCACTAAAACATATACCAAAATACCCCCTAACCTGCAAAAATGTTCCCCAACTCAGGCTGATTTCTGTTTCCATGAATCAATACCCTAAGTCAAATTCACGGTCAGTCTGGCAAACACCTATGGCTGACCTCTGCTGTAGAGAATAAACAGAGACGATGTCAGTTTTATGACTAATCCTCTGTCTTTCATGAAACCTTTTCTTTCCAAAAGAGGCTTAGTATTTCGAGCACAAATGAAATAGTGCCCATGTTCTCTACATTTCCATAATTCAAGAGCTAGGAAGCCTGATTTGTGAGAAGCTTATTCTGTGACTTTGTGTGTAATTGACAGTGAAGGGGGAAAATGAGGCAATGTTACGCCTTTGCCAGCTCTTTTTAAAGGAAGGAATATACTTACTCATTAATGATCCAAGCTATGAATAGATTCATGGTTTATAGCACAGCCTTAGAGTGGGTTAAGAGAATTTAAGGGTTTATCACACAGTCTTAAAAGAGGCTAAGAGAATTTAAAAGAAAGCTATTCAGACTGGAAAATTCTGGGTAAACATTTACCTATCTTCTTGGCAGTTCATTATTAAATTATGTGTTGGCATTTTACAGGCACAGAAAGAAAAGAGAGGTACAGATAAAGCAATAGAAACACTCTGATGACCTATTATTAGAGTTTAAGCTAAACAAATATTTAGCATCCAAAGTATGGAGCAGCAGTAATAAAAATCATTGCAAACTACTATCCAGAGTGCCTAGTATACAGTAACACAATTTAGTTCATTACATTAATACATGATGTAGTACTGTATGATGCAGTATTATTACGCTCTTTTTATGCCCTGGGCTTTAACTTGTTCAAAGTCTTGGATTAGTTCTAAATAGTAGATGACTGGCAGATAAATGCATTAATATAACTGTAAAATAATGGAATCACTTCAAGGTGTGGGATTTTTTTTTTGTTTTTGTTTTTTAAATCAAATATTCTCATTTGTATTTAAGGGGAGCAGAGGAAGAACATGTGTGAGAAACAATCCATGTGAGAAATACAGAATCTTTTTAACAGTGTGCTGTCATAAATGCCCTTTAACATAGGTTCAGATCTGTCTTATTCTAGATATGTCCTTACTATCACCCTTTTAGTGTCTTGTCCATAGGAAGCAGATAATAGCATTTTTTTGCTTCATGATCATGTTAAAAGTTTAGAAAGAGGTCAGTAATGGCAGCAGTGTTTTTGCTGCATGCAGAATTTTGTCCATGCTCTGGATTGTAGGCTGCAAGTCAGAGTCCAAAGTGTTTTGAGAGTCAGGTTCTCTGATCTTGTTGTGCTGCTGTACATCCTAAAGGAAGTGGAAACCATCACAAATTGTAAGGTTATGGTATTCAGCTTTTGGAAATGTTGAGGCACTTTTTGTAGGAGAGTTTGAAATTATTCTTGTACTCTTAGTCTAACTGTGTGTTCCTTTGAAAGATTTAATTAACTGGGATAGAATTGTGCTTAACTAATTTCTAAGAATGTTTTAAACAACAGAACTATTGTTATATCCCTATATGTATATTAGGTTGAGTTGTCCTGGCAAGAATGAGGTACAAAAGCTAATTTTAATGAAGAATCATATATTTTAAATTTTGTTACCTAAAGGTGTACTTTGACCCTTGGGCCAATTTATCTCACCTCAGCTTGCTTGTCATCTAGCTCAGGTTACTCCTCTAGGGACGATTCACATGGAAGAGGGATAGATACCTTAAGGAATCAAGGTATTCCCTCTATTTTATCTATGTGCTGTCTCCTGGACCTCTCTCTCCTCTGATCATAGCAGAAGAGTAGCTTAGGTGGCTCTAGGTCACTGAATTGGGGTGAGATTCCAGCTGCCCTGTGGTTTTTCAAAAGCAGATATAAGTTTTGATTATTTTTGGTGTTATATTTGGTGTTATATTTCTGCACAAATGGTGACACAGACCTATAATAAAAATATTTTAAAGGTATTTCTCTATGTTTTTTCTGTTGGAGCATGGACAAATGCATTTGGTAGTGGAAGCAGGTGATGGGAGCACAGGGGCTAGGCCTGCTAAAGGAGTGTATCTATGTATCCTTCTGCCCTCTCACCTTTGTCTCTGTGTACTTTCTGGAAATGTGGAAAATGATTGGAGGAGCTAGAAAAGCAAGCAAAATGCATGTGCTTTGTAGATATTCTCTCCAGATACCAGGTCATAGAATTATTTCTAAAAAATGGCAATTAGCTCTTTACCTTAGTTATTTTAAATAAAAAATACCAATGATGGAAATGCAAGCAGTTATGTGATGGTGATACAAGAGATTGAGTTAATCATCATCAGGATTTATGCATGCTTTACTTTCACCTCACATTTGCAGATAATTTTGATGCTTTGCTTTGTCCTCTTGCCCTAGGCAATTTTTATAGTCAGTAAACATCAGAGTTAATTAAAAAAAGCCCCTAACTTGTAGTATTTATTACACGTCACAAATAACATTGATGGGTTTTGTTCTCTCTGTATCTAAGCCTAGAAAATGAGGAATATGCAAACTGATATACTAGAAAGTATTTATAGCTTTCCTGATAACTAAGGTAATATGCAGCAGCCAGAGTGTCTTAAACAGTTTTATGTTTTGTCCTCTATTTGGCATTTATCTAACAAACACAGCTTGAACTGTAATAGTCAAGAGAAAATAGCAGGTAGATAAATTTTATGTCATGAAACAGACATAGAAGTTGTATATAAATGTGCCAAAGATAGGGAGGTTTTTTTGTTGGGATTGTAGGAACATCAGATTTTAATAATGGACTGTTTTTCTTCATCGTAGTGTTGGTGTTGAAGATTATGAATGAGGTTTGGTAAATTTTCCTCTAAGTTGAGCCTCGTCAGGAAGAAAGAGGGAATCAATAATGAGGTAGAAATGTTAACAATGATCATATCCAAAAACTTATTAGTCACAACAACCACAAACCCAAAGAATTTGGAAAGGTAATTTAAGGAAGTTCAAAGAAATAAAATTCCTGTTTGCAAGATTAACCCATTTTATTTGCAAAATAATTTGTGAGAAGAGTCTGTAAGAAAAACATCATACTATCCTGGCTTTGTGATAAGACAGTATAGTGTTTTCTTATAATTTCTTCACTGTTATTTATATGGTGGCTTTATAAAAACTGTTTGTCACTGATCTTTCTTTATTCTTCAAATACATAAAATGCTTGTAGAAATACAAAATAAAGTAAAAGTAGTAATGCAGTTGTTCTAATACATAAAGGTTTGATTTTGAAAACAGAAAAACTGTGGCATTTTGAGTGTCAGATGAATATATTCCCAAAATCGGTGTCTGTACATTCAAAATTATGTCCTGTTCTCTCTTTGCTGAGAAACAGAAGATGCTTTTGAGGTAGAAAAAGTCATGACATAGATCAAGTAGATTCAAGTGAGAAAATGAAAAGCATGTAATTTTCTTTTTCCTAGGGGGAGGAAAAACACAAATTAACTCGGAAATATTTGCACACAGGAATATAGTGGCTGAACAGGGAGACAAGTGTGGCAGGAATGTTAGCTGAAATGGTTCAACAGGATCCATTCAGCTAGCATGGATTTGTATGTCCTTGTTAAGTGCCTGCCTAACTGCAGATAACTATACAGGGTGTCAATGAATATGTCTTTTTGAAGAATAAGATGCTGTGACAGAGAGGTCCTTACAGACTCTTCCAGTGTCTAAGATAAGAAGCAGTAACTCAGTACCATTAGTTTGTAAAACAGATTCTCTAACCCTTTTATTTCACACAATTTATGCAGGTCACCAGGATGTGGTTGTTATAATATAATTGCTTTTACATGACTTGTAGACTCTTCATGCCCAAACAACATAATATATAGGTTACCTGGACTTTGAATAATCAGTTTTAACTTCATTAACCTTTATTTCTTCAAATGCATTTCTCACACAGATGTAGTTATATTACACAAATAAAGCTCCTTTTATTGGTCAGCTTTCACAAATATTTTAGGCCTAATCTATGAATCTTTAGGGGTCTATACAGCTCAGACTGATAAAAATAATTTTATAAACTGTGTGACTTATTCCTATGACTGGTTTCTCTAACATTACAGGATGTTAATATCAGTCACTGCAAAAAAATTGTAAGGCCACTTCTTTGTTCCTGTTCTTGTGGATTTGTCATCTATAGAGACATAAAACAGGCCAAGAGCCAGACTGAACACATAATTAGAAATGTCATCACTCTTATGTTATTAGTCCCTGGTTTGGTGGATTTTGGAGAAGTCATGGAATATTTAGCTGTGCCCATCTCCAAGCTATTGCTTTAATGCAGGCTTGACTTCTGTTCTAGCCAAAGACCATTTGGGGGGCAGTGTGTTGCTGATACAGAGCCATTTCTATAATTTAGACTGGGGGGAGGTGACCTGTAAAGTGAAGATGATGGCTTTCAAAGCGGTTTGAAGAGATGTTTTCTATCCCTTTCTCTGATCTTGAACTGCACATATTTTGAAATGAAACGCCCGTGTATCAGTGGTTTAGTATTTCTATCTCCCAGTTCTAAAAACAGAGAATTCACATGTGGAACATACAGAAAAAAAAAAAAAGGCACAGTCCTACATACTCTGATGAATATTGTGTTTACAAGACCTTGGGTTGATATTTTTATACGCTGTTTGTTTTCAGACTTACTGTTAAATCAATAGAGTTATTTTCAATGTCTAAAAACTCTGGTTTTCACTATTTAATGTTTTGTGCAGTACTAATCAAAAGGTGATTTTTGTTTAGCACCTCTGATTAATTAAAAAATTTTGTTCACTTTATAGAATTAATTATTATTCTGCAAAGTTGAATTGATATTCTGAATAAAAATTTAAATAATAATATAAAATATAATTAGAAATACGTATATTTAGTGGTATCAGTTATTATTTATGATAATATTTTATTAATTAAATGAGAAAAGGAATATTTTTTTTTAAAAGCCGTTACTACCCTGGATTTTTTCCAATAGCTAACAGATTAAGCAACTTTTGAGATTTAGCGCCTCCACATGCATAGAAACTAGATTGCATTTATTTTAGTATAAACTTTCAATGCAAGCACTGGATAATTTAGAAGACAAAATTTATGTTCATGTGTATTAGAAGAGTATTGTTTTTATATTTACATAGATACACTCATTTTGCCATTTAAAGCTTGTGCTTCTAATCAAATATGGCATTCATGCAAAATATGTTATTTTAAAGAAGACAACTTAATCGATGCCTAAACGACAAAGGTAAAACCTTGTCTGCATTAAAAAGAGGCATGAGAAACATCTCAGAATAGAGTGAGTAAGAACTTGAATGGATTTGTAGTATGAGTGTTTTTATAATTGTAATGAACTTCGTTTATGCAATAGTATTTTATAGGACTGAACATTCAGAATATACAATGTTGCATGTAAAATGCGTTATGTCACATTTTATAAAGAAATTCTATAAACACTGTGCGTGTGTAAATTTATGGGCTAAGACAGACCTTGTTCAAAATGAGGGGTTTCTTGTTACTTGATAACCAGACATGGTACTCCCTGTTTGTAGTTTGTTTTTTTTTTTCCCTTCATTTGTGGTTTTTATGTTGTTTTAAGACATGGTACTCCCTGTTTGTTTTTGTTGTTTTTTTTTTTTTTCATTTGTGGTTTTTGTGTTGTTTTAAGAAGAATGATGTACCAGAGTACAGGGCTACAATTTTACACACTGGTTGATCACTGCTGTGTTTCATTGGTTACTGGTGGCACCGTGTTAGTGCAACGCATTGAAATAATTCCTTACATTTCTAGCAGCTACTCAAAAGTGTTGTTCTTTGATATTTCCATGAGGATTTAAAATTTTTGAGCATAAAAATTCTCATTGACCTACCTAGGGTAAGACTCTGACAAGTCATATAATTGTATGACTGTTTCATTCGCCCGCTGTGAAAAAGATCAGGGACCAAGCACCTTATGTAAGCGTCTGTCTGCTGGCTTTCGGAAGTGATCGAAATTCACTGTGATATACTGAGGACTATCCCATTCTTCTCCAGTAATCCCAGCAGGCAAAGTCCAGTAGAAGAGAACAGCTAATACAGTATCTGTGATAAGGAGTTACAAATGTCAGCATAGTCTCTTCCAAGTTATCACATTCCCACAGGATGCCAGAGAAGTTAATGTATTACTCATTGCAGTTTCAGCATTTATCTTCTCATGAGACCTACTTGAGAACAATCTTCATTATGAGTTCTCTGTAGTATCCTGCAGTGCAATATCAGTGTAGAATTTTATTTTGATACTATCTTGGTAGAAGAAAGGTAGAGGTTTTGCTTTCTTTTATAGCAACCAGTGATATCTGTAATTTGTTTCAATTTCTTTATTAAAAGTTGACCTTGTATGCTGGGGCTTTGACTTTTTTCTCTCCATGTGTATGAACTGTGACATTAGTATAGTATTTTAAGGAAAAATACAAGTTAAATTTTTACATAAATATGCAGGTACACTGGTAAAATACAACGTCTCTTTCCTGCTTTTATCCCCAGGTACTAGGCAAGTAGCTAATGCAGCTACAGTTTCTGCAGAGATTTTGAAGCTTTATTCCAAAATTTTGTTTTGAGCTTTTTTCATTTTTATGCAAAAAAAAAATTCAATTAACATAATTTAATTCATAAGATCATGCCTGTTCTTTGTCAGATCAGTTGCCATGCTTCTCTTACCCTTCAGAACAGGATGACGGGGTTCGAATTATGTATTGGGAATTATTCCTGAGTTGTGGTGGCTGCTGAACTGTGGCTGAGCACTCTTGGGAACCAAGTGCTGGTTGGAATCAACCAAAACTGTACTGAAGGTCTTATAGATAATTCAGTGCTATGGATATTCACTTATCAGAAAATGAGCACGTGCCATGATGCTGCGCAGTTTACTACTATAAATAATACTTTCCTCTCAGAAAGCTTTTAGTATATTGCAGTAATGGACGTCTTTAAAAAAATTTTTTTTGTATTACAGCTATGTGCCAAGATGTTAATATATAAATATATTTCCATATGGAAAATCAAGTTTTTTGTGATGACTGAATATACTTAAAAGATTGAGTAGACTTTTAAGTGACTGCATTCACAAATATATTTTTGCAAAACACTTTTTGCATGTACTTAGAAAAATGACTCATAAACATCAGACTTGGGATTTTGTGCAGTCTATTACTTGTAGCATCATTGTTTTTAATTTCAGACCTCAGCTTAAAGAAAAAGTAAAAACAAGAACAGAAAAAAGAAAGTAAAGCAAAATAATACCTACAATATTATGTGATAGGTATGATTATAACTTGTTTTATTGACCCTCTTTTAAAAGCTTAAAAAAGGTTGTTTTTTGGTTTTTTTTGGTAAATCTTTCTTCTATAAATATCAGCGTTGTTACTCTGATTACAGTGCTCTACAGAATCAGGGTTCTTTTGCTCTTTCCAATATATGACTATTAAGTAAAATCTCCTGGGAAAAATAATGCCCACAGCATTTCCTACTAACCACTTGGAACTGCTTTTTGTAGGAATATTACCAATGGAACTATGAACTCTAATTCTCGTTTCAGCTTAGGTATAAAAGCATGCTAGAAAAAATATTCTAAATTTACATTTATATAACTGAAAGTAGAATATGTCCCGTGATAATTTTACATCTATTCCTGCAAAGTGGCAATTGAAACATTCTCTCAACACTAAAAATGAAATCCCTACAGTTGTGTAGGAACTTAAATTCCTGTCATTGGGAAATGCGTTATCTCAGGATGGCCATGGGTATCACAAAATGCTGAGAGCTGTCCCTGAATAGAATGTAAGTAGTTATCAGCAGGCGTTGATGGTATTGAGTGAACCTCAGGAAATTCTTACAATGTAATATTCTGACAGGTTCTTGTTCAGTTCTTGAGGCACAACTGGAATTTCCCATTGCAATAAGCTAATAAAAATGCATTAAGGTTAATGCAGATATAAAAGCTCTGAAATGGCTAATACCAGTAGAAAAAATATAGTACAAGTGCTAATATCAGAGTTTGATGCATGCTTAAATACCGAAGGAAAGAAGTACTAAATAATTTTTTAAGAGAAGAACCCCACTTAAATATCATTCTTTCACACTCAGATAATTCCTAGATGGCTGGAAGGGTAGTAGTCAAATTAGGGAAAAAAAAATCTGCCCAAGTATGAGAGTTTTCAGGACTCAAAATACATTGAGAATTATGTGAGAAATAGATGCTGGGAATAAAAGTGCTATTTCAACCTCATAATGGATAAAACTCACAAGAGCAGTACACGAAATGTGGATAATTCTAGGTACATAAAACAGTTCAGTGAGACTACTGTGCTATGTCATTCCAAACCCCATGATGCTCAAATTCAGACACTTCTGGTTTCAATCAATCTTTATTATCCACTTATGTGCTTGGGATTGTTGAAAACAGTTGGTATTGCTTGAAAAAAATGTATCAGGTGTGTGTGAGCTACTAGCCTTTAACATGGTTCATTAGAATACATCCTGAAATCTATTTTGCCTTATACACGACAGGCTGCTGTACACTCACAAATCATCCATCAAATAGCTGGGAAGTTGGCTGTAACATGGCAACTGCAGTAGATGGAAGCACAAATGTATCACTTAATTTCTTTTT
>VZTX01021846.1:137121-310877 GCA_013400915.1 Pardalotus punctatus | reverse complement strand
TTTTTTTTTTTTTTTTTTTTTTGCTTAATGGGAAAATATGTTTTATTTCAAATTGCTCAGACTCTGAGAGGTTTTCTTTTTGTGAGAGTTATTAATAAAACATTACACTACAAGCTTTTAACAGCAAAGAGATTGTCATGCAATGTAAGAACTTTTAGTCTGAAAAAAAATCTTGACAAAATCAGGGTATTTTTTACTGAAAAAAATTAAGATCACATGATAGTACTGCCCTGGAAGTTATATTAGATTTTAAAAGACAAGTATTACACACTGATTTTACAAGTAGCAAGTATTACACACTGATAAATCTTCAGTAATACTGGAGTTCTTATGAGGTTTTCAGCTTTAACTTTTTCAGTCATCTGGATAAGAACCTATTTACAAGTTCTCATGAACTCAGGACAGATTGTTCATAATTGCATATACCTACTCATAGCAGAAAATACATTTATCAAACTGTTTTTATTTAGATTGACTTGAGGTGTATTTTTTCATATTTATTCAGGGCAGTAGCTGCTGTTATGCTGAATAACATCTGTAAATAGTTATTTCTGAAGTTATGTCAAATAGCAAATTGTATCAAACTTAGTGATAGAATCTTTTATAACAGACTTCCTGAAGGCTTCTATAAAAGCTACAGTGGGACAGAGAAATATGTTACAATCATACAAAATAATGATAAAGTCTAAAAGCATGATATATATACACTGGTCTGGATAGGCAGCATGATGATATCTTAATATGTCACAGTGCTGTCCACAATCTTAGATGACACTAACTGCATAAGACAGCATGATATGTTGTTAAACGTCAATATTTGATCTAGTAGAAAAAGAATGATTTATTTACCTTCAGATGTTCCTAATTTTAGCCCCTGAGCATTAAATAATGAGCCTTGAAAACCATTTGGGAAGCATAAGTTGATTATCATTGTTTGCCATTGTTAACAAAAGCTTTAAATTCTGAACTTTAAAGATAAATTGCCTTTAGCACACATTCAGACAAACAATTCCAGTTCCACTCAAACACTTCCTAAGCAGATATTTTTGTTTAGTTTATTTGGTACCTTTTTTTAGGTTTTTTTTGTTTATTTTTTTGTTGTTTTTTGTGTTTGGTTTTTTTTTTTTAAAAGGAAACCATTTTGAGAGAACTGAGTTGAGAAGTAATTGCACATATGGTTCTCCTGTCAGATGTGAGGAACTTCTTACCTCCAACAGGAAAGAATAGGGAGAAGCAGCTGGTAAAAACAGAGGGCAGTAACCTCCTGGCCCAGAACAGCATGCTTAATTGTCATCCTGTGGTAGAGATTTCAAAGTGCACATGAGTTTAGAAATGCTGCTCTGAGGCAAAAGGAAAGGATATAAGGGACTGGATTTTAACTGGGTACCATGTTAAATGTTTGGGTTTTTTAATAGTTCTGAGAAATTTGAAAGTGTTTAGATAGCTTGTTGTATAGATGACTGCAATGTCTGTTTATGGAAGCCTATCCATGTTTCTTTTGAGTCTTCTAATTATAAATGTAATAAACTAGTTATGCTTTTTGAAGGAGGGATGTGAAAAGAACTTCTTTCTTTTTACATGTTCCTAAATGACATGTTTTGAGCACTGGATAAATTTGTGGAATAGATTTCCAAACAAAATAGCTTGCTGAAGATTGTATTGATCATGGCAGCAAATCACAGGACTGATAGAGTAAATGGAGATCTGTATTGAAAGGGTAGTAAACACAAAATACATAGCTGGACTGTTTTCCCTCAGGCTATAACTATTACCTACGAGAGGTTTGTCTATTAAACCAGTAACTTTAAGAAACTCACAAATGAGAAGCCATAAAAATCCATTCTGTTTATGTTTACACTACCTAAAAAGAGCAAGGGGAAAAGGCTAATGGAACATATATTAAGCACATGCTGAATGGTGGCTTTTTACATTTGATTTCCTTCATAAATGTTTCTTCATTAAATGTTTTAGCTGTACTTTTACATTAATTTAATATAAGGTAATGGATGCTGCTTTAAATACTTTCTCTAATTTGCTTTGACCACAAACTTAGAAACTCAGAATGTGCAGGAGAGGCACAGAAATCTTTGATGATATCCAGCATATTATTTGCTAGATACTTTTGTCCGAGGGTACAAAATTGCAGAAGCATTAGCAGTGTAGTGTTAGATATCTTGCATCTAAATTCTTCAAAACCTTTAAAAAGGAGCATTCACTGGCTATCTAGGCAGAGTGTACTAGAATTTATAATGGCATTTTTTTTTTCTAAAAGCTTTGCTGCTGCTGTTGTGATTCTTTGTGCTGTTCAAGAGTACTTCACCTCTGTCCCTAAACTGCTCAAGCCTCCTCCACATCTGGAGGTCACTTCTGTTGTTTTTTTTTAAATGTTCTTTAAGTGCTTAAAATCAAACAGAAAGTGTTTAATGGAAACATTTGACTGAGAGAAAAAAAGTGTGAGAAATAGGAAACATTCAACAGACAGGAGACAAAAAGGGGAGTCAGTGAATGGGGTATGAAGAAGGCAATAAATGCCTAAATCAGCATATTGAAATAGTAATGTGGAAGCCAGGGTAAGGTAGTTTCATTTTTGCCTCTCTTTAGTGTACACAGAAAAAAATTCTTCATTGTCCTTTTGTAACAATTTGGAGAATCTTATTAGTGGGTTTTTCATGTTTTTATAAGGTAACATCAAGAAAGACAATTTGTGTTCCACAGGCTTTTAATTGTTGTCCTGTGTTCTTTCTGACTTATCAGTGTATCCGGTGCCAGATGCTGATACAGTCAGAAAAATTCTAGCGCTGAGCAGGGCTTTTTGTTATAACTGAAGTCTTATCAGTTCTAAATAGAAAATGGTTTTCTCAGTGTCTTATGTACTAATATTCCTTTTCCTGCATTCCCAGTGTTTGACTCTTTACTGCACATCTTGGCTTAATTTTCGTTGTCATTCTGCTATATATTTTGTTCCATTGTAACAACTCCTGTCTGTGAAGAAGCATAAAAAGTAATTTATTCTGTATTTGTGATTTTTTGCTCTTTTTTCAGTGCTACAGTGCTACTACCGATTTTAGTCTGTGGATTTCTCAAGGTCATTTGAATTTAAATCCTGCTTTCTTCCTGGTGCTCACAGCCTTTCCCTGTTTTGGGTCATCCACAGTTTCCACAAGAGTATATCATTGTTCAAGATTAAAGAAATATTGAGCCAAACCCAAGAAGTATTTCTATGGCATCTCATTTGCAGCTTCACCCTTTCCTGCCAGCAAAATGTGGATAGCTACCAAATGACTTTTTTTCCAGCTAACTGAATATCAATGCCATGGAGAGCACTAACACTGTGGTCATTTCATGTGAGCAAGTAATATTGAACTGCTAGACTATACCCTCTTTCAGTCACTTAAGATTCTTTGAATTCTGGTTTTAGATCAGATGGTCTTTGAATGAACTAACCTACTTATAAAGAATGACCGCTATCCAAAATAAATAAAGCTAATACAACTCCTAGAAAACCAAAATCAAAACACGTCCTAGAAAAGAATGACAGTTTCGTATTTTTGTATTTTCACTTCTAGTCAATTGAAAATGGAAATGTTCTTTGAAAAAAATGTATGTATTAAATTTAAAAGAGTGTGGTTTAAAAACACACTAAAGACCAGACACAGAGACAGCTATTAGCTACTGAACACATTGATTGTATTGTACCATACCCTAAATGGGGATATAGCAACACAGCCAGTTCATTTGGGTAGTAATGGCAGTATGGAATTCAAAATGAACTGAAAAAAAACCCCAAAAACCCTTAAAAGTATGAGCTCAGTGTATTTGTAGTTGCTCACAGCCATACACTGGTAATCAGCTGGTTAACACTGGAACTAAGCTGGTTCCATTGCCTACACAATCAAATCTCCCTGGGCCCTGCAGCTTAAGCCTACCTGTAAATCACGAAGAAGAGCTATGGAACTTGTGCCAAGCTTGGCAGTCACAGAGACACTGGCCTGATCCTACAGACCAGAATACTTGGTACTGCTATAAAGTCTATTTTTATTGATTATGAGTTCCGTCATATGCTTTCCTGCTGCTTTAAACTCTTATTTCCTTTGTTTGTTTGTACGAGTTAATTTGAATTCTTTTAATATTGAAATACTAGCTCTGTAGCTAATAGCTGATAGTACATTTTGTCTATCAGCCATTAATCCAGTGATCTGGACTTGCTAATTAAATCCATCTGCATTGCTGTTCTTCTAAAGTTAGAAAAGCAGGAGCAAAGTAAATCAGCTGTAGCAATTCTAGTTTCTTCTTGCCGTGGAGGTAGGCACGTCACTGCTATTACCATGGTTAATGCAAGGTTTCCTTTCAAGTTTGAATTCTTGTAATGGAAGCTACAAATAATGGATTTTTTTGTTCATGTGTTATGCTCATGGGCTTCATGACTGTTTTAATTCCTAGAGGAGAAAGTATATTTTATTAATTATTTTTCCCTTCCTTCCCTTCCGAAAAGTTTTGCTGGTTTCAGAGAGAGGTCTTAATGAATTTACAGTTTGCTCAGTTCTTTACTGATAGAGAAAAGGGGAACAAGAAGGCGTTTGGTGTTTAATTTCCACATAATTTTTGCTTTGCCATTTATTATGTTGTCAGCCTTTGTTATTCTTTACAACTCTTTTGAGCAGGAAGTGGCAGAGGGAGAAAAATGTGACCGAGGAGATTTTAACAAAGCTGTTCATAGAAAGAAAAGGGAAAGTAATATCTGATTTAAGAGAGAAGAGAACAATAGTCTGTTGAGACCTCAGTCTTGTAGGTACATACATATGTGGTCAGGATATCAGTATATAGTTCTTATGTTTCAGCTGAACCCTTTTCTAAAATGAGCTATTAATTCATGTGGTCATGTGTTTGAAAAGTAGTTTTCAAAATAGACTTTTTTTTTAAAATGCATTAACATGAATTTAAAAAATTATTACTTTGATTTTTAAGTTCAACAGTAGAAAAAAATTTCATTTAATACACTTGATTTTTAAGTTTCATGAAGAAAATGTGATATCAAAAACAGCTTTCAAAAATACTGCATAAATGTGTTTTTTGTTATCCCTTTGGGTAAATGCAGCTATTCTTCTGTGCTTTGTATTTCATGATCTACTGAAATAATATCTCTAAGATTTGTTCAAACAAATAGGAAAAATGCCCACTTTGTTTCATTAAGAAGAAAATGCCCCAAGATTTCCTAATACTTTTCACGATAATTTTCACTTATTTTTTCCACCTTATTTCTCATATTTATATGAGTCCATAGAATAATTACCTTTGTTTTTACTCCATTTGATTGAATAACCCCTTTACAACTTGTTATAGTGTAATGTTTGTAGATGAGTGGAAGCAGTTCAAATAAAATGACCAACAAGTAGAAAGAATTCAAAGACCAGAAGAAAACTTATTTTGAAAAAAAGTTATTTGCCATATGGGTATCATTTACTTATTTCTGGTTTTTCATTTGAGCATAAAGTAAAATTCAAAGTAAAAGTGAGATAATTGAGAAAGTAGAATTAAATTTGAAAATACAAAATTGCTAGCCAGAAAAAATAGTTTATGAAATAAAGTTGTGTTATGGTAGACCATTAAAAGCTTGCTTTTCAGGCAGATGAATAAAGACAATTCTCACTACAATCAGTGAAGAGCAGTGGGTGATTAGTGCCTCTAAAGATAACTCCTGCAGGCTAGATCCGATCCATGTTAATTGTTGGGATGAGAGAATTAGAAAAGAAAAAATATTCAGAGTTGGAGGAAGAAATGTTTACTCCAGAGGGCTGTACCAGTCAGCTGCTGTGTATCCCATCTACATATGATTTTATTGAAGGAAATCTCACAGTGAATATTTTCTGTATAATATATTTTATTTTAAAACATTTTTTTAAAAAGGATTTTGGAGCACAGCCTGAAATAGGGATTAGATTTTAAAGTATTTTCTGTATGGAACTGGGACTAGTTTAAATTTTCAGGCTGGGTATGTAAAAATTGCTTCTTTTTGTTAGCTGAAGAAGCAGTTCAGTATGCTGGAACTGTTCCTTAGGGAAGAAAAAGAAGCAAGTGCAGACTCCTGGCTGGAGCCCAGCTGCCTGTTAGAGTTCCAGAGCATGTCCTGATTCACTTCTATTTGTTCTTCTCTCACTTGTTCATTCATATCCTTTCCACTGAATCATGAAACAAGAAACTGTGCAATCTTTGGGTCAGTGGATTTTGGTATACTCTTAGATCTCTAGGCATACTGTGATTGAATGTACTTGACAGTGGTTTTAATACTGTGTTGCCTTAGAGTTTTTTTCCTAATGTGGGCAGTACTCGGTGGCAAATTTTTTTGTGTCTAGAAACACTGAATTGAAATACTATCACTGATATGATCAGCAGTTTTCCCAAAATACTAACACTATAAAAGAAAGGTTAAATATATACTCCTACATACATTTCACAGTGTATTTATAAGCAAACTTTGCAAAATAAATATTTAAAAATCTGTTTTGTAGACTAAATTCTGATCCATTACTGCATAAAAAGAGTAGATCGATTTTTGTACTGCAAACCTGTTCATTTCTCATTTTTCTCTGACAGTAGTCCGCAGGATTTGGTCTGTTACTGGTTGTGGTGTAATGAGTCATGGACCTGTAGAACTTTGGACCTGTTTGAATCCAAAAAATAATTCTTTGGCATTATGACAAAAATTTTGAGTTTAGCATCTGAAACTGAGTATGTGTTTGAACAACTAAATACAAGTTTGGTCAAAAGAAAAAATAAGAGTTTTCTTGATTTTCTGGTTGCTAATGAAATAAATATATAAGCATATAGAAAATAGTAAGGAAATAGTATACTACTAAGATAGAAAGGAAGATAGTGATGAAAGTCTGGATGGCTGGTATTTTGAGCTTTAGCTCTGCTCATGTTTTCTTGTGTTGTCATTCTGTTGGACTCCAGAAAATTTAGAAGTGGCTGAGTACATGTGTGTATATGGGAGAATAAAACAGTGTAATACTGCTTTTGCTTCCTGAAAGCACATTACATTTACAGTCACTTCCTATCCACTCCACCTTAGAGGTCTGATTCATGGGCATGAATATCTAACTTTGTGGCACTTACTACCTTGTCTATCTGTCACTTTGTGGCTCCTGAGCAGCATAATTGCTCATGCAGCAGTTACTGGGTCAGTACAAGTTGAAGCCCAAATATTAATGACTCAGTGCTCTTTGGCCTCACTATACCAGGCTGTAAACTGCAGCTATTAGCTGTTGCCTCATAAACAGTCTTGCTTTTGCTGGTGTGGGAGTAGATATCTGTGAGGAGCTAGAAAGGTGGACAGCTGAAGCGAAGATCACTGCTATCTGTCTCCAGGAAAGCTGCTCCTTTTCTTTCAGGGAAAGCTCTAAGTTCAAACCCCGGCCAGTTGGAAACCTTTGCTTGCTGCTCCTTAGATTTGCCAATTGATTTAAAGAAAATGTATTCACCACACACATATAATAAAATGCACACAGGAAGTCTGAAAGAATGCAGAAAGTAACAAGTTTGTGGCCATAGAACTGACTTTTCTGTTTATCCCCCTGGATAAACTGGTACTTAGTGCCAGTGCAGGGAATCACCTTTCCTCTCCTCTCCGGCACCAGTTTAGCTCGTGTGTCACATCTAACATATAGCTCACAGTAGCTTTTGTAGCACTTTAAATTTGACAGCAAACATTTAGTTACATCACATCAGCCCATCCTGATCTCATTAATTCAGGTTAGAGCTGGAATCAGTTTTCCAGGTTTGAGTTTACTCATAGTAACATATTGTGTTACTATGAAGTCAAAACCTGTTTTATTTTAGTCTACTTCAAAGACATTGAAATAAAAAACAATAGAACTGACCAGAAAATTTAGACTTTGGTTTTGTTTTTTTGTTTGTTTTTTATTTTGTTTGTTTGTTGTTTTTTCCCCCCCAGAGTGAGTGAGACAGTTATAAAAAATTCCAAGTGCTCTTGGAAGGCTCTGGAGGTCTTCTGAGAAGTTCAAAGAATCCCTTGGGTACTGAAATAATCTCTCCCTTTAGAAACTTCAGGGTGTTTAATTAGTACTCCTTTCTTTGTTCCTGGTTTGCAACAAAGACTCTTTGTCAGCTTTGGGTTAAACTATTAATGAAAAGGGTGTGTTAATTAAACAACTTGCTTATTTCTAATTGGCAAAAGTACTCTAGCCCTCCTGAGACTCACAGCTAAGCACAGCAATGTCTGCTAAGAGATACTCGTGAGCTGGTGAGAGATGACATAGAAAATATTAAATCATCAAGGAAAAGTAGCAATAATGACAATCTTGTGTGGGGAATGCTTCACAAGAGACAAAACATGGATATTCATATTCTCAGGGATCTTCTTTTTTTCATTTTCTTTCTTTTTGCTTTTTCTTTCTTCATAATATGCAATATGTATGATATACAGGTAAAACACATTATTTGGAGGGACATTTGCAAAGTGGTTTGAAATTTTCAGGTTCTATTGCAGCATGTAGAAACAATATTCACATCTTTTTGTTATTTTGGGATTTTCTTTGTTGTTTGTTTTTTCGTTGTTGAGTTTTTTTAAATCTTTGCTTGTTCTGGATGTCATTGGTTGAGAGAAAAGGAGAGCAGCGCATGTATGAAAACAGCTTCTGAGATGGAATGCAATGAGTTCACACAGCAAAGGGGCTGCATTGCCTCTTTTGAGGTGTTTTTGTATTGATGGTCACTAATGTATTGATGGAAAGTCCTACTGATAATCCCCTCAATTTAATTAATGTTCCATGGGACATTACGTAGACAGCTGGCAGTTGTGTTGACAGAATTCCACACGATCATTCTATCATGGTATGCAATGTCAGTATAAAGAAAAATATAATGAGATGAGATAGCTTACATTTCTTTGAAAAAAAGTTACCTCATCTCTCAGCAACATGGCCTATCCGACTACCTTAGAAACACATCAAATGTTTTACGTGTACTTATTTATGTGTGAGTGGTTATTACAGCTTCAATACTGATAACTTTCTTATTTCACATATATAAATCAGTTGAAGAGCCATATTTACAAAAAGTATTGAAGAGTCCCATTTTTCAGCAGTAGTTTGTTGTATACTAAGCATATTGTAATGAATGAATACAAAACTAAAGTTCATAAGAATCCAGTTTCAATCTTGGCTTATTACTTATTTATATATGCTAATCTGTGCTGGACATTTGCTATTTAACTGAGAAAATAACTAATTTTCATATGGATTAGGAATAATTTATTTTATGATTTTAAGTGTTTAATGTACCTTATTGGAAATGTGAGTACGGAGGCCTATACATTTTTATTTTTTGACAAGGCCTTGGAGATATGCAGGAATCAGGTGTTCACGTGTGTGTTTCTGTGTGTGTCAAATGGACATAGTTTTGAAATCCCAAGGTTAAAGACTTTATCGTGCCAGAGGGACAGCAGCTCAGGAAGAGGTTTTTTAAAAATGGTTTTCTTCTGTTAAACATCCAAGGAATCTCAGATTGGACAATATGTGTTGCTTGTCCAAGGGTGGAACACAAATAATCAATACTGCTTGTCTTAGATTGGGAAAATATTTTTAAGATTTAATTGTGAGAAGATACTGATGGTTTTGTCTCATCTCCAATTTTCCGTTGCTGTCAGAAAGGTCAATAACTTTGTCTCCAATTCCTTGGCGTGTGCTGCAGAAGCATTTTTTAAATGCTAGAAATTTTCTTGTCTCCCTTTTAGTAGTTCCAATATTTAGATGATCATGTGAGAAGATGGATGAAAGAATCTTTAGAAGAGTTTTTGTACCTAGGATTTGAGATATTATTGTTTGATTATTGTAAAATGTTTATATTAGACTATATTTTTATTTTTTCTTATCCTATCCTGAAAGAAGATCTCGTCAAGGACTGGGTGGGTGATGATCTGGGTGGCAAAGAGCTGCCAAAAAAGCTTTAAAATGAGGGATAGAATTTAGAGCAGTGTGCATTTGCAAGTGTTCTTGTTCAAAATGGCATGTCTAAATGACTTTGAATTTCTTTGATTGCTTCCTATGTTTGAGTGAAATTAAAAAAAAAAATCATTTCTTTATGTAGAACTATTTCCTTCTTAGTAAGAAACTTGAAATTGATTTTAACTTGACATATTTCTTCTCTGAATTAATACCAAATCTTTGTCTCATAAATGTATACAGAGGCTTTTTGGCCCATCAGGGTGCCATGACATTCCAGTGGATTGATTCTGTGGTGCTCAAGGGTGACATGTTTGGAGTTAAGGGGCCGTCAGAGCATTGGGATTTGAACTGTATACAGTAAGAAGCACTGATTTTACTGTCAGGCTTTCTAAAGCAGTACAAGTAACTTTAGTCTTACGTAGTTCCTCTTGTATAAACTTCAAACATTAATAAGAGTTTTGTATAATTAAATTAATAAAACCATAAAATATTTCTAAAAATCAGAAAAGAAACTGTAATATTTATTGATCTATAAGAGCCAACACCATTCTGCATTTTGTCATTTGCAAAATTTCTTGGCACCCAGAACTTAAAATTCACTCTTGAAAAAAACATTTTATTTTATACTGTGTTTGGTTTGGTTTTGTTCTTGTATTTTTTCTTCTGCAAAATGTAATCTGTGTCTTAGGTAAAAACTTTTTCATGCAGTTTTTAGCAGCATACAGGGTTTGTTTGCATTTCATGTAATGTTGGTTCTCTTTATGTTGTAGGCTAAAGACACCTAAAGTTGTTTCAGTTTTGTGTTACATTGCAGGACATCAAATGTACTGACCAAAAGAGCATGTGAACTAGAGAGGGTTAAAACTGATCATCTTCTGTTTTTCTGTGTTTCAGATGAAGGGTGTTTTTCAGTTTTAATGACCTGGAGTGTTTTCTTTGGAAAAAGCATTTTGATTATTTTTTTATTTTATAGCGTTGATTATAATTATTCTGAAAAAAAAAAAAATCAACTAAGTCAAAAAAAAGGAAGCTAATTCTAGACATCTTTGGAAATTAACCAGATTTATGGATTTAAAAGAGTCCTAAGGACTCAACTTCCAGATGTTTACATATTCTTTCTGCTTTGCATTTGAATGCCAGTTGTCCTGCAAAGAAATATAGAACGTATTTTATATCATATGTTTGCTCTGTTTTCTAACATAAGTATTTTGCTTAAGCAGATTTGCTAGGAGATGACAGCTCTGAAAAATTGGACAGAATGTCTGCTGGAAGTATTTCAGTTCCCAGCAATCTAAATAGTGCAGAAGGGAGAAAATGAAATATTACCATATTTTAAAGATGACAGTTTTGTCAAAAATACCTTTTCCCTCTTAAAACAAATTGAATAAATCGAGTAGATCTGAAATGTCTGCACTCATTGAAGATGTAACACCTTTTTAGTTCCATTTTTTTTTCTTTTCCTCCTCTGTCTTTATAAGTATAAGGTAGAACAATGACTTATTAAATGTAAAACACTGTGAGTAGCATAATTTTTCTGGTTTAATAGTTATCTTTAAATAGTTTTGAATCATAGCAGGCTTTCATGAAACATAGCTACACAGTGATAATTTATGTAAAATTTGGTAAAATGAAACTGAAATGAAGGCTTATATTCTTCAGAATTCTGTTTTGTAAATAACTTCGGAAGAATATTTTTGTCAGATCTGGTATTCTAAACATTCAGTTTCATGGGTTTCTGCTGCACTTCTATTGGTGAAGAATCAGGAAGGTGAACTGGCCTGCTTCTTTCAAATGTTTTGAATATTAGCAAGCATCCGCAAAGACAACTTTTGTAAATACAGTCTTTAAAATAGGAGAGGTAGAAGAGTTTATTGAGCATGGCTCTGCCCTTGAGCAGATATAAATGCTCATGATGAAATTCTTGTTCATCATAGTAGCAGCGGGGTGAATATCCAGTGTATGTTTCTCTTCTGTTCCTTTTAGATGTGGCGTCAGACTTGGCTGCAAACGCATGCTCCTTTCATATTCAACTCACAAGAGAAATGATCTGCAGAAAGACTTTACTGATGTTTAAAGTTCTGTTGAGGGTGGGCCCCACTATCCATGAAGTAAAAGCTAGCCCAGTGTGCTACCCAGAGTCTGTGCAGATACTGACAAGGAGACACCAGAGTTCCTGCTGCTGCTGTTGTTTTCTTCGTGTTCCACAATGTGCTGGTCTCATTCGGCAATCTGCTCCAACAAAGAGCTTAGCTGTTGTATCATATTAAAACCTGTCAAGGTGTTTTCATTCTTTTTAGTCCCCTCTACAATATTGCAAAATGAATTTGCATTATTTTAAATGTAGCAGATCCAAGCAAGGGATCTACAGCCTTAGATTTTTCAAATTCCTGCCTGATACACAGAAGGGACTTAAGTATGTTTCATCCTACAAAGCAGAGGGGTTTTATGGAACTATACCACATATTTGTTTTTTCTAGGAAAGCCAGAAGCTGGAGCAAAGCACTAATGCTTTTTTACCCCAGATATGTTACATGAACTCTTTAAGAAAATTACTTTAAAGGTCTCTCAATTTCTTAAAGAAGCTAAGCCATTATTTAGAAATTTCTCAAAAAAATTTTGTTTGTGGGCATGCAAAGGAGGACTCAAATTACAAGAAATAACTACTGAAAAGGCATCAGGAAAAAGGTTACGGAAATTTTAAGATGAAATCCGCTCAGAAGCTTTGCTATTAGAAGAAACTGAGAGAGAGGCCTTTCATTTGTGAAATGTTCTACAGTGATGCAGAAAACCAATTAAGATATACATGAAGTATGCACTCATTTTTAATTTCTGAGGCATCCTTCTATTTGAAATAGAAACCCCCACAAATAAATATCTAAAATCGTAACCTGTCAGTCTTGGCTGGTGTACTCTGCTTACCAGCCAGGTTAGGCACAGTTTCATTGCTGTACATGTATCTCCTGAAACTTATTTGGAAAAATATCTTTTTTTGTTCATCCCCCCTCCAAGATATGGGGTAGCCATTCTTACCTGTCTTACTACTGAGTACTACAGCTGGTAATATGCTGAGAAGGGGCAGCTGTGTAAAAATTAACTGGACTATTCTTCTGTAACTTACCTGGATAGAGAAAAGTCTTTTCACAGTGTGCACACTCTGCATTTTAAATGTAATTTAATATGAAAGAAGCAGAGACACACTTAAGACTGATTTTGGGTCCTACAATAAGAGTTTTGCTACTTCACTGAAAAAAGATGCTTTTTATTTTTGATCATATATGAGAAAAACCCTAAATGCTAAACAAAACCAGTTTATCATGTTAATTTGGTACTTCCATGTGCAAATTCTGTACATAAATTAATTGACCATGAGGAATTTATGAACAAAAGGATTAGTAGTCACCTAATATCTGTAAGTATGTAAAGTATGCTATGTTCAAATCACCAGAGTGCAATCTAATGTGAGGTGATTTAACTGATCTCACAAATATTTGAATGCAACATTCATTGCTTTCCACTGTTCAGATACTTTCAGATGTGAACTCTTAGCATAATAGTCTAATTTTGATATGTGACATCATTTCACATATATAACCATTATCAAATCTGGTTTAATTTTGGTCATTTTAGGTTTAATTTAAAAGGGTGTCTAATAAATTAAAAGTCACATCATTAACTGCTTTTTTTTTCTTATTTTTTCTTCATTTTACATCATATATTAAAGATAAAAATAACTTTCTCTATTTCCATTAACAAACAGTGAATAGAGAAGAAAAAGTAATTATATGCAAAATATAAAAATACTTATGGTAATTTGATAGACTTTAATTAAACCAATCTACCATACTGTGCTCATAAGACACACTATAAAATAAGCTCCTGTTTGTTAGGAAACACCATACTTCTCATTGATAAAGGACTACAAAAGTTGCAAGTGATGTAGAAGCATGGAATTTATGTTTCCTTTGAAAGGGAAGACATAGATACAAAAAAACCCTTCTTGCTTTGAACTTAATTTTAAGAAAGTAAACAGTTGACAATATAGACAGGTTTACAGTATTACAACAATTTAGTGTCTTGCATACATGTAGTATCTAAGAATAACTGTATTCTTTATAAACTTAGTTTGTCGTTATGATATTTCCATAACAAGTGATTATTTAGATGAATGTACAGACTAACCAAGAATTTGTAACTTTTACAATCCATTTGATTGCAGCTTGGAGGTATACTTAAGAAGGATTCTAGAAGCCTAATTTTATGTTTTGTTTACTGAACAACACTCTCCTTTAATGTCATATTTTGAATCTGTGTTTTACATCCATATTTTCTGTGATCTGTTCAAACACGGGGTTCAACCTCTGTGTATTGTGACATTTTTTTTCAAATGGCTGGTAGGCTGGTAACAGTGCTTTCGTTCATATTCTGACATTTTTTCATAGTTCTTTTTTTTTTTTTTTTTTTTTTTTTTTTTTTTTTTTTTACTGCAGCATCCCTACAAGGAGAGGTATTGCTGTGATCAGTGAGTTTTCTAGGGTGAGAGCGATATCTACTTGTACTTTGGAATTTGATATAAAGGCTGGTAGGTCTGTCATTTCCTGCCTAAGGATCCTGTATAAAAGTTGAACTAACTTCCCTACATCTTTCACTCTCCTGCTTTCCATAACTTTTTCTTTTAGTTTTGGCTGCTCTGTAAGTCACATTTAGAGCCCTACTGTGCCTTTGGCATAATCCTCTTTGCTGCCTCATGGATGCAGTTTTATTCGTCCAAGAAGGAGCAGCAGTTCTCTGCTTCACACATGCATTAGTGCATTTTGACTAGAGAGGAGGATAAATGCCCCTCTCCAGCAAGGGCAGGCAGGGGGCTAAGGAGTGGTGGTGGTGCAAGAGAAGCCCCTGGATCCTGTTGTGCCCCAGGTGGTGTGGAAATCTCTGTATTGGACAGGGATTACTGGCCCAGTCTCCAAAGGCCTGATGTGTACAGCTTTCCTGTGAAGTCTGTCGTGCCCATCAGATGAAAAGTAATACTTTCCTTAGCAAAGTAAGCAATAAATGTATCAGCTTTCTATTTCTACCACATCACAGTGGCCTGTTTTAAATATATCTATAAAGTATTTAATTCCTTGGGTAATGCTTCTGCCTCTCATGAACGTTTCACTAGAAGTCCTTTCTGGCCTAGTATGTTCAAATGGAAACCTTAGTAAGTAATAAAGTTAATTGACAGATACCATTTCATGTAGATTATACACCGGACAATGATTTAAAAAGTCACTTTAAAGCAACCAGATATTAATGTCTCTAAAACATAAAATAACATTTGAAAAAAATGTTTGTCATTCACCTCACCTTTTTTACGTATTAGACACTGAAGTCTTGCCATTCTTAATTTTCTTTCTGTCTTGGTGAGTAGAGTATAATGGCTAGAGAAATTATAAATAAATATAGTACGGTGTTTGAAGTGACAAAGGATCATTAGCAGAGAACACAGACATTTTGCCTCTAGGCAGATTAATTCTGGGACTTGGAAAAGCACATTCCCTGTTCAGTCAATACAGTTTATTCTCTTCAGCATTGGCCTTCAGTAGTAGGGGTAGACAGTGATTTAATGCCTCCGACAGATAGAAGGAAAGTGGGGAAGGTGGTACAGAAATATTCTTCATACTTGTCTATGAAGTAAAATATCTCAAATTCCTTCTCAGAGTCTCAGATAAACAGGTGTTTATTCCATGTAGATGCATGAGGAGATTTTTTTTTTTTTTTAAATGGAATAAATTACAAGATCAGGAAATTGCAATGAATAAGAAAAGCAGCGAGACGGGAAGTCAGATAATCAGAGAGATGTACATTATAGGGGTGTGGTTATTGTCAGAATAAAGTACTGACAAATGTCAACTGAGGTAGACATTAAAGGGATGATTAAAAGAAAACTTTATTAAATTATAAAAGCAAGGGAGAGAATCAGGACAATTATTACACTTAGAAGTGAAAGATAATGTAGATGTGATAGAGATGTACATGGGAGGCAATAGCTGGAAGTGTCTGAGATAAAAGCAAAACCAGGAGTTTGATGTATGTAAGTCAAGTAGGAGCAGATAGAAGTCACCACAGAATTCTAAGTGATATAGAGCAAAGCATTCCACGTCTTCTTTTAAATAAATCTGTTAGGAGAAAAAAAAGGTACTATTTTCTTGGGGAATAGCTAATACACTATTTATATTTAAGTAAGGGAGAAGATGGAAAACGGGATAAAGGTCTAAAAGTGTGACTTCATCTTTTATCAAACAGTAGAGCAGAGTTTATATGAAAAAAAAAACAAGTTACTGACATAAAGAACGAGGGAAGATAAGATGGAAATTGAAAATGCCTTTACTGAAAGGAGTTCATACAAACCAATCTGATAACTTTCTTTGAAAAGATAACCAATTTTCTAGACAAAGAAAATTTAGTAATCTGTCTCCTTGGACTTCAGCAAGCAGTTGATACTGTGCCACCTGGGAAATTATTTGCGCACCTGAGGAAGATGGGCACTACTGAAATAATAAAAAAAATATGTAAGAAATTCACTTAAATGACATGACAGTGTTCTTGCAAAGGTAAGCATTATAAAAAGTTACTTGAGTCAAGCATCAGTCTTAAGACCATTTTTAATTTATGCTTTAAAGCAAAATTAGTGCAAATGTAATAAGGAGACTTGATTATGAAACAAATACAATAAACATCGTGAGTTTGTGGGAGAATTAGACTGTACTAAATGAAGGACTAGAAAACATTCTAGACTTCAGGAGCTAAAACAATAGCAAGTTGTAAATTCAGTTAGGAAATAATGATATTGTAGCAGTAGGAAAAGAGAAGAATTTAATAAGATAGGCAGAGTTACTAGGAGCACAAGTGAGACACAAGCAAATTTATTTCTGCAACTTAAGGCTGCATCAAGTGGGTGCTGCTGTGAGAGAAACAGACATAGTTGTGTCATTCAAGAAGTTATTCATGAAACTTCCTCTGAAAAATTGTTCTGTTATTCTGGTCAAACATTTTCAGGAAGAATTAAACTTACTTTTAGACATTCATAAAAAGCTGTTTAATAACCATGGAATGTAGACTTAGCTGTGCAAGAGAAGAATAAAAGGGCTTTGCTTATGCAGACTTAATGCTCTGAGAGGCATGCCGTGGCAGGCTAAAACTGGATGGCAGAAGTTGTTATTATCCTCAAGGCATGAATACTTGAACCTCCTTTGAATCACTTTGTGAACCACTGCTTTGTGTATTAGGGTAAACCAAAACTGGAATTCTTTTACTTTAATACACCCAGCTGAAGACTGCAATAGTACATGAGCTCTTTCATAGGCATATCATATAACCCTGCCCTGAAGGCTTTAGTGCCCATCAGAAGGGTGGAGCAGATGGATGAGGGTGGTAACTATTCCTGCCATCTGGTTTTAAGCCACTGTTAGGTTTACCTCAGAGCCTTAAGAAAGTAAGTGGGGAGAGGAGATGTGATTGTTCTTCATAAATATTTTGGGAATAAATATCAGCAAAACATATTAAAGAGCAATATTGTCATAATAGCAAATATATACCACTGTATGTTTAGTTTAGAAACTGAAAAAGGAAGGATTTCAACTCTCTGAGATTGAGAGTTGAAAAATATCTTGCTAGTTTTGAAATGGCACTTCATCAGTTTAGAATAATAGAATTATACACATATTTTTCTTCCAGTATGTTGGTGTTTTCCTAAGAAAAGGGAAAAAAGAAACAACAATAACAAAACGTGGGCCATGCTTTTAATACCTTAGTTCCTTAATGATGGGTTAAACTGTTAGTAGCATTATCTACACCGAGATCAAGCTATGTTCTTTAAGCTGTTTAAGGAGCAGCACAAATTTCTCAGTGTGAGGTTTGCAGCATCAGAGGCATCTAAGGATATCAGTATTTGCACTTCTGATTTTCTGTGCACCTTCTTTTTCTCTTGACATGGGAGTATTGTTCAGTTTTTAAGGAGGTCCAGAGTTTTTCTGGCTTAAGATTGCAATAATTAACTTAAATAGGTACAATTCGTATCACTACAGTGCTTCTTAATGCATTACATGAATAGGGCAAGGTGAAAGAATTTTGACAAATATCTTGCGTAAGTTGAATTCAAACCATATAGAAGTTTGTATTATTGGGACATTTTAGGTTGATTAATACAATGTTATTCTACTTTGTGCCTTCAACATACTGTTAGCAAGTTATATTTCTGAATATGGTCTACCTGACATAAGTCAATTCATATGTACTGAAGATAGAACAATAATATCTTTATAGTGGATTGTAGTGAAGACAGTTCTGTGCTTCAGGAATGGCAAGTCATTCTAGTAAATAGCATTAAATATGCCATTGTTAAAATATTGCACTGCTTCTGTGAGATTGGATTAGACAGTTAAATGGGATATTTTATATTTTGGTTTTCATTCCTGCCTACTACTAATAAAAGGTACATATTTATTATTAATTTACAACATTTTGGGGTTGCTTACAAAGAACTGATTCCTAAATATTTAAGCGGATGTGTTTTGTTTTGTTTTGGTTTGGTTTTTTTTTTTTTTTTTTTTTTTTAACTCTAAGTTATAAATTCTTTAGTTTGTGGGGATGAATGAATTAATTTCAGGTCAATGGCATCGACACAGGTCTTCTGTCTGTAACCATGGTCTTTGTGAGCCAGCAGTCCTCTAGTGTTTAACATCAAAAGTTGTCGATACGTCACCATATTACTGCAAAGTGTGACTATGAAAATAACATAAGTGGTAGGATTTTACAGATTCCTGAATGTTCAAAATTCATTTACAAGCATAGTGGGAGAAAGAAATCAATAAGCCAGAGATTTTGTAAATATAACGAATGATACACGTTTATTTTATCAATTTTATGCTTGTAATGATGGGCTAAAAGGATAATTTTTTATTTCTTTGGTTTTGGTAATAATTAAAAATATTAATTTTGGTAGACTTGATTTACCTAACATGCAGGAGTCAGAATTAGTCACAGAATAAAAATATGACAGATTTCATTTAAGTGAGGTTAGATGATAATACAGTCTTTTTAAACTGTGTACTAACTCTAGGTGTGTTACCATTTTAGGCTGTGTTCTTCAAGTCCTTTATTTAAAACTTTCATTTTCAGGATTATCAAATTTTTATATTAATTTAGACCATATCTCTGAAAGAAATTTTAATTATCAAAATTATGCAACAATTTGTGATCACGTGTAGAAGTCATCATTAATTTCTTAATCAGAAAAAACTGTTCATGAGTTCCATTTTGCCTATTTTTTTTCCCTGTATATGTGTGTGCAATGGTACAACATATTGTGAATATTTTATTTAATGATATATTTCTTTTGTTTATTTAAGAATATGGGAATTACCTTTCCTTATGCAACAAGTACATTCTTAGGAAATGCATTCACTACACTTTGTATAGTTCCCCATATCCTATTTTGATTTCTGCCACAAACTGAAAATGAAGTTACATGTGTAAAAGAAGTTTAAAAATAGATCAGAAGTATCTTGTGAAATGTAACAGGAAAGCTATGTACATATATTTTTATCTGGCATTTGCTGTAGTGGGCAAAAAATGAGCATGTTGTGCCTTTCAGTTCCATTTAAGAATGTTGCAGAAACTTGTAATGTGTCACATTTTTAGTCATATGCACACATCAATCAGAATATATAATATATATTGCAATCATAACATGTTTACAGACACAGATTTAGTGCTAAGAATAAAGTAAAATGAGTGGCAAAAATCCCCCTACAATAACAGGGTACTTGCAGAGGTTAATAATTCTGAGTTGTAGCAATATGTTATGGCTGTGATCATCTATACTCTCTTAAAGTGTGACTTCTCACTTACTTAATGAAAAATGATTATAATTAGTAGCAAATACATATCACTAATACTAAAAGGTCGCTTCCCAATGGCATTGAATATCTAAATTAAGGAAAAAGGAGAAACAGACATAAAGATCCATGAATAAATTTAGGGTTGGTTTTAAAATAATTTTTATGTACTTCAGCTTTGAAATTCTGGAAGCAATTTCCCATTGAAACATTCATGCAAGAGAACTGTATTCTACATACCTGGAAGATAATTCTAATCTATCAAAAAATTATGTGAAATTATGGCTATGATAAGCAGAAAGCAGACTCAGTATGTAGTAAGAGACTTCCAGGCCTGTATTTTAGTATTATGAACTGGATTAGTGGAGAGCTGCAAGAATCTTGCTTATGAGAACTGAGGAAATGACTCTCAATTCTTCATTTAACTCTTGTATATGCACATTTTTGTGCGAGGAAATGGGAGGAGGAACATGACAGTAATATGGATTTCCTGGAAATTATCAAGATTCTTCAAATGTCATGGAAAAGTGGGGAAAACAGCACCTAACTTATCAGAAATTTGACGAGAAAAGATAATTTTAAAATTATTTTTTGTCAATCATTATGTATGGATGCACCTACACTAATGACACAGAGCATGGGAATGTGTTTTGGGTGTGAATTTGTCTTGAGTCTATATTTGGAGTCCTTCTGTATGTATTTCTGAGCACCACGGAACATTTGAAGCATTATTTTGTTCCATGTTGTCTTTAGATTGTCATGTAGTGTGTAGCACTTGCAATGCAGTTGCAAGACCTTGCATCAGTTTTCTCTCTGTGCCTACGCAGTGCATGCCAAAGATTGGCAGGTGATGCAGACTTTGCTGCTTGTTAAGATGTAATGTAGAGAGGCACAACAAATTGCACTGTCATCCTTCCCTTTGTTTGCTGCATCAGGTGCACTGCAGGTAATACAGACACACACGCAGGGACTTCCATGATTACTTGAGGTTTAATGATATAATATATTGCATTTGTGCTAGAAAAGATTCAACATTTTGTCTAGTATATGCCAGGTAAATTGTTTTGCTTGTTTTGGTTTTTCTCTCATAGTTGACTTATGATTTGATTTGTTAACTGAAAAAAATTAGTGTGAGTATCTGTCATACAAAAGAGCTCTACTCATGGAAGAAATATGTTGCATCTGTGATCTTTTTTGATCAGAAATATCTTATGAATGCACCGAATGCTCACAATTGTGTTTGGATCTTGGGGAAAGATATTTAAAATGCATATTAACAGATCCCTGTTGATTGAGTATTGGAAAAGTACTATTCCAGGGAATGTACTCTCCTTAATGTTAGCAAAAATTAATTTTTATGTGAATTTGAACAACTGTTGAAGTTAGGAATTTTGAGGCACTCAATGAACTTAAATGAAAGAGGTAGATTGGTAAAACTAGATAGATAGATAGATAGATGCCTAGATACATTACCTGTATTTTTATTGAATGTTTTGGCCCATTTAGTGTATTTGCTGTTTCATCAAGCTAAGTTAGTGTAAACTGAACATAGAGATTTGTGTATAATTTGGTTGGTGATGAGGAAGAATTTTACTGAGGTGTAAATATATTTCTTCTGCAACCAAAACATAATGTCCCAGATGGCTTCCTGTACGAAGATCATATTTAGATTGAGGAGCAGACGTTATTTTTTGAGGACATTTGGGAGTCTTTTATGGATTATGTTCATATAGTAAAAGATGCTTCATAGAGGTGCCTGACATTGCTATCCTACATTTGTGTAATTTTGTTTTAAGTTTACATAGAAGAAATGATTCATTAAAACATGGACATAGTAGTCAGTGATGTAAAATAAATATAAATTGTTAATAATTCAACAGGACTGGAAAAGCTGAAAAGGCTGACTGAAAAATGCCAGCGAAACATGTTATGTAGCCATCAATAATGGGCTAATGTTTTTATATGTGGATGACTCAGTTCTAAGTGATACTTTAAATGCTGGTTTTGAAGAATATATTGGACACAAACCTTCACTGTTTATCACTAGAAGTTCATGTTTCTTTAGTATCTAATTTCCTTCACAAACATATTGATCAAAGTGATTCAAAGAAGGCAGGTTCTCCTCTAGTTCTCCATTTTCTTCATGTCCACCTTGGAGCATAATAGTTGATAACTGGCATATTGAATGTAGATGTTAATAGAATTGTCATTGTATGCAATGTATGTTGCCCTCCAAATCTGGCTTCCTCATTCCATTTTATCTGGTGGTTGGGTGAGATAGATGAAGGGAAAGAGGCGTTACCTTTTGTTTTCTTGTAAAATTCCTATTCTTTGCTTCTTTCAACTCTCTGGTCTGCACTATTTATCCCATTATTTAATGGAGAAGAGTTATGCTCATCACTGATACTTGAGACATACATATTATATTTTACTCTGTCTGCAGTAACTCCGGGTAAGAAAAGGAAGAATGTATAAATCACTACAATTTGTCTACAATTTAAAACCACCCTATTTCTGGGCATAGTTCACTTAATTCCTTCCTTTGCTTAAGAAATATGAAACAGTATTCTTACTGTCTTCACTGCCAAAATAGTTATTTTATGGAGTATTTTTGGACCTAAGGCAGAGAAGAGAAATTTTTTCCTCACTAGTAAGATCCATGGTAGAGGGTTAGTTTAGCCAAACCCTACTCACATCCCGGTAAGCAGACATATATTTTTGTATTTTTTGTAGGTGGATTCAGTGCAGACTACGCAACACCCTGGCCACATTGAGGAATCATGTAAAATGAATGTATGTGCTCGTAAGTGAATTATTTCTGAAATGACACTCCAACTCTAAGGGATGTTGGATCACAAAATCCATGAACTCTCTTTACTCTTACATTAAGAAATTGATTCCCAGGAGGCAGGGTTACTGCAGAACTAAATGGACCTTTAAAGTAAAGCTATCAGAAAAAAACAAAACAGAACATGCTAAATCATGTTAAAAAACTCTGAAAACAAGAGATTCAGATTACATTTTGGATGCATTTGAAGAGATATTAAATGGAGTCAAGAATCCAAAACAGGAAAACAAATGGTACATGAGGAAGGTTTGGTAAGCAGAACTGATTGTAAGTGGAGGAAGAGGATCAAATACCATCTAATTCAGGAGTATGAATAGGATGAAAAACTCACCATTTTCTTCTTTGTTCCATCTTTGAAAAGACTGGAATTTAATTAGATGATTTGTTGAATTAGTAACTGGGAGACAAGTGTGGACAAGACTGAATTTTCAGTGTTTGAATCAATGAAGTATTTGTGGTTTGCTGAAAAAAAACCAAAAAAACAACCTTGATGATATGCTAGATAAACAAAGAAAAAAATTATACCTCAGGACTGAAATTCTGGAAATCCAGAAAGAGTTAGTATTTGAAAATCTTTGTCCTGCTTGGGGACATGAGACAGGGTGTGGAAGAGGATTTAAGACAACAGCACTGTGTCCTTCAGATTTTGCTGAGACTAATGGCTCTACAAGGAAATTGAGATAGGTATAAAAAGACCAAAACATGCTAAATGACTATCAGCAAATAGCACTCACGCAGGTACATTTACAGTTTGGCTGCTAAAGACAACAGAATTCACCTGGCTACTTCAGAGTAGAATAATTGTATCAAGGATTGTACAACTGCCAGTATCAAAACCATGCATACAGAGAACCTCGGACTCTGCAGTCATACTAAGCTGGATACATCACATAAATACAAAGGCTATAGTGGCAACTCCAATTTTATATATATACACCAATTTTTGTAAACATTTTATATATGTATTTGGATATTACACTATATATCATCTTATAATTTAGAGAAAGGCTGAATATTTTCTCCTAAATATTTGTCATAGCCTTCATCATAAGAAACAAAAAGATATTTGAAGTAATAATTTTTCAACAAGCTTATTTTCTTAGAAATAAAGCATAACTTCAGCTTATTGAAGTTTCTGATGTAAGTCTGTTATAACTGTGTGAGGAAACTGCATTATATTTGTAACAAGAATGTATGTTGTGACTTGCCATCATAGTATGGCTGTTCAACTGTATGAACAACAATGCTGAAAAATACTTTTTCTCTCCTGATTTTTATGCATTTATGTCTGAGTTAGTGCACTGTTCGTGTTTATCCCTTCAAAACTGATAGTCTGCCACCTTTTTCCACTTGAGTAATTAGTTCTGAGTGGAGAAATTTATGATACAGTAGGGGCTTTGACCTCTTTATTATACTGAGTTATATTATCAAACTTCAAAGTCAGTAGGCTGCCACCATATTGATTTTGTTTTCTGTGAACAAAATCAATGAGCAAAATTAAAATAAAAAAATCAATTCTTTCATTTTTGAATTGATTCAGGTTTTCTACATGTACATTGTTTATTTAACCTTGATTGCTAGTCTGGAACTTTAGTAATTCTGCATAAAAGAAACTTACACAAATTAATAAAATACACAAAGAAAGAAAATTACACTTAAGTCACACAGGAATGAGAAGGGAAAAGATGCAAAAGAGACCAAGAAAATCACAGTTTTCTATTGGAATGCATTGTTTAGGATTATCAGAGGACTATAAAGATTGGTACCAACAGCTTTGTCCAAAAAAAATCAGCATACAGCTTGTTTTTTTGTGTTTTCTAACCCTTTTCTTTAGCTCAATATGTTCTTGGAAAAATGGTGTATGAAATACCAGTAGTCTGTGGACCATATTTTATGAGTTCTGAGCATTTGCAAAGCTTACCTAAAGATGCAAAAAAAAAAAGAAAAAAACACCAAAATATTTAACATGTAACATTTCCAGAAATAAATACACAATTATGCAAGTATATTTGTGAAATTTTCAGCCTTTTCCTGAATATAGGCGTTATCTTAGTTGTAAAAAAGTTTAACCTGGAACATGTAAAGGCAATGTTAAGGACCTCTGGTCAGATTCTTATCTCAAATACAGCAATTTTATTTCAATAAAATTATTCTTCAAATGGAAATGAAATCAAGTTTGTGTCTTCTATGTTCATTGCAATTTCATTCTTCTGTATTTAATTTTCTGGTCAGGAGCATTTGCGAATAAAAAGCCCTTAAAGAAATTTTGTGCAACTACTGTAATTTTCAGATTTCAAAGAGTTTAGCAGTCAAGCAATTTGTATGGAATAAAAGCTTTTATATTGCCTCCTGCTACAACACCAATGGGGAAAGGGCAGCAAAACAGTGGGAGACCAAATGAAGAGTTTTTTCTTCTGTGACATCAACTTGCAAGACACTGGGAGCTTCAGAATTGCAAGTGGTAATATAGCTTTTATGAGCTGTTTCTTTCCTCTTTGCCTCCTATGGCTGCTTCATTGTCAGGTAGTGTCTTTTTTTATGTCAGAATGAGGGAGTGAAAGATATTTGTGACAAGTGAAATTCTACTTTCTGTTTGCCATTGTCCTGCATGGATGGGAGAGAAAATACATCCATGTGCCTCTCATTTTCTTATCTTTTAGAAATATGTTAATTTAGAGCTTTTAAAGCCGAATCTGAATTGTCTTATTCATATGACCAGGCCAAGTATTCCCAGATATTGCTTGCATAAGTAAAGACCACTCTTTTTCAGTATCACTTTATATTCATTTGTTTTATACAAGGACAATAAAGAACAAGATATGTCAGTAGAAAACTATCAGGGAAGTTGTGATACCAATTTTTTTAGCTAGTTACAAAACAAGTTAGATGAATTATTAGTAGGAATATTTTATGAAGTGACATCCAGTGGAAAAGGGAGGTGTATGGCATAACATCTCTTTTTCTCTTCTTAATAGTTCTTCTTGTGTGTACTGTCACAATTTGTAGAGGCACTCTCAATGATGCCAGCTTCAGTTTTACATATAAAAGGAGAATGAGCTATGGTCTTTGCAGTAGTACTCAACTTGCTAAACAATCTTTCAAACCTAGGCTAAAGGATTAAATTAAGTAAACTTTTGCCACCCAGACTACATTTTAGTCTCGGGGTGAAGAATACACTTTAATTCAAGTAAACAGTTTTTGCAAAGGCTTATAAACAATTTAAAACCTTCACCTGAGATTTCTCAAGCTTGTAAAACACCTCTGTCTCTACTCTTCCTTGAAGCTTCATTTAGGCCCATAAGCACAGTCTTGGATTTACCCACTTGTCATTTAAAAAGTCTGGTGTGACAATCCATGCTTTAACGCGTTACTCATTTTACAGTTTGAGGGTCATTCAATATACTGAATTTTGCTGAGCTGGTAAAAGATAGCTTTGTACTCTCAAATGCACTGGCTATATTTAAATTTCCAATGTATACTTAATTATGCATTCTTACAAACTCAATATTATCTCCCTCTCCATTGGGGAAACATTAGGCTATTGTGCTTGCAGACATTATATTTGACTTTTGACACTTCATTTAGGGAAAACTACAAATATGTGAAATGCTGTTCCATCTTCTATGCTGTTCTCAATATTTTACAAGAATCTACATTAAGTGGAAATATAATGAATGCGACAAATGTTTTAAATCTTTTCTATCACCATGAACATACCTACAATTTCATTGTTTAACATTAAGTTATTTGTTTTTGTTAGAATGTGTTCCTGAAATATCAAGAAACCACAATCAAATTACTGTTCTCCATCATACCCCAGCAGATTACTATTTCAGCAGTAAGCTTTCCTTTGATCTGTAGTTCCTAGAAATGGCATCCATCACAGGAAACCAGTTCTTTGCCCTTCTAAGGAATTTATGGCATTCATGAGGAAAAAAAAAGGAAAGGTTTGTTATGACCCCTGGCAGTTACCCCAGAGCCCTCAGTAGACTTCAGTGGTGGAATTCAAGAAAGGCATTAATGTTTCTATAGTTAGTTTAAAACTAATTTTCATCCAAAAGAGATTTATTTTTCCCATTTAAACATTCTTAGTTTAGCCCAGTAACACTATTTTGAATAGCAAGTGCCAACCAAGCCAGTTAAAAAAAAAATAATTATTTATATATATAAAAATATATTTATTTATGTATTCTATATGAGAAATATGACAGAGAAAAATGTTCTGCAGGATTTTAGTAAACCTGACTATGCTCTATAGCCTATCTTATAAGGCTTAATTATCTGGTTATGTTACCTTTTGCAGAGCTTTTTTTCAGGAAAGCAGGATTTTCAATTGGCTTTTGACACAAAATAATTTTTCTTTAAACTGTGAAACTGTACACAGACAATTGTTTCTGCATAAAAGGTATCACTTCTTGAATATTGTCTCGAGCAATTCTATTTTAGCAAATATGAGCAAAAGAGTGGTATATAAACTAATTAACCTAGAAGTAGTGCGGGGATAGTTCTACATCATAAATATCCATCTGCTTTTCCTTTTTACTCTGTGAAGAATGATAATTTTCTTCTGCTATCCAGTCCTGTATTGTGAGAATGGTGGAAGCATACAGCAAGTAAAGATAATTCTAGCCAGTCTCAGTTTTCACCTCTAAGAAGGGAGTTAGTTCATAACCAGGTACACATGCCTAATTTTACCAGGTGAATTATGATTACTGTACAGTTTGTCAAATCACCTAGCTGCATGGGGTCACAATTGAGACATTTTATGATGGGAAGTAGGCATATCTGGGCACCCTTTCATTCAGCCCAAGTAATTTTTCTAATACTTAGCATGAAACCTTTTTTAGTGTCTCTTGACTTGAGTCTAGAGAGAGACTTAATCTCAGAGGAATTTTAATTGTGTTCAAGCTCCTAAAGCTTCAAACCTTTCTGCATCTAATTTCAGTTAACATGGAACACATTTAGGTAGAAATCACACTTGGTTTGCTTTAGCATACATCTAATGATAGAAGACAGTTTGTATATTTGACTTTACTAACATCACAACACCACAACACCATTTCTGTGGCGGGGCAGAAAATCAGTCTGGCTGTTGAAGGGCTAGAAACCAGGAAATTCAGTCTTTGTTCCTAGATCTGCCACTAATACCCCCTTCTTTGGGGCTACACCTGTGAAAAGGGTAATTTTCATTATCTCAGTCAGAGAAAATTCTTTGATCCATTTTGTTTTGTGAACTACTTACAAGATGTAGTGATGAGATCTGTAAAATGTCTGTAAAGAGTAGTATGACACTAGAAATACTTCAATGTTTTCTCTTTCACTGAAGCTGGGAAAACTGTTTTTCAGAGCAAATCCTTTTTTTTACTTAACAACTATGGATTGCCTTCTGGCCAATTTGTTTGAAATAGATATTAATTTTCATCAGTATGTATATGGGACAGTTACATATATATATATATATATGTATATATATATATATACTTCAGTGCACTTTTGTCAAAGAATGCTTTAGATTTAACCATGCTGCAACTAAGAAAAAAAAATACAGGTTACTTTTTTTCCTAAAAAATCATATTAGGCAAGCAAATGAAACGTAATGTTTTACATTGGTTTTGAATATTGATAGCATATCTGTTTTTATACAAGTAATTAATGACTATGAAGTGTGAGTATAGTGACATGGTTTGTGGGTAAAGTCTTTAAACAAATTGGAGAAAAGACAGTATGGAAGTGACTAATTCAATAGTATTGCAAAACCATTGATTACATACTCAGTGCTGGCAGTGACACAAGGATACATGAGCTTTGTCCTAAGAAAACTACATGATAAAGAGAAAACTAGACAAGCTGTGGGAGACTCAGTGTTTTTCTTGTTGCCTTCATCCTGTTTCCATCCCTCATTTTGAAATACTCCCTGTGGAGGTCATGAAAAAGCTGTGAATTAGAGCTCCAGGGAGCCTGAAAGAAGCAGCTCTAGGCAGTGTTGTGGAATGGAAAGGGTAGACTTCCTGGTGCAATTAGTCAGGTGTTTCCTATGCCTGATAAGGGGTTTATAGTGCAAAGAGGGTGGTGAAAAGAGAATGTAAATAGTACAGTTACATGTGTTTGTAAAATTGTTGTGACATGATATCATGCTCACCTTGTCTTTCTAGATGCTTAAAATATGTGAAGTGTGAGCATCTTGCAGTGATAAGGAGTTGATAATTGCTGGTTACCTGTTGAGTTCAGTTTTTGACCTTTCAGGGAAGAACAGTTTGAATATTTTTATGAATCTATCCATAGCTCTTGAGCAAAGCTTGTGCCTTTCTTATGTACAGATGTTGGATCCTTCCTAAAGAACTTGAAGTGTATGCAGGGAACTAAACCCAATAAAATCTCTTGAAGCAGCCTCTAATGTTCCTTTATTTTTCTTACATTGATGGTGTTAATTTCTAGCATTAATATTGAAATAATAAAAAGGTAAAGACATAAATGCAATACTAATAAATAGTTTTTAAATTTTTAATCTCCCATTAGAAAGTAAATTTAATTTTTAAATATAGCATTAGATTTTTAATATAGCACAGTTTCATTTTGCATTTTGTTGTGGAGCATCACCATGCATCCTTCTGCTCTTTGCTTTGAATCATTCTTACTGAAATTAGAACTGCCAGCGAACAGCACCAGAGAGATTTTGATTTCACTCAAAAAGTTATTTCAGATAGGCTAACTTTTGAAAGATACATACTGTTTTTATGTATGTTGATTTTTATATTAATTTGTTTGTAATACCTTTGATTGAGTTTGTGGCTTATAGCAATACATTTCAAGGTAAAAAATGCTGTCAGAAAAATAGGGTTTATAACTGTGGAATGTCAGACAGTAACATCAGGAACTCTGCTTTACAGAATTCATTACTGTGAGTAATGATAGAAGATGATAGCAAGTCTTGAAACAAGATGGAAGACTTTTGAACTGCCATTTAGTTCATTAACTTTCTAGAATCCCCTTGAAATTTTTTTTTTTTTTTTAAGATTTCTACTTATATAAAATACATGCATAAAATAGGATGTTTGTCTTATTGCCTACTTCAGTAAAGGCTGCATTTATACCATGAGCTGCATTAATTTCAAATGAATAATCTGTTAACTACAGAGAACTGGAAAGTGGGAATTGGGGATCTTCTTAATGACATTGACCTGCTATCCTGGGATGAAAGAAGTCACCTTAAATTTCTGTGCCTTGACTGTCTGTTGTATTAAATACAGATAGGAGAGCTTACATTACAGGACATGATAAGGATTGCTTAAGTAAATACTATCCATGGCACATGAGTGTCAATGGAAATTTGCTGATCTATGCCCTTATATAAAGTTTAGGGACACTCTTCATCTGCACATCTGCAGTGGTTTTGTATGCTGAAGTTAAAAAATTAGATTCACGAGGTCTGGCATAATAATTTCAGCTTTGCCATTTTCAGAATAACAATTTTTCCCCCTATTAATATGATGGGAAAAAAAGGCATAGAATCATCCCTTGAAATGTAGCCATTTCATTTTTTGCATAATTTATTGGAAATATAATAAAACATTTCTCTTATAGTGCACTAGATACTGACTCTGCTGGATTTCTGATATTCTGACCATGTTGAACTGCACCAGGAGAGATTTCTAATAACTAATACCGTTCATGTAGGAAACAGTGCTGAGTTTTCAAAAGCCTTTCCTATTATTTACTCCAATGATTAACTCTTTAAAACAATATGACCCTTAAGTGTCAGTACCAGACAGATGTACAGATGGTTATCCACATCTTGAAATAACCAGTGTGAATTCAGCCAGGCGTCAGGTGGGAAGATTCTGGACAGCTGTATCATCTCTCTGGCTTGTGCATCTGTCGCTCAGGGCTTGTGCAGATGCACTAGCTTCTTCCCTACATGCCATAATCAGAAAAGAAAAGGCAATTGGAATTCTTATCCCCAGACATGGATACCAAAGGCTGGAACTTGAGACTGGATTCATAACTAACTGTGTGCACTTCATGATTTTTGTACATCAAGAGATTTTATGTTGCACATATCTAATACCTCAGTGTACATATCCAAATTTTCATAATACTTCTTTGCAGTACTGCATTTTAGGACTGAATATAAATATGGCAAGTCTCTTTTATTTAGGAAAAAATATAGTGAATAACATTACCTAAAGAAGTACTACTGTATCAGAAAGTGGAAGATCGAATTATCACTAGATATTTTGATACTTAATTCTGCAATCCATTGAAATTCTGCTGAAGAGATTTGTCCTTTGTATAGCTGGAATGGCTGTCAATCATTCTTCCCTCATCTATTATCTTATTCAAATTAATACTGGTAAGCTTGAAAAATCATAAGTAGCTTTAGCCATTCTGTAATCTACTTTTAATAGGAGGAATGGAATATAGCCCATATGGTAACCTGGATGATCTATCTTGAATTATTTCTGGGATAAGATCGAATACATACCTGAGTTTTGGTTACGTACCCAATCTCAAATTATTTTCATTAAAAAATAAAATCTCCTTTAAATACACTTAGCCTGAGACCATCTGTTGATTTCATAAATCCTAGAGCCTCATACTCATTTCTTATACTGAATAAACCTGTCCTACACTATCTTACCATGGAGGTCATAACATCAGAGGAGGCAGTTGTGAGATGAGCTTGGAGTGCTGCATACTGGAGTGAAAGGATGAGAAGCATTTGACTTTTTAAAGACTACTGACTCAAGATAATAAAAGGAAAATGTGAGTCAGTGACTTCAGGAGGCTTTGAATCAAGGTTTAGTGTGGTAAACTGTCAAATTGTCTGATGTTAAATATGACTAGATGAGGATAAACAATATGCTACTTCATAGTAAAGACTTTCCCAGGTAATGGTATTAACCTATAATAGACCAATAAAATACTTTGTATTTTTACTAAGTAATGTGTTTATGCTAATTGAAATGGCAGGTAATTTAAACCTCTAGGGGTTTCAGACTTGTGTTTGAAACAATAGTACTATGTTCCTGTGACTGAAGTAGTCATTAAGAAGAATATACAGTAGAGAAATCATAATTTTGACTTCCCTTTATAATTACAGATCCATATCTGTATTATACTGTCAAGACACCACTGTAGCTGCTTAAAAATAAGCCTTGCTTCAGCAGTGAAAAAGCAGCAAGCAGCGCATCATTCATTAAAGCGAACAGCAAGCATACAAATCTTAAAATGATTTATCACCAGGGTGGTGTTGGGCCACTTGTAGAACAGAAGGTTCCAATCAAGCTGTGTGAAGTCTGCAGTGATACAAAGGAATGCTTTTCTGATTGTCAGAAGGTGCTATGGGCTAGTAGTTTTCTTCTGCATTTCAATGGCAATATGAAATGCTGTGAAAATATGGAGTCTTAATATCTATAAATGTTTTTCATTTTTTTTCCATGTAGAATCCAGCCAGTTTAAAATACAAGAAGAAATTACATTTCCTTCAACTGTTTTATTAAAGTTGATGGATTTCCCAAAGATATTGCTACCTGTCACTAAGAGCTGTTGCTGTGACAATTGCTTATTGTGGTGTAACAATAGCATCACATTCCTTAGAGTAATATGTGAGAATTAGATGGCATAATGGACTTACAGGGCCTTTGAGAAACACCATTTCTTTTTGCTGATTTTGTATCAAATAAGTACCAGCCTGTGTTTGTGGGTTAATATATGCATACCATTTGGAATGTACTTAGTGACATTATGTAATTCACAGATGTTTTATTATTCATAGTACTGTGCATTCATAGCTCTCTGTAGTCACTGTTGTGCAAAAATCTAATGAGGGAGAGTCTGTGTGTGTTTTGCTGGTCCCCTAGTCTTGTCAAGTTCTCATTCACTCAATTCACAAACAGAGGGATGTGGTACCCTTTAGTGGATTTTGACTGATAGAGTGGAAAGGAATAAAAATACGGATTTCTCATAGTTGATGCATGTTTATTTCCCATTGTAAAAATAGAGTAGGACACAAAAATCCCCAACATCTTATCTTTCCACTGTATTTGGATTGTGCTGTAATTTATCCCTTTGAGAAGAAGTTGTTAGTCTAAGTATTAGACAAGGATTTTATGCATGCTCTTCATAGGCATAAATGAAATCACACTATTGCAGACAGAAGTGAACTAAAGAAAAATGAGAACACTCCTCTTTTTCTGTTGTTCTTTTCTTCAATCATGTTAGAAAAATACTTTCTCCAGCTGGTTTACCAATTCACTCTCCTTGATTTCATCATCTGATCAGCACCAGACCACTAGCTGATGAAGGAAAAAGTCAGTGGTACTGATTGCGGTGACATTTATCATTTTCTATTAATAAAAACCCACAGTGTCTCAGTGCTGTAGTTCTATTGAGGAAATAATAAATCATAGGAATTAAATGATCTTCAAAAATCCTTACTGGAATCAGAATTTTTATTCAGAATTTAGACATCCTTTAAAAAAAAGTCTTTCTTTGTTTTCTTATGAGTTATCCCTTTTTTTTTTTTTCTCCTGTGACTACTGCATTCTTCATCACACAGTTTTATATTTATCTCTCCTTGGTTGGACTTTTTGGACTGTATAACCATAGACCCTTTAATTGTTTTTTCTATCACCATATTTATCATTATTTTATTGCATGTTATATTATATAATTTTAATTGTTACCATGAAATACAGTCATTCACTTGTTAAAAAGTTTATTCTTACTTAAGCATTTAATTCTTTAGGTTTAGCTTGTAGATATTTAACATACAGTGTCAAGTTTTTGGGATAGTGTTTTTTCCTGTTTGTCTGTGGGGAATCCTTCTTCCCTGGGAATGCTTTTGGTGAAAATGGAAACTCCCCGTCTTTAAGTTCCCTGGTGTACAGGTCTGTCATCTCCGGCTACCTGCCTTTGTGGAAAAGAAAGGTGTAGTCCTATGTAGTTTAACCACTCCCTGCCTAATGTCTTGCAGGAAAAGCAAAGCAGTTTGCAATGTTCCAGCTTTCTTTGTTGCGCTAGTGCTAGCCTTGCCTTTGCAGAGTCTGGGATCAGTATTAGGAAAGTAAACACATTGAATAATTTTAGTTTTGTAAATGCAGTACTTTTCCATGTTAAGTGTGTGAAACTATGCTTTTGATTTATTTAATATTCAGTCATTCACTTTGGAGTTCTATTCATTTATATACCAGTGCAGTAAATACACATGTAAAGCCCTTTAGAGCAAAACATAAACTTCAGTCAAAATGCTGATAAGGAGAGTGCTGACAAGCCCAAGGAACACAAAGGCTAATGTAAAATCTGAGGCAGAGATGGAAAAGTTGAGCTTTCTGTCACATTTAAATGGAGTTCGTATAAGAAGCCATTAGGAAAGTGATTAAAAAAAAAAAAACAAACCCTATATATAGTGAATTTTAATAATGTGAAATATGCTCCTGAAAACAGTCTTCATTCTGTATTACTGTTCTGGCTTTCCATGACTGTGTCCAGTGGTTGACAAGCTGCAGTCTTCATGCTGGGTGAAGGTAAAATATTCCAACTTGTTTCTCAGAGTTGTGTCATCTTTGTAGTATTTTCTGATACAACTTAGAAAATGGGATGGTTGGGTCCAGAACCCCACTTTGAAGTCTAGCGGTGGTCCATGTTTAAAATTTTTAGGATGTTCCTGCTTGCTGAACAGAAGTGGTAGAACATGTAAAACGTGCACCTTTCATTCTGCTTAAACTTGTGAAATTTATGGAATGTCAAATGAATGATGTTTTGGCAAAACAGCTTACATAAGGTCCCCCAAATGGTAAAAAAGACCTCTTTTTGAGCTCCAGTGGATATCTGAGAACTCCTCCTGCAAGCAGGATATGTGATTAATTCTAAGTATGTGCTCTGCTTCAGTATTTGTTTGACTTTGTGAAGAGTAATGGGTTAAGGTTTTTAATAGTTTGATATCTAAACTTGAGCAGCAACCAAAAATATTTCCTATTATACACCAGGAAATATTTCAAAAAAAAGTATCTGTTCTTTGAGGACACTGGTATTTTCTAGCCTTTTAGCTCATTCCCCCTCATGTCTGAGCTGGAAACTGAATGGATATTGCTAATCTTACATGGGCAGATTGATATCATCTTCACACTGTACAAGGGCACCAAGAAAATTTCCAGTCATGGAGATCATATTATCACACACAGGAGCAACACAGGAGTTAGATTCTGTCTCTAGTTCTTTTTCAGCATGATAGCAGTTTCCAGATTTAGGTCTGATGAATATAAATGGACAAGAATATGTATTCTACACAATGTATAAAGAAAAATGCTCAGGGCAAACTAGCTTCTGTTTGGTTTTTTGTGGAAGAAAATATAAAAAGCAGCACTTAGTTTCTGCCTGTGTTTTTCCCTCTAGAGTTTTTTCTTCATTCACTAAGCTCACCAATTGGAGACATTTTGGGATTTTTCTATTTCAGGTTTTTGCTTTTATATATGTAGAGAACACTGCAAGGAAGGAATACAAAGAAGACGGATGAGACCGCTGATATCTTGAAATAGGGCTTCTCACTGTAATGCCAAAGGAAGATAGGTGGAAAAATACAAATAACGAACAAAGCTCAATGCATAGTTCTCTGAAAGGAATATTTTTTGTCATATGTAAAGAGGTTCCAGTTACAGAATTGCAGAATAGTTAGGGTTGTAAGGGACCTCTGGAGATCACAGGGTCACCTAGAGCAGGTTACACAGGAACTTGTCCGGGTGAGTTTTGAATGTGACCAGAGAAGGAGACTCCATGACCTCCCTGCCTGGGCAGCCTGTTCAGTGCTCTGCCACCCTCGGTGTAAAGCAGTTCTTCCTTGTGTTGAGATGGAACTCCTTGTGTTTTATTTTATGACCAGTGCTGCTTGTCCTGTCACTGGCACCACTGAAAAGAGTCTGGCACTATTCTCTTAACACCTGACTTTAAAATATTTGTGTGTTTCTCTAGACTGAACAGGCCCAGCTCCTGTGGTCTCTCCTCATAAGGGAGATGCTCCAGACCCGCAACATCTTTGTGGTCTCTGCTGGATCCTCTCCAGTAGCAAATTCTCTTTCTTGGACTGTGGAGACCAGAATTGAACCCAATACTCCAGCTGTAGCCTGTAGGGCAGAGCAGAGGGGAAGGATCATCCCCCTAGGCCTGCTGGCCACACTCTTCCCGATGCACCTTAGGATACCATTGGCCCTTTTGGCTCTTTAGTGGGTTGTCCCCTAACCTGTGCTTGTACGTGGGGTTATTCATCCCCAGGTTCAGAACCCTATGCTTGCTTTTGTTGGACTTCATTAGGTTTCTCTCCACCCAACTCTCCAGCCTTTCAAAATCCTGCTGAGCAGCAGCACAGCCTTCAGGTGTAACAGTTACTCCCCCCAGTTTTGTATCATCAGCAAACTCACTTAGGCTACACTCTAGTTCAGGTTGTTAATAAACAAGTTGAGTAAGACTGGACCCCATATTGATCCCTGGGGAACACCACTTATTATGGGTTTCCAGCCGAGTTCAACTCCACTGATCATGACTCTCTGAGTTCTGCCGTTCAGTCAATAATATCGCTTAAATGGAAGATGCTGAAAGAAATTTACTTGATTTGAAATAAAAAATGAGATCCTTCACATAAATATCCCATTTACCTGCATGTTTGAGAGGTGAAGCTGGAAAGACCCTTTCTCAAGCACAAAACAAATCACAACACAATGAGGATTTAAAAACTAAGCACACAATATGAGGTTAGAAGAAGTGATTTTTTATGTCACCCTAGAAACTTGGTATGATTTAATTGTATTCATTTTTATATAACGTAATTTTTAATATGTGTTAAATTAAAAATATAAGACAATGAATGTCCTGAAGTGAGCACAAAGCCAGAATTCCTTGACTGCTGTTCACTGTTGATGCTGTGCATTGCAGGAGGACAATTTTCTTGCACTGTGGATTAAGTTGCTGGGAAGAAGCACAATACTTGAGTAGAATGAATTAGAGAGTGCTGCATTTTGGTGTACCAATCTTTTTGTGCTGTGTTTTGTTTTAAATAGAAATATCAATCAACATTTTGGTATAACACATTTATCCTGATATAGAAACAGAAACTTTAAGCACTTTCTTTGTTTAGGGAGATGCTTGGGGAGATAAAATAGTCTACAGTTTTACAACTTGCCTAACGGTCTCTTTCCAATTGCTTAGTGTCCTCATTTGTCTGAGGCTAGAAACACTATTCTCTTCCCAGTACTGCCAAGGCAGGCAATCTCTAATATGTTCATATTTTTAATTCTGAACTACTTTTTGTCCTTAATCCATATAGGGGCTTCATTGTCTTAACATGAGAACTTTTCCTCTTTGAGAAGTTCCTGTTTCAATAGAACAGTTGGGTCTATTTTGTAAATGATCTAAGAACTCTTGTCTGTTTTTGTTTCCCCAAAAGGGCTAGGACATTTCTAAGTGTTCAGAGAACTTCTAGGTATTTCTGGTTTTGGTGAAGATTGAGTGCTGAAGGTTTTCAGGAAAGAACTGCAAAACCCAACCAAATTCTTACAACATCATAATTGTCATTACAGCTTATGTATTTGGATAAGTACATACCCTGTATGTATTTAGAGAGCTATGCAGTGATCAATCAATGTGCATAATTAAAACCTGCTGTTATTAATATTATAGTTTCTATGTTTGTCAGGCAAGTAAATATAGTAGTGGAATATAACTTAAAGGTTTGCTTACTGTCTTTCATGTCTTCTGGGGCATGAATTGGCATGAATTCCAGCCTAGTAAATCTAAACATATTATGCACATGAGATGTATGAAGGATAAGGGGATGAAGTGTACACTTAGATGTGAGTATAAGAAAATAGCAGAAAAGAACTACAGAGGACTTGGTTTACATGAACTAAGTATAAGAAAATGAAAACTCATGGATGCATATTCTTCAAATGTTTTATACTTAGTTCTGCCAGTGTTATGTTTCTCTGTGATTTCCACCCACAAGCAAAGATAAAGCAGCTGTTCTAATTGTTATGAATAATTTACCTTTTATTTTCAGAAGCATTGATATTTGTACTTTAGAAAAGAAAAGGAAAAAATGTACTTTAAAAGAAATGGTAAGCAGAATACTTTCATAGTCCTTATGATGAAACATTCCCTGTTTGTTGCCCATATGACAACTTTGGCAACCTTATAAATCTTTCTAACCTTCCTCTTCCAATTTAGCTATGCTCATGAGAATATATGTTGAGGGCATCTTAAGCATAAAGAAAACAAAGATGCTAAGCTATAAAACAAATATGACAACCAGCATTTTTAACTGGTGTGGATTTGGAGATGATTTATCCTGTAAACCAAAGGGTAATTCCTTTGTGCCTCTCTGCTCTTTAAGAAATTCACCTATGTTTTTTTCTCAGGGCCAAGATTGTTCTGTTCTGTTTCTCAGTTTTATATTCTAGAAAGTTCATGGTTTAGTTGGCTATTTAAGAAATTCAAAATATTATCCATGTTCACGTATGCAGACTCTCAAAGCATTTGGCAATTAGATTTATGTGCTAGTGTAGTGATGCAGAAAAATCTCAGTCGCATCACTTTCATTACGGAACAGCAGGGAAAGCCCTGGAAGTAACGTATAAGATCTTGGCAGCCAGGAGTAGCCACCCTTTCTTTGCATTTAATTGCAGCCATACTGGTTAGCCTATAAGGATGCTTGAGTCATCCTTAATGACTTGATGCTGGACTTATAGAAAGTCCTTATTAGAAGGTGTTTTTTGCTGTAGGAGGCAAAGAGGTCTTAAAATAGATACAGCAGGAACAAAGTGAACTAGAACTTGAAGAAACAAGCTATTCTCCATTCCCCATGATGAGGCAAAAGAAAGAAATGAATGCACCAATAAATAAGTTAATAAAGGTGTATAATGTGACAAAAAATTATTTTCTTTATATTTAAATGACTTTGCAAAAGAAAAAAGTTTCATTAACTGGTGATGAAATGGGACAAGGGCAGGCCTGCTGTCATAGCACAGTATAATCACATTTTAGTTTTCAGTTTCTTGCTCGATGTTGAGGTTTTGTTTACTTTGAATTTTAAAATTAAATTAATGAGTAACAGTAAAAAAATTAGGTGTTATTTTTGGTCAGAATAAGAAAAGTAAAGTTTGAAACAGCCTCCCATATGGTGATGCAAGCACAAACAAAGGAACAACAAAAGGCTTCAAAGGGTCTGTAACTCATGGAGCAAAGGAAGTAGTGTATTTGTTGATGCTTTTCCTTAGCCCACAGAAACTCTTCTGTATATATACCTCATAATTAGGGCTTCGTGTGCCTGCGGGGAGGGTACACAGCCAGGGAGCAGCCTTTGTGCACAGCATGCTACCCTAGCAACCTGATAGATTTCCAGCAGAAATGTGTGTGGGAGTTAATGCTGATCTTTGCAGAGTTAACCCATTTTTGGAGAGAGAAGTATGTGCAGCTGTTATGGACTAGTCAGCATAGTTTGTCTTCTGAAATCTGTAGGGAAAGAACTTGGGCAGTCTATGTTCATATTCGGTGTATGTACCTGGAATTTCCTCACTTATCCACCAAATCCTTTTGTGGAGAGTAGTGTGGCATTGACCACATGGGATGATGTTGACTAACTGTGCTTTTGACCTCTCTTAGGTTTGACGTTTATTTGTCACCTAAACATGATATCAGTTTTGAGTCTGTATTTTGCTCAGTTATACCAGAATAGCCTTTTTAAAAGTGAAATTACCATCTGAAGCTGAGCTCTAGAGCTCTAGCCAGAGCCCTAAGACTAATTTGGATATGAAAAAATGTAAATGAATACAGAAGTGAGTGAGAAAGGAATGAGGAATGGAATATTTTTGTTTTACTGAGAACTGACCAACATCAATAGCTCTTTGGGACCAGAATGTTCATATCTCTTGTCCTTGCACTTTCCTCAGATCAGAGCTAGAAAAACATCAGTTCTACAGAGTGAATAGCATATATGTGTCTTGTGGCTGTGTTAATCTCATTCAGTATTGTAAGGGCATAGAGCAGAATATCCCTTTTTGGTGTGTAAAGTGGGAAATTGCCTAATGGCAAGTGTGAAAGAGTAAGGCTGTGGAGGAGACAGATTTCTGAATCTCTGACAGGCTGTAGAGACTATTTGCAGCTTGTGTAATTGAATTTTGAACTACTGGAAGAATTTATGTGCACAATTTCTGCTGTTTTCCATCCCCAGAGGAAAACTTCACTGCATCACAGCCTACCTAATCATCTGATATCCTCATTAATCAGCAGAAAAAAACATCTGTGTGATAGGAAGTGTACGTTTGCATAAAGCCTCAGTGACATAAAGCTGTAAAAATTCTGATTTTTGCTGTCAATTTTATTGTTAAGGTAAGGAAGAGACTTTCACCTTTCATGATCAAACACAAAGCTATGAGAGTCACATAAAGCGGAGAGATAAGCTTCCACCTTTACTAAACTTCAGTGGGTTTATCAGAAGTATAAGTTGAGAGCGTCTCACTGAAAGTTTCATCATTTGATTTATTGGCACCTAAAACCTTAAAATGCTGTCAACACATTCCTCATAGGACTGCTGAATGGTTTGCTTGGATTTACTAATCTAATCTAAGTGAAAATTGTTGAAGAAAGCTTTTGGCCTTATATCCTCTGCTATTTTCACTGAGAAAATTTTAAATTGGTTTATACATTAAGCTTGTTTGGCGTTTCAAACCCTTTTTGTCTGGCAATTGACTTCTCAGTATTAGTTAAAATAGTAGGGCAGAATAGTAAAACCTGAATGTGTTGAAGGGAAGTAGACCAGTCTGTGAGAAGTTTTCTGTACATCTTCCTCATGTTCTTGGGATACCCAACTCTTCTCCCCACACAATTACACAAGGGTCCACATAATGAATGTGTAAAGGATTTCTCATTTGGCCAAAACAAAAATGAAGCAGGGGATGAAGAGTCTTTGTGATGTACTGATCTGCCACAGTGCATTGCCATTGTGCTTAGAGAAGTCTGAGGTATTCTATCTCTGATGCTGCCCTGGAAAGGGGGTAGTTCTATATGACTTTAAGCCAAGGATGCTGTAAACAGCACAGTAGATTTCCAGTTGTTTTATAATATATTAATCACAGTTTTATTTTACCCACATGGAGGTGTGAGATTTGTTTGAACTATTACAATCAGCTTTATAGATAAATATATATTTCTTCATTTTCTAGTTCCCTACCAGTCTTTCTATCCACTTTGAAATTTTGTATACCCTTCAACACCACTATGTGTTTTATCATTTTCTGCAATAACATCAGTAGCTTTACTGAAATCCCTGATAGAACTGAAGGACCACTCACTGGACTAGCAAGAATAAAGTCTTTGCAAGGTTTTCTGAAGATGTCTGTCTGGATTTGCAGGAGTGGAGTATTTTTGGTAGAATTCATAAAAAAAAATCCTGTCATTTGGATTGCACTACAATGGAACCATAACATTAAATTTTTATTTTGCACCTTAAATACTTAAAATTAGCATTCAAAGTGATATTTTTGTTTTCTAAATTTGAAACTTCCATGAATAGTTTCTAAATGAGTTTTATAGTAGTGGAGGGAGACCTTTCCTGTGGTATTCATCAGCTGCTATTCTTGTTCAAAACACTAATGAATAAGAATGAAATCATTCATATTTAAGCTAGTTCTGTCCCCTTGATGAAAAACAACACATTAAAATAAGAAACTATTCATCTCACACCTGGATAAATTCACTAGACAATTAAACATGGAAGATACAATTAATCTCTTTTCTCTTCATCATGATTGATACAACAGTTTAAATTAATTTCTTTTTTTTCAAAATTAAGACAGATATCTTAATAATATAAAGTTAATTCTATATGTTTCTGAACTGGATGCCTGTATGTTTGCTCACATCAGGCTTAAAGTCTTCCATGCCCACAGTAATTTATATATACAAAGAGAAATTTTAACTATTTGACAAAAAGAGTGTCTAACAGCCCCAAATCCTTTCTGGTTCAAAATTTGTGCTGGTATGATATCAGAATATCAGTGTTCTTACTGACCCTGAACTGAATTATTCCTCCTCTATTCTGTCATTATAGCCAAATTTTCACCAGAGTTGTTCCATTTCTCATATATATCCTTAGCATAGGCTTCTTTACTGCTTTCCTGGTCCATACTGTCTTAAGAAATTGATTTCTGAGTCCCTACTTTGAAAAAAGGTTTCTGCATTTCAGAAACACCAGTAATAACAACTAAAATTCATTAATTACCACTATGGCAATGGCAGCCTGATGCTCATGCTTTTCCACTGACTCCTATTTAAATTCCAAATATTTTAAAAGCTTTTCAAACATTCATCTGTCTTCATTTGCTTTGCTTCTCATCCAGTTCCTCCAACACCTGCCTCATCCTTCCTACAGAGTTGTGCCTGCTGGTGTGAAAATATGTTCTTTTGCATAGTTCTGTGAAGCAGCCTACTTGCATTTTTCCTTCTGATCTAGCCTTAATTGCCTTTCTAAACTTAAAAACTGCATTCTTTTTAAAATTTATTCATTTATTTTTATTTCATTGGCCTTTTCTTTACACACATTTGCTTTCTGTAGTGCTGTTATGGGAGTATGTTACATTGCACAACTTCTGTCTGCTTTGTTATTCTAATACATATATTGATAATGGTGCAGAAAATACATGTGGTACAAACTGGGTTACCTTTGGTTTGGCTCCATCTGTGTATTCTAGCATGGCTGGACATATTTAAGTGTATAGTAAATACTTACAATGCTATCTATGCTTCTATTCTGCATGGATATAGGAGTTTGCATGGCACAGTATGTATTATCTTTTGACATTAGTGTGTCCACTGCAGCAGCAGTTCTACGTGTGCTTTTACCTTTGTGCATGTCCTTTCAAATTTATGGTGCATAAGTCAATATTGCAACAGGAGAAGAGATAATGGCGTAGAGTTTGGGCGCATTTTAGGACACTGAATAAATCACTGAAATGCTTCAGCCAAGGCTGCTGATGCAACCTAAAAAAAATAATGATTCTGCTCCTCTACTCTGCTCTGGTGAAACCCCACCTGGAGTAGTGAGTTCAGCTCTGAGGTCCCCAGCACAGGAAGAACATTGACCTGTTGGATCAAGTCCAAAGGAGGGCCATGAAGTTGATCAGAGATTTAGAATGAAGTGGTAACTTCAGCCACAGCATGTGGAGAGAAGAACAAGAGTAAAAACATTTAAGATGGATCCAATTTGCTTTTTAAGTCGTTTTTAGCTAGTAAAATTTTGGTCATCCATATATGGCCACAGTGGAAGAATCACAAATAATTTTTCAGTACTTTCTTGACAGGCATTTGCAACAAACTTGTCAGGTTTCCTGTAGGAACTGTTTTCTCTAAAATTGGTGTGTTGCTCCACTGTATTGCAGAGACTTTTTCAGAGTGGCAATATCCTTCTCCTTGCCCTTAACATACTTTTGTTCAAATGATGCACTACACATGTTGTGTTTTACGTGGAATGGAGATCAGGGTATCCCTGTTGTAAGACATTTGAAATTCTTCATGCAGTCTGAACTGTGAAGCAACATACTGTGAGCTAGAGAGATCACCCTGTTGTGCATCTTTCAGCTGGTGGCATAATTCCCTGTTGTTAGGAAAGCTGACAATTCTTGCCTCAAATCAAGATTTGTTCTGCTGCTGAATAATGACACTATGCAGTACTTTGGATGTTTGGCTCCCTTAGAACTGAGGTAATCCTTTCTATGACAGGTTATGTAGATGCAGTTGGCTTATGTTGCTTTTTCCAAAGTTACAGAAACCATAGTGCTTTTCTGAAAGTTGATATAATTTATAATGAGTTCTTATTTTTTGGTTTTATTTTTCTCCAGTTGAAAAGTCTGTTACTGTCTGATCATTTGCTGAGAATGTAGATCTTATTTTCAGGTGTAGTTTGTATCCTGTACACCATTAATATCAAAGATACTGTTTTTCAGCATGTTGTGGGATTTTCAGGACAGAAAGAGACTGTGTATACTGGTATATTTTTCATATGACAAAGTACCGTGATGATCTTAATTATCATGGAATGTTTCAGTAAAAATATTCATATTTAATTTAATGTTATCAAATGCATAATTAAGGTTCTTTAAAAATAATTTTCTGTGTGAAGATTTGTATAATGTTCTGAAGTATTATAAACTTTTTATACTATATTTCTTCTAAGGTTTTCATATGTGTTTAAGTCTGTTAAGTATTATATGGCCAATGATATTTATTCTTGTATATGTATATGATTGTTAATACTTCTGCTGACACCAAGAAGAAATTCAGAATATTTTCCTTAAGAGTCCATAAAGAGAGAGTGCACACGTAGCTTTTATTAGATAATGTGATCTTCACTGACTTTAAGCAGACATTTGGGTCCACATAGAGATGAACAGGCCTGTAAGATGGGTTGTGTCCAGGAAACCAAAATTTTCATTTATGTTTCTTTTACTGTGTTATTATTTCCGCTATACTCTGCTTACAGATCTGAGAGAATCACTGCCCTTCTAACTAGTGAGCAATTGCAAGAAAAATTTAAAAGCTGAAAGAGCTAGTTAGGGTATCTACATGGGGGCTGAGATAAGCCAAGAAAAAAAGACTAATAAATTAGATTAAAAAGAAGCAAAAGGAAAATATATATACATATATTTATATCTATATTTATATATATATATATATATATATATTAACCTTTCAATCAGAGCAATAAAATACAGCCATGTCAGCAGAAAGTTCCTGTTGGTCTATGGGATTTATGTGTTTTCCATTGACTTGACTTTAACAGTATGAGACTCACTTTCATCCTTAAGGAAAATGGTATTAAAGACCATTTTCTACTTAATCAGACCTTTATCTTGTTCGGTATTGCATTATATGTTTAAGTCTATATCTAGTTCAGTTGGCATCCATATGGTTGTTCACTTTCTGAGAGTTTAGAACATACTCAATGCTGGGCCCCTGTTACTTGTTTTTATAGACTCATGGATTTGCAAGGAGATGACTTAGCTGATTTCTCAAATTTAGTAAGTGTTCCCATACAAAATTACCTTAAATGCTATAAATTTAATAATACTTTTGATTAGAAAACTAAAAAGATGTTAATAAGTAATAAATTAATAGTGCAAGGTTCACAAAAACAAGCAAAATAATGAAAACGAATTGCAGTGTTGTGAAAGCAAAAAACCTGCTTTATATTGATAAGTATATCCTGCAATGTAAATAATTTTGCATTTTAAGCATTAAGTAAATGTTGGATGAGGATTTTTTTTTTCCCATTGGGATGACATTAAAATGTGAACTCATTTAAAATACTGCTTGTCTAAAATGGAATTGATTTTATTCATCAAATGACAGATGAAAGTCTTCCAGATTGTCTGAAGAATATAACCTGCAGACTGACTTGGTGAACTAACCACGTACATTTCAGTACCAGTTAGAGATGCATAGTCCTGTAGTAATAGACATGGAGATATTGTATGAAGGTATAAACTATAATGCTTAAAGAGGTTCTAAGGCACATCTTGTTTTCAAGGAAATGTGGCAAAGGATTCAACAAAGACAAAATTAATTCTTTATTTTACATATCCTGAGAACATGTTTTGCTGAGTATACATTAATCTTGCAGCTTTCTTTCTCTGTAACTTGAAGAAAAAAAAACCTTCCTGCAGTACCAGTTCTTGCTTCCTGCTCATTAAATGTCTTTTAATTTATTTTATCCTTCATTGCACTCTTTATGTTTGAAATGAAGTTGAATTTTCATCTACTCTGTCCCTTCTTCTCTGATAATAATAATGATACTTCATTTCTCCTTTTTCTACATTACTTTTTTTTTCAGCTACGATTTTATTTGAAAACAAACACCTTGCAATTGATTTTATTTATCACAGTAGAAATGGTTTTTGTTTGGTTTTGAGGTTTTTTTTTCTTTTTTTTTCAATGTGAATGTGAAGCGTATTTTCAATATATAAAATTTGGTTTTGAAGTGTGTGTGTATGTGTGTATTAAAAATTATTTGAATGCATACTGTTTATGAAGAGTCTCTGGAAAATATATAATACAATTATTTCAGTAAACTTAAAAAATATAAGTCATGGATTCCTATTTTCTTAGGAATTTTGTTCTTGCTTTCAGATTACTAAGAAAAAATGCTTTTAAAGTATGAAAAATGAAACAAAAAAATTTACATAGATTTTAAATGACTGAAAGTAATTTCAGAATATATTTATAGAACTACTTACCCATATAATAACTAGACTTAAAAATACTAGGAATAAATAAAATTTATTAACATATTAAACAGCTGTTTTTTAGTTACTTTGCATCTTCTTTCTCATTATGTTTGAAATTATTTTTTAATCTTACTTTCCTTATCTTGTATTCTACATTTTTGAATTCTTCATTGCATGTCATATCTATTTGACATTCAGGGAGCAGTTTCAACAAGCTCTTTTGACATCTTTTAATAGAAATTCAGCAAAAAACTTGTGAATATAGAGGGTGTTTTGGGGGTGTGGAAGGTATTTTAAATAAATAGCTACATAGATTTAATTTTCATCTTCTTAAGTGGGTGAGATGACATTCACTAGTTAATATGCAGATTTCTAGCTGTCAGGATTCTTCTAACAAAACAGACAAGCAAACATGAATTCTGAATACCTGATACTCCACTCATTTGTTCAAATAGAATTATGACAAAGCTGTAGAGATTTGAATAAGAAAATGTATAACTAAAGATTTAATATAAGATTTTAATATAAGATATATATAGATTGAAATAATAAAATATAATATTTAAATAACATAATTGTAAGCTTTTTTCAATGTTAATAAATCACATATATAATGTAGTACTCTGTCTGTATGGTAGCAGACATAGCCAAAACAGTTAAAACAGTAAATATATTTTATTTACAGATGAATGAGGAAGACTTCTTCCTTCAGTACACAGCTGAAGAGAGTTTGATAAAGGGTACTATTCCATGGGAACATTAATTTGTTCTCCAGACATGTGAATTATAAGAATTATAACAAGACAATTTGTCAATTTACATTTTCATATACAAGTTTAGAACACATTTTAAAACTTTTGTTTAAATCCCTGTTACTTCCCTATCTTGGCTATTTCTTTCATTCAGTGTAAAATTCAATGAGCTCACTTTCACAATTTTTCTTGATTCAGGAGTATTCAGTCAGAAAACAGCAGCTGTTATTGCAGGCACATTAAAACAAAGTGTCTTGTGGGTAATGAAGACATTTGACACTGAGAAATAAGAACCATAACCCAATAATTCTACTAACAAAGTTATCACTAAAATTTGACATGGATTAGAAAAATCAAAAGATCCAAAACATTAAACAAACCTTTTAAGACAAATTGTGCTAGTTTACTAATAGTTGGAGTTTTTTTCCCCCAGTGTCTTGTGGCAACCTTAAAACTGGATTTGTTTATGCCCTGTAAATGTGTATAGGAGTCTTTCCTGAAGAAGTTGCTCAACTAAAACAGATATTGTTATTATTATTAGGCTCTATGTGCAGACCTCCATCCAGGTTAAAGAGTCTATATCGCTTTTGGGTCATTACAAAAGAGTATTATATGGTATGCTGTGGTTTACCATATATAAATCAAAGTTGTGTGTGAACAAGTATGAATAAATTCTATCTGCACTTAAGGTCGAGAAGTGAATTAATTAAATTCAATAGCTTAAGAAGTCTACTGAAAATTATTCCTTTCCCCACTGCAGCAAAAGTATAGGTTATGACAGGGAGAATAACACATATTTTTATATTAATGGTAAATATGTCAGCCTCTGGTTTACAGTATGGTAGTCCATCTAAGATTTGTTTAAAAAAGAAGTATAGGAGTATACAAATATTGGCTGGAAGAGTTGTAATGAACCTTTAAATATAGCAGCACATCAATATCCATTGAAAATAAGTTTTAATTGAAAAGATAACTCAACTCTTAAGGGTAAAGATGCCTTTTATTATTATTTTATTGGAGATTGGAAATCTGACTGAATTGCCTTGTAAAAGTAATCAGGAACACAAAAGAATAGTTTACAATAACAATTTCACTTATTTTTGGTCTTTAATATTTTAATATTTGTTTCTTTATGATTTTTTTAAAAATAACTATAGATGTCATCCTCTCAACGAACTTTTCTAAAAGACAGATATTTTTATTTCCTGTGCTCATGGCATGCATTATCCCTAAGAATTCCGGAAAGGAGTCAAGCATAATAACATCAACAAGAGTATTTATCTGTAGGTTTAAGTATTGTTATAACTGGCATTCTAAAACAGATTTTCTAAATGTAAACCGTACATTGATTTACACACCAGTCAATACAGGCATCTTCAAAAATCATTGGCTTTCACCATAAACGCTATTTCAAACTCTGTATATCCAAATCCTACAATTTAGTATAGCAGATCAATCTTTGACCTTAAAATCTTGTCTGTAAAGAACCCTTCATGGGTAAAGGCAGTTTCCTTCAGCGATATATACCCATTAGATTAGCATTTTGCCGTAATTGTCACTGATTTCCACAGAGTGATAGATCAAGTTCATTAGTCACGATATTGATTCAGTGGTATACATTTAGAATTGTGTTGGCCTGACAATGATGTGGGGATGGAGTATGTGAGGAATTAAATGCTTATATTTGATGGTAACATATGAGCTTCCCCTTGTTAAAATGTTATATAAATAGCAAAAATAGAATTCTTTGCCTTTTTTAACAAGGACAAATGAAATGATTCATCTGCAAATTGCATGTCCCCAAAGTAACTGAAGGAAGAAGTTATGTTCTATGAATAAATAGGTTCAATTCAAAGGCAAATTATTAAAATTTGAGAAAATTTTCACAGATAAGTCACATGGTGACCAAATACAAAATGGCATTTTGTGAAATACTGCATACATTTTTTTTTTAAATTCTTTATATGAACCCTGAAAATTTTCATTTTATCTTCTCTTATCACTGTCCTGCATTACGTCAGAGAGCTTTTCTGACTAATTTTGGTCACTGAATGATTCTTCATGTGCACATTCCACATGAGACACCATAATCTCCTGTGGTTCATGTGCAGCTAGAAGTCCATTTAATAAACTCTGCTCAGAGTTCCCCGCACCACTGGCGTGGTGTTCGGTATGCAGTTTGAAAGATTATATGCCAGTCAGTCCTGTGGTGTTTGTTACCTCCTCCTTCATTCATCACTGCTTAAGTAAAAATGAAGTATTCATAGGAAACATAGTGACAAGGACATATAAAGGCATGTTTACACAGAAGCGTGACACTAAGCATGCCTGTATATGCCTTGTATTTTTATTAATTCCCAGGGTCAGCTGGATGAAGATTGAGTTCTTATGCCTTTTCAAGTCTTAAATGCCAAATCTTCTTTCATTTTCAAAGATTGCAGACCTGCACTTTCTTTTGTACATCAACTCCATCTTTGACAATTGTTCAGTTATCCCTATCATTCTCCATTTTCCATACTTCTCTACAAAATATGATTATAATATGACCAGATTTGGATGATTACCCAGGTTTATTTTTGGAGAATATTTTGCCTATATCAAAAAAGGCAGTCGGGTGGTTTCAGGCATTTTGAATAAGCTAACTTGGAATGAACCTTCATGAAAACAACAAAAACAGAAAAGTAGAAATATAAGCAAAATATGTTTCTCTGAACTATTTAGTATTTCTTTTCATGGCTTTTCCAAGAGCAGGAAAGATAAACATTCTGATGGACTAATGAGTTTATTGTTATTTTTGCTATGCATAATGAGAGAAGGGTGGCAACTATCTTCAACTAATTCAGTTAAGACTTATTTACTTTCCAAGTTACTTCATAATGGTGAGAGAAATTATTCCCATCATGACATTTGTTCTTGTGGCCCTTGCTCTGAAGTGCTTTTCTTCTTTCATGTACATGTACATGAGGTAAGCAGCTGTTTGCGAGTCTTTAGCAACTGTGATTGAAACATTATTTTACAGGAAAGCAGAAAAGATTCTCTTTCCATGGAATGAAAAGTGAAGTTTGTACATTTTAACTGTCTTGAGGGACTATTTCCAGTTCTTTCTCATCTGTCTCATTGTAGTAACGATTTAATGTTATAATAACACAATGCAATATGACAACCGTAAAGTCTTAACAACATGCTTTATTGTGAGCCTTCTCTATGCCTGCAAAGTTGGAAAATGAAGATAGCACTGTGATGGCCTTATCTATGTTTCAAATCTTCATTGAGGGCAGATATTTACTGATTTTTATACAGACTTTATATCAGTTAAATTATTTTTATAGGAGCATGATGTTTTTCCCAGTGGAATTGTACAGCATTAACATGCGTGCAATTACACCAGCTTGCAATAATTGCTTTGGTGATTCACATCAAAAGATATTGTCCCTTTCCTTACAGCTGTAAGGAAACCTCAACGAGATCTGGTTTCTAATACTAGTATAATTGCATCTACACTTTAGCTTAGCATGGCTTTAAGTACACAGGTATTACTAAAGGGGTCAAGCTTTGTGTATAAACAAAACCAGGGTTTTTCATCAAGAAGGAGCATCTTTACCCATGACTATGCCACAGCACACCTCTGACAGAAGAGCTCACTCCATGGAGGTGCATTTCAGAAGCAGCCATTGAATCCTCAGAAACGCAGTTCTGCTCCCTGCAGTACACTGAACATCTTTTTTGGGTTCTGATAATGTATAATTTTTCACAGGACTCTAGCCTAATCTAAAGGCTGGATCAAAAGGGAGCCCTGAACACTGCTTCTCAGTGACTAGCTTAAAATGATGATATCATCCTTAAAATAATGAGTTAACCCTGATTCAATTCATCTAGAAATTGATCATATAATAGCTTTTATTTTAATTAAAACCACTTCCTTTTTCCTATTTTTCTCCCCCAAATCTATTAAGAAAACAAGGAAGACAGAATTTCTGTTGTGAAGATGTATGTATTAATGCATTTAAGAAAATATCTTCTAAAATTTTCTCATTGCTTTTAAGCAACCTAGATAACTTTACAGCCTTTTTCCTAAATAATCCCCTGGTCTGGACAATGTAACAGCACAGCTGTGCTAGTAAAACAGTGCATGGAGATCTTTTCAAATTTGCTTGTCTTTAGATAAAGCATCTATTTGTAGAAGTCAGTATCATACTGAAGTGCCAGTTAAATCTCAGTGAAGGACTTTGGTATTTTCAGAGGTCACCCTCTTGTTCCCTGTATGAAACTGCTGGTATGGCAGAAGTGGCTGTAAATCTTCAGAGCCATTTTCATAGCCTGACAATATTTTCCAGAGGAGGCAACATCTCCCCACAGTCTTGCTATGTAATCTACATGCAGGGAATGACAAACAGAAGCAGATGGCAACCTCTCTTACTTTCTTCCGGGAGCCACAAGCTGGAATACAACAGGCATGCGGTCTTAATGCTACACCTTTTGGCAGATAGCAGCAACATTGTTTAGCCCGTATATATGACAGAGTTAAAACAGAAATCTGTCCAGCCAAGAGAATATTTGATGAGGTAATGATGGGTGGTGCAGTACTTTTCAAATGTTCTCTGGCATCTCTGTTTTCTCTTTAGTTGACACAAACTAGGGAAAAAAACCCAAACTATTTAATGTACCTTCTTTTTCTCTGAGCCCTGCTGGGTCAGAGCCTTACCCAAAAACCCATTAATAGATCAGTCCTTGTAGAAATGTGGGAATTATTGAAACAATAATATTGATTAACAAAATCTTAATAAAGCTATTTTTCAATGAAAAATCTTCAATAGGAAACTTAACAGAAGAAAGGGTGGATACCTTTGCAGAATCTGTTAATTATTGCAGTATTACAATCATGTCTGGAGTGAAAAGCATCTATGATTCTAATACTACTTAACAGATTTAAGGATAAAGTGTGAGTGAGAGTATAGCATACCATAGTTTTTTAATGGGAAATAATGTGAAATAGGGTTAGCATACTGAATAAGAGCATAATATTCCACATAGTACTCCTCATGCACACTTCCTTGCTTATCCATACAAATGAAAGAAAATACAAAAGAGTGCATTCTCAGCATCAGTGGTTTTTGACATGAGTCTCTGTTCACATGAGTACCCCCATTGACTTAATGGGTCTATTCATGTTAAAAAAAAAGAAAAAAGATTTCTCATGTGACCATGGTTTGCAGGGTTCCTCTCAGGTTCTAAAAGAGATCTTTATAGCAATGCAAATCACTAAGTAAGTGAATTATAGGTTGTTTCTTACTCCATAAGCCTTTGATTTCCATGATTTGGTAATCTGAGCCAGGTTGAAACTAATTACGTGAGGCTTGCTTAGTATAAAAATATCTAAGTGGTAAAGAATGCCCATGAATAGAAGTGACCGAGCTCTTTGAAAATGTACTTGCCCTCATCTTCCTTATAAATGAGATTCAGGTGTAATTATTGTTTCCTAATACAATTAATCTTTATGATGAATGACACACATTAATTTACAGAGAATAATTTCTAATTAACTTATTTCTTGTAGTGGTTTTGTGTTTCTGACAGTTTGAAGCAGGGCAGGAAGTGCAAAAATTTACATTATTCAGGGATATCCCACAGAAACACTCAATTAATAGTGTAAAGAGAAAGAAAGAATGGGGATCATAAACTGCATGTTCCAGAGGACTGCTTATGAGGTTTCTGAGGGGCCTCTGACATTCAGCTTGTATTAAGTAGCAAATTAAGAGAACAGTATAATGGCAAATTATACAAAAATTTACTTTGAAATATTTCTTCATCTAATAATAAAGCTGTCAACTTTTTGGTGAGTTTTAAGGACATAAAATTAATACCTCAGAAACCCTCTGTAACTCTTGGTTTCCAAGAGTTGGTGTTATGGATCTAACTCATCAAATTAACACTGTTGTTCTGAAAGTGAGCATCAATGGAAGTCTCCATAGATCTAGTAGGCTTTTTCTTAGATGCTTATTTCACTAACAATCCCAGCTAATTAAGCCCTTTGGTAGTGAAACAAAGATCCCATTAGCAGCATTGCAATTTCAAAGAGTGCAAAGATACATAGCTACTCTTGTGTCTGGCATTTGTTAGCTTGCTTTTTTCTTAAGTAGTGACTCAGCTCAAGAGTTAAACTCATATTCACAAACTGAAATGAGGTAGAGGGACCACAATTTTTTTTTCCCCCTTAAAACCAACAAGTATGCAACTGTAACATTCTCTCTTGTGACTAGGACATAATTTATGTTTTTGTGGAGAATTAAGAGCAATACTTTGCTTAGGAAAAAAAAAAAAGTTAGGAAAATGTCCTCTATGATTTTATTTTCCAGTAGGTTTTTAGACGGTGTTGTATATCTAAATACTTATATGTTCCTCATTCATTATATTCAGTATTTTACTCCTATCTGGAATTAGTGACAAAATTTTGGTAAGCAGAATTTTGAACTGCAGATGCTATGTCAGATGAAAGCAGATTTATATCTGTGTATAATGTGACCAGCTAGAGCGCTTCTTGCTGTAACACAGGCATGCTATGAAGATTTCATAACCTTAGTGTTTCTGGAGATTTCATATTCTTAGTGGTTCTGGACAGACTCCCAGTTTTAGAAGGAGAGAAGCTGATCAACACTTTGCCAATGGTAACAGAAGCCTTCAATCAGAGTCTGGAAAATTAATTCTCTGTAAAAGCATTTGGATGCTTTTCCTGCCTTGTATTCATCTTCTTTTGCAGTGCTTTATGTTTTACTTGTGGACTCTATCATAAACTGAAGTTAAAAAAAGAAAAGCAAAAGCAAACTTGCTGCCATCAGCAGAAGACAACAGATGCCTTTGTGGGAAATGAGTTTCAAACTGAAAATTAATACAATGAGCGGTACAGCTACAACATGTGGAATATAGAGTGAATTACAATGGGGAAATTGCTCTTTCTACTGAGCAAGCTTTTTGCCATATTTTTATTCATACATTTGATAACGCTGTTATCCTAACATTGTTCTGCCTATAAAGCTTTTCTAACCATAATATACAAGAGCTTTGTTTTTTCCTTCACTGTGATGACTCTGTCCTTTGGTATTTTTCATAGCTTGACATGAGGCAGTAATGGTTCTATTAGCTGCACTGTATCTGCTGAGCTTGCTGTTTTCAGGGAGCATGTCATCACCAGTGCCTTTCTGCAGCTTCCTTATTAGCATGTGCCCTTTACTGACTCTGCAGGAGCTATCACCTAGAATTAAATATTTTCTGCTAGACCTGTCCTTACTCTGTGCAAAAATGATTACAATCCATTACACCACCTTTTTGCTGACAGGAAGATACCACTGAGATTGCAATAAAATGGCTCCACATTAAAATATGACACTAGCTTGCCGCACTGAACATCTTGATAAAAAGAAAATGTTGGAAAAAAAACCTTTCAGTTCACTAATTGGTGATGAACTTCTGAGAAGAAAAATGTGGATACTTATTAAAATTATTGTATCAGATATACTGTATAGTTGTGATAAACATAATAATGGAAAACATAAACCTTTTTACTTCATTAAGATTGCTAATAAGGTGTAGAATAGAACAGACATTTACAATGTACAAATATTGTAATGGAAAAAGAAACTTTGATATTATTCATACTTAGACAAATGAAGTAGTATTCAGCATTTCCTAGTGCAAGTTCTTTACATGTCAAAAAATCCTATGCACAGACTATTTTTAAGCTTTTTCAATGGAGAAAAATGAAACACCATAGTTGTCATTATTGATTTGAATATAAACATCTTTTTTTTTTCAATGTATTTGTCTTCCTTTCAAACCCTATTCCAACAGAACCTCAAGGGTGTCGTTGTACAGTTACCTTTCTTTTTAGCAAGACACGACCTCCAGCATTGTAGAAGATTTTGATGTGAGCTTCTCCCAGTGGGTGTAACACTCTAGCTGCAGCTTCTTTGGAGCTGGTTGGGATTATTGCTGTGAATATAAGAGAAGGTAGTTAAGCTCCCCTGAAGTGGATGCTTTCTGTTTGGCTATTTTACTTCTAAAAGTGTTCTTCCATAAGTAAAATACTTATTGAACTTAAAGCCTTTTGCATCACTGCACTGCCTTATAGACAGGACTATGCTCACATGGCACAATAAAGCTCTTTTTGTATGTGGAAGTCTAAGGACCCATTTTTGCTTACATGAGCATGTTGCTTTGCCTTATCTACATCTCCCAATAGCCTTAAAAATTTTAACTTATCAGACTCAGTCCTTCTGTTTCTGAAGAATGGCACTTTATGGATGCAATAAGGAAAACTCCCTGCCATGACAAATTTACCTATATTTTGTAAGATGTTTTACATTTTTAGCCTTGAGGGATGTCTTTCTTTAGCATCCAGCTGTTTTTTCAAGTTTTGCACATGAACCTGCATGCACCACAAAGAAAGATAGATCACTGTCACATTAAAATTTGTGTGCCTGTTTCATAAAAGTCATATGCTTCTTTTACATGGGATGATCAGCTACAAAGAAATATATTGTGTAATACATCACTTCAAAATTAATATTCATTTTGGAGAACACCTGTTTTACTATGACATTGCAACTTTTGTATGGAGTGTCTGAAGCCAAATAAGGGACCAGTTTGAATAGGTCTTCGTAGGAGAAGACAATGTTTAAAGACATTTCCACCATAGCATTTTTGTATCTAAAAGTAAACAAAGTGCTATTTCAGAGATTTTTCTGAATTATAAAAGATAATTAAATGCATGTGTTGTCTGCCATCCCCCTTTACATGTGAAGATTATCTGATGAATCACTGTATGTGTCTTTAAATTGTGCTTCTGATTTCAGGGCCTTAAAGACTTATTTCCCTATTTTTTTCTGAAAACTGATTTGCTTGTTGAAACTGCAGACCTAGAACTATTAACCACTTTATATTACATTTACAATTAAAAGAACCCTCCAAATTCAACATTTATATTATTGTGTCTATTATTCTAGATACACAGTATGTTTCAAAGTTAGACCCTTTATCCTATATTCACATTTAAATCAAACTGAAGTTAGGATTAAATTAAGTTAGCCGTACTTAATGTGATTGGGTTGTGAAGTTGACAGCAAGATTACATGAACTGCAGCTATGGAATATACAGCTTAAACTAGTTCAAATGTGGCTTCCTCACAGGATTCACATCAATAGTAGGAGACCTGTACTGAATCAGGGTAGTCTGAATCAAAGACAGCTGATCAGCAACTTCTCATTAATTCAACATTAACCACTATTCTGGTACCAGCCTGCTGCTCAGAAAGAACCATTCTGCATGGGAGCTCCTGAGAAAGACTCTGACGCACTGTTGTTTCTGCCTGCCTGTGAAATATAAGCCTCCTTGTTGACCATGGAATGTGTATCACGTGGGTCAAATGGGCATATGGGTGTACAGTGTGCAAGGTCCTATATCCATGACATAGAGTGAGATCTAGAGTCCGTTAATGCTGAAGTTCATGCAAAAAGACCATTAAACTCATGGAGTGCATATGCAAACACTGTGTGCAATATACTTGAAAAGCCTTTTTGTATTAGCTAGGATTTCATGCCCTTTACAGGAAATAATCCTGTAGATCCAGGGTCTGTATGAGCAAGCCTCTTGAAGGTGTATTGCTGTGAACATACACTAAAATGGAGCTGACTGCCTGCAGGGAGGCACCAATAGAAGCTGGGAGTTGCTTTCCCGTTATACTTTCTGGCAGCTACCAACTCATGTCTTCCAAGTATGTGGGAAGATATGTCGCTGTATTTATTTATTTATTTATTTATTTTTAACTGCGCCTGTTTTGTAGACTGCTGCTCGCTGAACTACCAGTTATCTCTAGACCAGAGCTGAAGAGTACATTAGTGGAGCCTGGTGTAAGCACAGAAAGTGGGCATGTATTATATGTGAGGCCTAAAATTATTTCTTTTGTTGGGGAAAGGAGTGAAATATGCACACCGTATTGCACCACTAGAAAGAAATGCTGTATTGAGATATTCTGGGAACCAACACTGGTCCTAAGGGCCTAAATCAGTGGGGCTTCAAGTTCTACCTTCACTGAAGGGAAAGCAGGGACAAAACTTCTACCAACCACAAAAGGCTGTGTGAGTCTGGAAGTAAGAATAATATTTATAGCCAGTTCGCACACAGGGAATACATAAGCATATGGGTCCAGCATTTTGTGACTGAAGCACAAATGACTGCCCAAGTCAGGGAAGTCCACCAGAACTATAAGTGCCCCCAGTTGTTTCTGCAAAGCTGGCAGTACACAGGGTATTTTCTTTTTCCTGTGATAGAGTAGATTCACCTGAATCAGAAATGCTTGACAAGTCTTGTCTTACATAGAAATTAATATTTTAGCTCCAACTTTATGTTGCTTTTCACAGGTCCATTAGTCTTACATATAGTCTTTTGAGATTCCTAAAGCATGGTCTTCCTGGAGAGAAGGAAGGATGCACTGGATAGTCTCAAACTTAATTACTAACTGAAAACAGCTCTTCTGCTTAATTCAGTCATTTACTAAATTTCTCTAGTTCTGATAACAAAGCAAAAAGTTTGTTCAGAGTAAAACACTTCCTAGAATTTACCACTGATGCTTAAATGTGCACATTCAAAAATGCCTTGTTTACTTTTTTCTCCTTTCTTTAATGCAAAACACAACAAAAGTTGAAAAAATTAATTTCTGTACTTCATTTTGGCCAATATGTCACATACTTTGTGATGTGACAGCTGCTCCACTGATGCTAAATTATTTATAGGTTTTACATATATAAATATAAATACATATGTACAGTTATATATACACACAGGCTAATAGATTTTTTTTGTACCTCTACCCATTTAGGTGATGTGATGATGATTGGAAGGTTCTACCTTTTTTTTTTTTGTTTAAATTGTACATATAGTTCTACAGAGGGGAAAAAGTCCAGGATCAAGAAGGTAGAATTTAGAAACAAGGAATGAAAAATCCAGTAAAATTTTAAATAGTTAAATATTATTAAACCTAAAATTAAAAAAACTCTTAATGTAACTGTTAGCTAGATGAGTTTTATCTGTTATATATGAATAAATAGAATGAGAATTGTTTTAAAAATTTTCTACACAAGAGAAATTACTTTGCTTTCTAGTATAGTCAGTTGTTTTAATATTCTTATACTAACCTCAATAGTAGTGACATTCAACTACACAAAATTTTCCTGTGCAGATGCATCCCTATCCAAAGGTTTACAACACCCCTGTCAGTCACAGGTAAAGTTTTCAGATGACAGGCTTGTAATGCCACTTTTAGAATTAGTAAGATAATTTTCCCTTTAAATCTTCTGAGTGCTGTGGAGGTTCAACTCATCAATCCCTTACTTTGTTTTTCTGTTTAGCTGTATTGACCTTACAGCACCAAAAATGTGCACTTCTGCCCAAGAAGTGGGAAGCAGAAATTGTGATTGTCTTCATATTTTTAGGAAACTTACGACAATAAGGTCTAACCAGGAGATACTTTTCTATGTTACTCTAAATATTGCATAATTTACATAATAGATTAACAGTCTGTTTCACACCTTGCAATTCTCTGCATAATTTCCACTTGAAGCTTTAGAATTTTAAATAGCTCATGACTTGAAATTAGATATTGCTGCATTCTGGATGTGTATGCAGTGTGTACATTGTCTGGTTTCAAAAGAGAAGGCCTGCTTATGGAAGTATTTCCCTTAATTTCCTATTTTGTGTGTGTGGATAGTTTCTTTTCAGAATTTTTCAGATTTTACAGGGTATTTTCTGCTGAGCTATATCTGTCATTAGTAAATAAATTGAATGGCACTTAAATAGGAAATGAAATGAAGTATGTTCTAATGACTGATATCTAATGCAGAAAATGATTATTTTTTAAAAGAAGTAACTGTTTGTAAATAATTTTAATCCTAAATACTTGGGTTCTTATTGTACAAGAAATAAGGTCCAAAGCATCTAACAAGAAGCAGCTTCATGGTTTCAGTGAGGAAGATGCTATTGTTCTGAAACCATTAATTATTTCTAGTCCTAAAAAAAAAGGAATTTCTGCCTTTAGAGAATGCATTTGTAAAATGAAAAAAAATGCATAGCAATATGTATATGTGCATAATCTGCATACTTACATGCATTTGAATTTAAAGTATGTAATTTGCTTTATGTTACTTAAACAAACAAACAAACAGCTTACACATTTCAATTTGCAGTTTTATTTAATTTGTAAGTACCAAGGAACAAGCACAGGGGTATTTAGAAATCCAGATTTTTGTAATACTTTTTTTGTATACAAAACCGTTTCCATATTTTTTCTCTGCCACTTTTCAGCATCATGTTTTATGAAAGAAATTGCAAAGGAATGGGCATGCTAGTAAAGGCAAGTTATTCACAGAAGAGAGAGAGAGAGAGCGCAAAGCATAATTAGCTTGTCTTTTGTGGGGTGTTCACCAGCAAGGAAGATGCTTGGTGGCTACTGTGTAGCTATGACTGCTAGTCTTGGCCCTGGTTCACTCTAACATTGGAGTAAGCAAAGAAAAAAAAGACAGTTTATTAAAGTGTTTTTCACTGTGTTTTGAAGTCACTCTTAACATGCGAAGGAATCATTTTAATAGCTCTTATTCTTTTTTCTTAAGGTGAACATTAGAACCAAGAAATATAAAATATGGAGTGTCATGCAAAATGTGTCACTTCTGTTTTGCTCTCTCCTCAGCAAAATGTGCTCTGTAAATTAGGTTGATTTATAAAACTGCCTATTGCTTCACATATTTTTCTGTATTATTATCCTGTGTTTTGTTTAATTTGCTGGGGAGGTCAGGGCTGTTTTATTACATTTGTATAGATGTACAGTTGTTCAGGTGATCCATGAGAAAAATGAACAAAACTAACATTCCAAAACAGTGATTTTAAAAGAATGACCTCAAGCTTGATGCCAGACAGCCTTTTCTTATCTCAGTGTTACCTCAGTTGGAATGTACTGTTATTGTGTATGTGCAGTTCTTGCTTGTGTAGTGTGAATAATGGACATATGGAACTGTAAATACTACAATGAAGGTGTGGACTTTTTCTGAAGCCTTGCTTAACCCAGAGATAGACAACAGACTTAGTTGACTTTCCACTGTATGAATTAGAGTGCAACTTCTCAGTGCCCTGTGAGAACTGTACCTCGTTTCTGCAGGTGACAAGAATGAAGGGTAAATTGTGACATTCCTGTGTTGTCTTGTCTACTTACACCACTGACAATAATGCCAGCCTGATTAATGTGTCTGTTCTAATGACTCTGTTTTTGAATAAGCTTCAAAAGGTCTTGGTGTTTTACTTCAGTGCTTCTTGAGGCTGATTATATCTGACTTACTTCAGGCACAGAGGGCTCCTCTGCCTCAGCACACTGGAATGTTCTGGCTACTTGATATAAACGTAAGATCTTTGAGGTGTCGAAACAAGAATTCAGTGCAACCCATAGAGCAGGGACAGGGAATCAGAGAGGAAAGCCTTCTTTTGCTTTCAAATGCTTTGGAAATTTTCAGTGGGGGTCTATAGCATTCTTTGAGTAGAATGATCAATTTTGTGGTAAAGAAAGATGAGCAGAAAAAAGAGTTATAAAAGGGGAAAAAAAATCCCAGAGAAGACTTTAAATTCATCTTGTTTGGGTGGATTTAGACATAATTGAGGTGCTGTTGTTACTGGTGGCTGCCTGCAATGAAAAGTTATGCTTTTATAGCTTCCTTCAAGGGCATGTGGGTCATTGTGGGGCTGTCTGGGGTCACATTAAACAATATCAAGAAGAGACAGGAATGTGGAGAAGGGGAGGGTACTTACAGTGAGCTTATTCATTACCAAGCAGATTTTTTGAAGACTGATGGTTAATTTATTTAACAGTTTGAAAAACTGGATAACTATAAAAATGTGCTAATTTTGTTAGTTTGTTTTTTTTTCCCCACCTCTATGTCCTTTGTTGAGGTTTTCCAGAATATTTGAATGAAGATGTATTTAATATTTAGGAAGCCAGAATGTTTAAATATGCTGAGAAAAGCCAGCAACGACTATGGATACATACAATTTCAAGGGACTTAAAAACAAAAATTTAAAATGTTTCTTTAATTAAGAAATCTTATCATTTTCTTTGAGATAATTTTTTACTGTGAAGCCTTTAACTTTTTCTGTTTTCTTTAAAGTCTATTTCCTTTTTTTTTTTTTTTGGTTATGTGACTGCTACATGTGACCTGATACAAAAAGATATTGGTGTATCATTGTTGTCTGAGACAACTACTTGTTCTTGGTGGTCAATAGCTGAATAAAAGAAGTTAAAATAAATAAAAATTGAATATTTATCTAAAAATTTCTCTTTGATCCATCAACTAATGTTTCCTTAAACTTGAACTAGTTTCTGGTAATTTTAGTTTAATCCATTTAAAAAAACGTAAAATTTTCTTTAAACAAATTTTCAACCAATTGCATCCAATAAGTAGCAGAAATTAAGGACTTTTAAGAGCTGACAAACCCAAATTTCATTTAGTTCCTCCTTAAAAATATGTATATAAATTGCAGAACTGAGAAATTTATGAAAAGATGGAAAAGAAAGAAAAGGTAATAAAGTCACATACTGTCTTTCATGTCATGTCTAGTGGAACTTTTATGTATACTTACAATGAATCACAATATTGGTAACAGGCAAATATTTTTCTTCTTCATGAACTTTGTATAGCAAAAAACTGACAGAGTTCTCAAATCAGATCTACTACAAAAATACTTTGACTATAATGAACTGTCGATTAAATTTTTCCCCATTCCTCTAAAAAAATAAAAAAGCAAACAGATGTGTGATCAACCTTCGTGTTTTATGGTACTGAATTTTAATCTGAAAATACTACACTCTAAAAGAATTACTGCAGATGATTTTCCATTATTATCTCAGCTGTTGGATTTTTTTTTTTTTTGGAAGACTAAGTACTGAGAAAAAATGAAAGATTTTAGAATATCACTGTCCCCAGTTTACTATCCCTAGTGTCACTGGGGAAAACAATGTCTAATCATGATTTTAGTCTAGAAAAGAGCATAGAAAATGTGAGTAATCTTATACGTAGTATGGAACAGTGCTAAAAATCTGAACTTCAGGGGATCATTACAGTTGAAAGAGAAAGTTTTGCATGAAATATCTCAAATAACTATGAATAAAGAATAAATTCTTATAAGGAAAAAGGTTATTATAAAGATGCACTAAGAAAAAGCAGTATATTTTAAGTACTGGTTACCTGCAATTCTTTTTCACTGTCTGAGCTCTGCTGAATTGAGGACCTTGGCTACTCTTGCTAACAGATGTTAGGGTAGACGACCTATATATAAACTATTTAAAGATCAGTGATTAAAAAATGACAAGTGTTTTGGATTTTAGTCATAGTGTTCAATACAGGAAAATCTGAATGTTTTTGAAATCGAAATCAACAAAAAAATCAATTTTTTGGGGGTATTTTCCTTGTTATAACGGGGCTATTGTTATCAAAATATCCTTATAGAAATTTAATTAATCCCTAGAATTTGTTTAATTCCCTGTTTATTTATTTGTATTTTTAAAGCAGAATCATTACTTGTGGTAGTTTTTTTGCCCTTGACAACAAAACAGTTGTGCCATTGTAATCAAGTTTGCTTAACATGGGTGTTTTAACAGAAAAAGTTGCTGTAAACCATCATGCTCTAACTGTCAAAATCATTTGGGTTGATTCTTGCATTCTTACTCTGCATAGTATCTTAGTCTTTAAAAAGTCATACTAATTTAATTGTGGAAGGATTCTGAAAAATAACAGTCTGCTGCTCAGATTTTAATTTATGAAAAGTCTCTGAGAAATTTGGAAAACAAAATGAATCATTAACACTAGGAGTAGAATTATCATTCATTTAGATTTTAATCCAAAAATAAACACTCCAGAGGACATGTAAGACTTTGAGCAACCTTGGCATGTATTTTAAAGCATAATGTAGAGACTGCAATAAATAAAGCTTCCAAAAAAAGCAGCAGTCTTCTGTCCTCCCACTCTCTAACACCCCATTTAATTCCTAGTCATAAGACCTGTGCACCTCCATCACACCTTCCCACGAGATATCCCACCCGTTACTGCCGCAGTCAGCTCACACAGATGGACTTTGTAGCATACCCAGAATGTCAACAGTTTATGGCTATTTTAGACCTTGGCAAGGAAGAGCATTCCAGAGGAAAAGTCCCTTGAAAAAGAATGCTTTGCCAGCAGCTCTGCAGCCTTTTATAAAGAGGGGAATCGAGTTTGAGGGCATCTGCAGGTGTCACAAATCGCAATGTAAATTGTACAGACAAGTGCTGAGCACAACTCACATCAGCATTTTTGCAAAGAAATCTCTCTACTTTATCATTGAGTCAAAATGCTAGTTTGTTATACATTGAGAAAAATGGTTTAATTTTTTTTAATGACCTTTCTACCTATGCTTTGATTGTTACCAGCTGCTTTTCATTACATTTAATGGATCATTCAGTTTTGCCTAGTGTTATTTGATATTTCCATATGTGATTATGTTAAGCACAAATTAATAATTGATTAAAATAATAAACTATTCCACTAATTTGCATTTTCTTCTAGATTGCAGTTGTATCCATTGATTAGTTTCCTGTTGTTTTCCCCCATCATACTACAGTTTGTAGTCATCATAAAATTCTCCTAAATCATACTCTATGCTTCACTAATATTTGTTAATTTGTAATTAAGTTGAAAATTTTACCATAGAATGACACTACCATCCTTCAGAGATATTTATTAGGCTTTGTTAGTCATCCCTTAGAAGTGAATGTAGTGCTTATGCAGGGAAATCTTTCCATGTTCACAAGTCTTTGTAGGATTTTATGTTAGTCTCTTGCATGTTAAGGTAAATTATTCTGATAGAAAAGCTCTGTGGAAGATATCAAAGACCAATACATGTATATTGTGTGGGCCTGTATGAATTTTATGTGTCATTATTAGATAAAAATACTCAAGATTCTAATGGGTGGTTGAGCTGGACTTTTCTCAAAGGGGTCAGTAAGAAGAAAAGGGAAAATTCTCACAAGCTGCTACCAGAGGAATTGTAATGAGATATTGGGAAGAAAAATTTCATTGTGAAGTTCACCAAAGAGTACAAGAGGTTGCCCAGAGAAGTTATGGAACCTTCATTCTTGGAAACATAACTAATGAAGGCCTTGAAGCTACTGTTTTTAAGATGTCCCAGTTTGGGGCAGGAGGATGAACTGGGGCCCTTATTCAAATTATGCTGTGATTTACTGCCTAATGCAAGCAGCAACTGCAAGTTAGAGTTCACTACAAAACCGACACAAGCTGCCTGGAAAGGCAAAGTTTATGGATAAGGTTTTAATTTGACATGAATTGGTATTTGAAATTATTGAACTTTAATTTAGAGTAGGTGAGGCTCTGCTCTCATATATTTTGAAATATAATTTGTGGGTCATATTTAGTTTGATTTCTTTTTTGGCTGGAATTGTTTAATCTGAAGGTTTAGGAAATACTCTCTTCTCATCATGCTGTTCCACATCAGCCTTTCAACTGCAAAAGGTAGGATTTGCCTGTGAAAAACTATGCCAACTTCATATGCTTTGTCCCTAAAAATTCTTAAATTTTTGAGGGAACTAGGTGCTCAGATCTTGTTGACATTCTGCTTTGACATTTCCAGGCTAAACTCTCTCCTGACTTATAACCTATTGATTTAATTGGAAGATTTGGGCCCTGAGTTTCTCAGCATCAGTTGATTAAATTAATTATCCCCCCTTGCCTTTTTTTTTTCCTTTTCACCTCTGCCTTAATCTCAGTAAAAACTTTTCTTCATTGCCATTACTCTAGTACCAAACTCCGATTAATGGCGAATCACATTCTTAATTTTATTGTTTAAAAGAGGAAATCTTTGTCTTTTGTTCCTCTGTTCCTCTGCTAGTAAGAATCTGTCCATCTAGGAAGCAAGAACTATAAGGGAAAAAATATTTCGGCAGTAGTTTTTTTCGTGTGTGTGTGTTTTGTGGGATTTTTTTGTTCTTTGGTGGGTTTTTTGGGTTTTTTTGTTTGTTTTGGTTTTGGTTGGGTTTCTTTTTTTTGTTTTGCTGTTCGGGGAGGAGGTGTGTTTGTTTGTGTTTGTTTGTGTGTAATTGTCAATGACATATGATGAGATATGTGTTCAATCTGTGCTGTCTGGGCAAAGGAATACCTAAACAGTTAAAATACTATTATTCCATGTTAAAGCTCAGAATTTATTGCAAACTCTGGAAATAATTTAAGCACCAAAATCATCAACAGTTAAATTATTTTAATTCACTCATTCAGATTTTCATTACGTGATATCAGAGATCCATGCACAATTTGGGAGGATACTTTTGTGTGGGCCATTACCACACTGTATCAGACATTTGTGAATATAAGTGGATATATTGTACTAATTAGCTTAGACAGTTTTACAAATGTATGGTTTGCCACTGAGCATGGAAAAGTGCTCATGAAATTCAACACCTACAGGATGAAAAGCTGATCATTAAATTATCAAGCATTAGGTTTCACAACATAAAAGCAGAAGTACAATTCTCATCATTTTAATAGTAATAGTTCCAGTCTGTCTACATAAAAAGTCATATAATAAGAAATTCAATGTAAGAAATATCTCAGTTCTCAAAACCTAATTAAAAATTAATAATAAACTGTGCAGAAACGGATGATAACAGAAAAAATGCTGGTACCATTTCACTCCAGTCCCTGATCTGGAATGACAAGCATCTCTGGAGTGATCGTATCTTTTAGCTTCATTCCTGACACAGAAGAATAATCTTGAGGATATCTGCAGAGGGTCTGGGGCATAAAAGGAAACCAGAGCTTTCAAACAAGGTTTTTCTGCTTATTTAAGAGTAGGGGGATTTGTTATGACAATTCCTAGTTGTAAAAGGCAATTCAGTTCACCATACATAAGAAATGGGACTAAAAAAAAAATATTGTGTCACCATATTGAGTCCTTTTTTTTTTGAAGCCCAGCAGACAATCTCATTTACCAAAGTTCCAAATGCCATCTTAAAACTATTGTTTTCCCTGACTCTTCTTAGCTGAAATAAGCAATTTTATAATTTTATCTGAAGATATAGAAACCTTTCTGATTTCTAAATTTTCTTCATTGTTAGGTTGAAATAATTTGGGATTTTCTTCTGAAAATAGTTTTGTCTGTTTTTTCAACTTTTCGCATTTGCTAATTTGCCCAATGTTTTCAGAACAGTCAGTAACAGTTTATGTATTATCAGCTTTTCTATGAAGCCAGTTTTCTGAGTCTGAGACACACATTTACAATAAATGGACAGGTTTTATTTAAATGAACCAACAGTGTACTTTTTATACCTGTTTTTGAAATAGTGTGACTTTTGCCTGCTCTGGAAGTGGAAGGTGACTGATTTAATAAAGTTTAAGGAATTATGATTATATGAATTCAGGAGATACTGTGGTTAATCTAAGGATTTTAAGTTGTTTTACTTGATTCAGAGTTTTGCAGGTGCTGTTTCTCTTTAAGAAAATTATCAGTCGTCTTAGTACTTGCAGAAATTCTGAAAGAACACCTTGTATTCGATTAGCATTAACAAAGACTCTAGTATTCAGCCATGCATTTAAGGGAAAATAATAAAAAATCAATATGATATAGCCTATGAACATTAAAGTACAAATCTATTTTTTTTTCAGTTTGCACATTGTTATCCACTGTAGAGAAGTGTATGAATAAAAAAAAAAAAACAAAAACCAAAAACAAAAAACCCAACCAAACCAGTTTTCCTTTTAGTACTGAGAATAAGAAGTGTCCCTGTCTTCAAAAATCATTATCAGTTTTCTGGTTTGAACACATTAGATGCTCTAGATTCTTTCAATTATGGTCACTTTAAGAGCAACCTATTAGTTTAAAACCCCACTTCCTTGATGTAATTCCTGCTTTTTAGTAGTCAATATATAGCCTCTTGAGGTAAGTGTAGACCTTAAAAAGGTCAGAATCAGAACAAATGTTTTTTTTCCTCTTGCAGAGCTTTGACAAAGAGAAATGTAATTCATATTTAAGAGTAACATAATTCAGGAAATACTAAAACGTATCTAGAAGATTACTACAGGAGAAGCTGTCAGCCAATATAGTGTGTTAACTGATTTATGGAAAATTTACCTGAGGAGTAAGTAAAATTTAGTTTTCTTAAAAGTATTTTGCTTGTCTTTTTTGCCACTACAGCATATTATTCAGTTAAAGATTAATGAAATAATAATAACACTAATACTATATTATATTCTATATAGCAGAAACGTATTGGAGAACTGTATAGTAAAAAATAAAGTAAGAAAATGTGAACATCAGAAAATACCCTGAAATTTCCAACATTTCCATGCCTTACAGTAAAATCAAATAAAATAAGCACACTAGGATTTTCTTTTGTGCTCTTCTTGAGGAAAGAAAATATGTATTTTTCCTTATCCTGAAGTTTTTCTATGGGTAGATATAGTGTAATGAAATAATCCTAAAAGTTCTATGTTTCTCATTTAGTTTCTGAGACCAAACAGATATCACTCTATGAAACAGGTCTCCATTTTTTCAAATTACTTCTTCAGCAGTCTTTAGAGCCAATACTGGACCTTCCCTACTCAGATACCACACAGGCTTAGGAAATGGTTAATGCTGATTAAAACAGCATTGGGGAAACAAAATCATCTCTGTGACATGAGAAAAAAAACCATCAAAACTTAAAACCCAAAAAAGTACTGAACAATCTGATTTCTTCTTAATATTCAATTTAGGCATTAGCCTGAGGAAATAGTTTGCAATCTATGCAAGACTTAATTTTTAAGTTGGTTACATAAGTTTCTTGAGCTGTATCTCCACTGAAAATGAAAATAGCACAGCTGACAAAAGTAACCTAAACAGTTGTATAAATCTAGCATTAAATAGATATGATAATCAAGAAGCACTGATAAGTTTTATCAACTCATTACTATGTTCATTAATTGTTATATTATCCAGGAGAGTAATTCAATTTTTACTAGTAGTGTTTATGGATCACCTGAAAATAGTGGCTGATTTGTCAGATGGACTTTTATAATAGTTATTACTCATATAATTATGAGTATATTAATGGCACCTATAATTCTGTTATGTATTTATATAGTCCACTTTGGAACTTGCATTTCCAGCCTTCAATTAAAATGGTCAAGACTTCAATTAAACCTTGAAGGAAAATTGATTAAAAAAAGGACTAAATTTCTTGTATTCAGAACAAATTTATATTTCAATGATCTAACTTTTAATACTTTTTCTAGTAGTTCAGTTTTCAAATTCTGCAGTCTATTTTTGTCAGTATTACTTATAAGTATTATTTATTCAGGTTCATATGCTTCCCTCTGACATATTAGAATTTGTATTACTGATTTTACCATTTTGCTTATCTTTTGCTATTTAGTTTGCTTCAGCAGAAAGTTTCCAAATGTCAGACTCAGCATGATTCTTCTCTTAATTCAGCTGTATAGTAATATTTATAGTATGTATATATATATGAAATGTCTCCCCACAAGTTCAGTAGAGATTTTACATAGTATTATAAGGATTTATTCACCAAATTTTTTAGAAAGAAAAATCATGAAATATAGACTTAACAAAGATCTTCCATTGGTTAAACTTCCCTTGTTACATGGTCATGTACACACAGGTTTTTTCCCCCCTTTGTCATTTTACTGTAGATAGAAAGAAGAACATACAGAAAACTGTTAAAAATAAAGAGCAATCTTTTTGGATGTGCTTAGAATACAGATTATCTTCTATTTCAGCTCTTCTTGGAAGAGTCTAAATAGGAATTTTAGCTTTCTTTTCAGAACTATGTTAAAGTATGACCAAGAGACATTCAAGACACTAGAGATAAGGTCTGTCAGCAGTTCCATTTATAACCCCTCTCTGTCTCTCCACACTGTTTTAAAAGCCTTTTTGAATTGATTTTTAGATGCTTTGGCAGCATCAAGCTTATCGCTGGTTACGTACAACATATAAAAATAAAATTAAAACTTAATGAGGTAGGTGATAAGTGAACAAGTCCATTGAACTTCACAGAGCAATGTCTATCCTTACAGGGTATTAATAATAGCATCTCCTTAAGCAGCTGCACATTAAGGCCATCAACAAGAAGTTTATCTGAGGTCAAAACTGATTCAGATATTTTAGCTTTATTTCAGAGATTCATATATGTGTTTATATTTACCATAGACATCCCAGTCCATTCTCATAAAATTAAGGTTAAAATTCATATGGGGAACTTACCCTCAAATAACTTAGTGTAGTCTCTGATAAATAGAAAGTTTTATGGATCATACATTACCATGTTATGGTAAGGTCTTGATGCACATGACGAGCTTTTCAAATTTGTTTAGGAAGACAGGTTTTAAGCATTTTTCTGCTTAGCTCAGAAACACAACAAAATGCATGTTTTTAGATATGCCAGTGTCTTCAGCCTCCTGTGGAGTTTTGGATACAATCATAACTCATCCGGCATGGTACATAAATTAAGGCATTCAGTGCTTTGTATTGATTTTGGACACTGTCAGAAAGTAGCTAATGGTAGCAAGTAAGCAGCCTTGATCGTATATGAGATAAAATTATTTGAAATCTATCCAGAGTTCCAGGTTTATTGTAGAAGAGCTAAAATGTAACCAGTCTCATTCTTGTATCCCTACAAAACACAAAGGCAGTACTAATTTGATGTAAAAAACCTGTGTGATGATTTGAGCTGGTTTTGACATGGGTTGTAAATGTGCTAGTCATTTTTGCTTCAGCTGAAAGAATTTTTTTTTCCAAATTTTGGTTTTCATGGCACTGACTGAATCACTTCATACCAAAGTGCTGTAATCTAGTAAGACAGAACTGAACATGAAACAGAAAATTTCTTTTTTATAGAACTAATTAGAAAAAAACCCTCCTTTAAGTCAGGGTTTCATTGAACATTTTTCCCATCTTTGTAATTAAAACTGCTTTATTTTTGTGATGATGATTAATATTCTGTCTCTTCAGAGAATAAGTAGTTTGCCTTTTTCTTCAGTCTTTTCTACAATTTGTGTTTTTTGCAGACAGTACCGCCAATAACTCATACGCTATCCTAAGTATTAGTTCACTGAATATTTCAGCAAAGCTGAGTGCAAGGTTTTCCAACAATTCTTGAGAAGGTAAATGTTTAGATGGAATTATTTTGCATAAATCATGTGAGAAAGTAGTTACTCCAGATGTGGGGAGAGATTCCAAAGGCTTAGTCAGCCTCAGAACTCCGTTAGAGGAGAATGCATTTTCCTGTGTCACTGTTCTGTCTAATCAGCTCCAATTCTGACACATCTCAGAGGGTGCTTGAAATGCAGCAAACTTTCTGTGAGTACCCCAGATGCAGAATGCACCAAAAGAAGAGAAGGTGATCAGCCATAAAAATGCCATTGCAGAGAATGTAGGAAAGCTCAAAGTTGCAAAGATATTACTTGTAGCCAAGAATACTTGGCACATTTTTTTAGCTACTGTTGAACAGAAACAAATGAGTCAATTTAGTAAAATATCATTATTGTAACCATGACCAGAAAAATTTGTGAGGCAGATAAGGTGAAAGGGCAAACCACACTTTTTCTTAAACTCATTAATGATTCTTATGCTTTCATTATTTTCATTATTTTATTTTAAAATAAGTAGAAGATAGATTTTCTAGATATAAGGTCTTTTAAAGGTTAAAAGATTTCTTTTAAATGTATTGGAGAAAAAATTATCTCTGTCATTAAGGAACCAGTTTTTCTAAGGATGAAAAATACAAAAAAAAAAACCCTAAACCAACAAAGATACAAAATTTTATCTTTCATGTCCTCGTTGTCTGTGGATTATTTCTATTTTACAGATAATCAAATACTGGTGTATGATATCATTAAGCCAAAAGTCCCCAGTGCTGGTACCCAGGTTTTGTTTAGTGTAACAGTACAAATTACAGAGTGACGGATATGAAACCAAAGTGAGAACCCTAGGGGAAGTCCAAAGAACAGAGAAATCTTTATGAAAAAATAAATTAGATATTTTGTGTCTAACGCTATAATAAGACTACTTTTAAAATTATATTATTTGGAAAATTTTGGTTTGCCTTAGCTGCAACCATTTCTAAATCTGCTTCAAAAAACTTTTCTGTTTTTGACAAACATTTGAGAATAATGAAATATCCTGCTTTTCAGCTTAGGAAATGAATGTTAAATGCTTGACTTTGAAATGACTTTTCATCCTGGAAATGTGTTAGCAATAGTGGTACAGCATACATTACAATTGCACATTTTGAATATGTAAGATGAAATTCTGATTGACCTGTTTTTACTTTTTTCCGTCCAGTTATTATTTTGTAAGAAATATTTGAATTATCAGATTTTCATTCCAACTCAGAATGGGAAAATTATATCAAAAAGCATTGAAAAGGAAGAAGTAATTAACAACATCATTCTAGATTATGGCCTACATGTGTCTGGAGAAAAGTATGGGGTTTACCACCTTAGATTATATAGTCAAAATATATATAGTAAACAATATTTTCAGCATATTGCCTCAGACAAAATCTTAATTAAAGTAAGGTAGATATGAATGGAAATAGTCTGTGGATTTTTAACTAAATTAATATCTCATTGTAAGAAAAGGTCATAAACTTAAGTAACAATTCCATGCAAATTTTCCCCATTACATATTTTCATATGGAAGTGTTTTCAGTAGTATACTTTTTAAAAAGTGTGATAACATTCTCATGAACCCCATGTATAAGAAATGCAATTTGCACCTCTCTGGGGTTTGATAAAACATGTAATGTAGCCTGCCCTTTTTTTTCTTTTCAATAAATGCTGATTAGATAGAATGAATTTTGTCTGCCCTCTGTGCTTATTCAGCAGCATTATAGGGTAATGTAAGCTTTTGATTGCATCATGCTATCTTAACATAAATACAATGCAAATCAAAATATATTTTATTTCATAGTGTTTCCTAAAGTCTTTTGAATTATCTCAGTCCTTCAAATTGCTTTGTTTCCCTGTATAAACTTTTGTTTGCATGGGTTCCTTTTGCAATTTCTTTTATTCTCATTTCTTGTGCGAGTGCAAAGAGGAATTTGACTTCTCACCCAACCTGTAGGATGTTTCTGATTTCACAGTTAGCACCTTCTTCCTGACAAAGTGAAAAGCTTTAATTCTGCAATAGCTTTAATTACCTGCGGAATAAACCCTTCCAGGAAGTTGGTTTAATTGTGACTTGCTGTTGATGCACCTTTATGAAGAAACCAAGTGGGTCTATATGCTAATAAATTTTAATTGCTTTTTATCCCTAAATAAGAAAAGGTTTAACTTCATAGTCTTTGGATTATATTGGTAAACTTGTTTATGTGTCAAAATGAGCTGCAAATATGAGTTCTTTAGAGCCTAATCTTACTCCTTTTCTTTCAAAAGCAATGGAAAATAATTTCTTATTTACTCTTAGTAGTTCAGAAACAAGAAGCTTTTGAGTCTTTCATTTAAAAGTATGCAGATATTATGAGACTAGATCTACAATGACTTTTGAACTGTTAGACAACCATTGTCACCAGTAAAATATGTCAACATTATTTATGTTGGAGACATGAATCAGGTAATCAGCATCTGAAAGCAATGACATGTAATTTTACCTCAGTGTAAACATAAAACCTATTATGTGTGTTTGGGGCATCTTAAAAATACATTTATTCTACCTCTTTAGTTCCTGTTTGGCAAAACTGATTCTGTTATTTTGTGAAATATGTATCACTGATTACTGTAAGTTCTGGTGTTTCATGATCCATCAATATATAGGTAGATTCCCAAGAGATATAATCCTGGTGATCTTGAAATATCACTTATCTGCCTCATCATAACTCCTTTTTTATTATTTTTCTTTTTTCTCATTGCCATTTTAGGCTGCTTTTGCTAACTGTTCTATTGGGAGCTATTAGAAGTTAAGGCTGTCTTAAATTACAGACGGACAATATCAAATGGTATGAGATCAGCAAGAGTAAGAGTAGAGTGAGAGCAGAGAGTACTGTTGAACAACGTGATTTCAGAATGGCTGCCAACAAACATTAATTTTACTGTGAAATACTAATTGATAAGAAGATTTCTCTAAAAAGAAAAAGAGTATTTCTAAAGTTTCAGCAGTTATCTATGTCTATTGATCAGACAACTTGATGACAAGTATGCCTTGCAAGGCTTCCATAATTTTTGTTTCCACTAAAGTAAGCAGAAAAGCTGTTCTAACTGACCAGGAGAAGTCAGCATTGTAACCACAAAGTTTAATTATTAAAAGAAAAAAGAATTTTAAAAAAGGCTTTAAAAAAAGGAAATATTTTTACTTCTGGTATGTAATCTCATTTCATTTTATTTATATTCCACAATTATAGCAGAAAAATCTCTGTGTGTCTAATCTAGAAATATATTTGGAATGTATACATTTTTAAAGCAATAAATCTTACCATTTCTTTATTCCAAAATATACTTTAATCACAGAGAGCTTTTCAGAAAAAAAATAGGTTATATGATACTCAACCGTACATGTGTAAATGTGAGCATATAGGCAATGCTGCTGCCTATAGAAACTCTTAGGACTTGTCTGTGAGAACCTAGACTGGCAGGATAAGGCTGAACTGCATGAAAGAGTGAAATGGGCTGGTGCTTGGAGTAATTAAATCTCAGGTGTGTTGGTTGATTCTGACTTGGATGTGAGATACAAAACAAGAAACACCGAACACTAATGGTTCTGTTGCTTCCTTGAATATTATAACACGCAGCAGGGTGTGTGATTCTTGATTAATAAACAGGCACCTAAAGTGCATGATGAGTCACAGGCTAAAGCCAAATGTTTTCAGACACCCTGCTAAGAGGTTGCATATCCAGGTGCCAAGATACTGAGGAGAGTATAACCAAAATTGTTCCACAAGTAGTTAGGAAAAACAAAGCACCCACAAACCTTGCTCTCCTTTACATCTCTCTGTGCAGAACACAAGTGAACATTCAGCCTGTGGTAGACAGTGGGGTTCTTTAAGCAGTGGTGTTTTTACTGATGATATGCATAATGCTTGCTAGTCTTCATGCTCCTTTCTGAGGGCACTCATGACATTTCCCTTTCTCTGTTACCCTTTGCTGCCCTGTGCCAGTCAGAGTAAACTAAAGTGTCCAATCTGCTACCTTTCATTGTACTTCAAGACAGAAGAAGACCTCTTCTGATGTGCCTGTGCAGTAAGGCTTCTATTGCTGGCTATTTCAGGTGATATATCTTGGCAAATGTAGCAGTGCTTTGTTTGGGATTTTTTCCATTGAAAAAATGTGCCTTGGTAGCTAGAGCCTTTCTATTTGACAAAAATGCATCTCCTAATATATAGCTTGAAAGTCTTTTGTTTTCCTGAGGACATGAAACTATAAAGGACATCTGTTTCAAAATTTGCACAGGAGATTTTTGTTTCTGTGAAGAAAGGATTGGTTTTATACAATGATAGGGGAAAATTCATCAGTAACACCAAATCCAAGGCACTAGTATAGCACTTGATCTGAAATGAGTGGGCCCAGGAGCTCCACTTCAGCTCAGATATGGCTGTTTATGAATTGTTGTTTGGGTTTTCTGGGCTGATCTTAGCTGGCATTAGCCTGATGCTCCCTAAGCTTTTGATAGAACCTGCTGGTGTCACCATCCCACTCTGCCTGCCTGAGGTGCAGTGGGGCTGCTCCCTCTCAGTGCTGTCATTGCCTGGCCTGCGTCAGTCACCCTGGCTCCCTGGCTCACTTTCATGGCAGGATCAGCCCAGATCTTGCTCCTTACAGATATTAAGCATTTCTTCTGGAACTGGACTGAGAGGCTTACTTTCTAGCTGACTTCAGAGACATTCTGGAGTACCTTCTGGGCAGAGCTGGATAGCATGGCATTATTTAACCTTAATTACTATACATTTCCTAATGGCATTTGGCAAGCACTAGAGGAGTGGGAGGGATGGTGGTATTTCACTCTGAAGCACTGAGTCAGCATAAGAGTGAATCACAATAGCTGACTAGCCAAAATTACAGTGGTATGTATTCAACATGTCACATTATCCATATTGATCTGACAGGGGATACTTTATTTATCTTGTTTCTATTTTTTTATCCCTGTGGTCAGCAGAAGACCAGGGTACATCATTAGTATTTAGGCCATTGACATAGAATTTGAGGCCCACATCCAATGGCAAAAATATTAATGTCAATTAAAAATATATTCTTAGTTTGTGCTAGTGCAGCACAGTGAAAAATTGTTTTCCCTATTGAAATACAACCTACAATTTCCATACCTGAATTTGTTGGAGTAAAATACCAATATCTTCTCTAGGACTTTAGATTTCTATAGCACTTTAGAAATCAACAGCACTCTAGAAACTTCTGTAGCAAGCAGCATATCCAACCACAAATATTCATCTCAGCTGCAGCAATGAAGGTGTTTGGGTTTTGTTTGTTTGTTTGTTCACTTGCTTTTCAGGAGTAACTCTGGATTTCAAATCCTTTATCCTAGGGAACCATGAAATTAGTCTGGGTGTTTTATCTCCACAGGAGGATAAAATAATGTACTATTTTCTTGTTGTTTCTTCTGGTTTTGATGAAACCATCAAGGTTTAAAAACAGAAAAAATATTATCTTCAAGGACATAATGACCAATATAATTTGTTTCAAAGACCAACTTCTGAAATTTGTTCATGAACTGATCCTGCTTGCAGTCATTAAGAGTCACAATAGTACCTGATTATATGACAGCTAAAATACTCAGTGCAGAAAATATAATTCTTTGGATTTCATTATGAGCCATGAAGAGCTCGACCAGAATGAATTTTTTTCAAATGGAATAGGTTATTTATTTCTTCTGAAATCTAGTCAGTATGCATAGGCGTTGATACTTAACTATGTTTTTCATCTTGCATTTCAAATTGTTAATTATCTCATTATTTCAATTGAAGTTTGTCACAATGCAGTTCCAGTTTGTCACCTAATGGTGCAATTTTGTACTGTTTATTCTCATTGTAATGTTATTGATATTTCTTACATACATAAATTTCTTCTAAATGCCGGTCAGACTACCAACTTTTGATAATTTTTCCCAGGACCCATGACAACATTTTGATCTTTCTCAAAACATTACGTTCTTCTCCTCCTTATTTTAAAATTTCTTCAATCAAAAAAATAAAGAAGCTTGAGGCATTCAAAACTAAATGTTACTTATATGATATTTTGCCAGGAGAGCATGTTGCTAAAAAAAGGATTTTATCCAGACAATGATTTTGTTCTTCCATTTGAAACAATCACTATATCTGTCCTTAGCATAGCAAAAAGGGAATAAATCCCAAAAGTCCAGATTGGTGTTTATTTTATGAAGAGAACTTAGCCATTATGATTTTGCACCATTTTTTCTTTCTAAAGTTTGATATACAAAATTGTCTATTTAATATAAAAGAATGACAACAGATATCATGTAACACACATTTGTGGGTTATCAGCTACCTAGTACATAAATGGCTTGCTTCACCAGAGTTCAGATGACCGCAACTGCCTATGCCAGAAATCTGCCATCATCATTCGGTAGCTCTTAACAAAGGCTTAGACATTTTCTGGATTCAATAACATGTACAGAAGAACATAGTACAGCTTCTTCTTACACGAAGAGTCGTGTATTAATCACTGCCATCCCAAATGGGTGTGCATTTCTCTTCACCTACAGTGCTCAACTCAGACAAATACTCAATCTGACATGCACTTAACACAGTATAATTTGGTTTAATGTTAAAAATTGTTTCTTTGATAGTACACACTGTCAGTACGAATCACATTATTACTCCTGTCAAGAATCGTCAGACTGTGGCCTGTTTGAACAAGTACTGGAGATTTTTAGATAGAGATGGCTATGGATAATGTTCCTGTTCTCATCTCTCTACTGTTTGTGTTTTTTTGCAAGACTGTGTGGAAGTACAAGGTGTACGGGTGGATGTCATGGGTAATTTTGCAATAAATAAAATAGAATTACTTTCAGTGTGCAGATAGCATACTTGTAGCATGAAAAAAAATTACATCAAATGAAGTGTTTCCAGAATTTTCCACATGGAACACTTTGCTATTGGAAATGACATTTTTTAAGTTTAAAATAATTTAAATAAATGTGCTAATATTTATGTTTTTCAGGGAAACAAAAGGCTTATTTTTTGCTACAATTGAAATAAATATTTTCATTTTAATATTATAAAAAAAATAAGACACATCCAAGCCAGTTCATTTATTCAAGCAGCATACTTTAATTGTTCAAAAACAAAAGATGTCAGAATTTTCCATGGAAAATTTATTCTGAAAGGAAAACATGGTATAAAAATCAATGCAAGTAGCTACTATACTTAGGATTGGGTCAATATATATTTAACAGAGATCTTGCATTATTACATTGAAACAAGGTAGTGAGACTGGAAGCAAGACGTCAGTGTCAAATGCTTGTAAAAATTTGTAAACTATTCATTGTAACTTCTAGATTTGTAATTTTCCCTTTTAATATTTCTGATGAAGACCATAAAAATCACTTCCATAATTCAACTTTGTAAAAGGTTTTCAGGTCTTTTGTAGGTCTTCTTTGATGGTTCAAGATTAATAAGGATGCCAGGACTTCTCTTGCTCTCTTTGCATTCTGTGTGCAGCCCTGCTTACTGTTCTTTCAGTTATATTTTTGATGCTGCTTTACCCACAAATGTATTATTGCAGCTCTGGGACAGAATGTGCATACTAATTTCTCCAAAGAATAGTACAAGAAATCCATGTTACCATAAAATGTGCATGAAGAAGGAAACAGAACTGAGTAGGAAAAAAGCCCACAGGAAAAAGACTCTCTAAAATTGCAGCAGATTTAAACAAATAACTTAGTGCTGTTCTTAGTTGCTCTTCTCAAAAACAATAACAGAAAGATAATTCCTGGAGAAAAATCATTGACTACTCTCTCCATTACACATTTTTAAATGCCTCTCCTCTAGTACTACTTATCTTTGAAGGTAAAGTAGTTTTTCTTAGGACTAGCACTCAGCATCTCAATAAATGCATGTATTTCTCAGCACTGTTTGTCTTCCTCTCCCCTTGAGAGCCTACTCAGACACCCACACACACAGATATTTTTCTGACCTTGTGAATTTTAAAACATGCATTCTAAATAGCGGAGAATTTCAGTAGCTGAGGTTAATAATTAACCATGCCCCTTAAACCCCTAGGAGGCACTCACTTGCTCACTTACTAGAGACCCATCATCCCCAAGAGACACCTGTTGCAGTGCTTGCTCACTTGAAATTTAAGTGTTCCTATTTCTGTCTCAAATGTTGGAGAACAGGTTAGTGCAGACTTAAGGCATATTGCTGCCAAAGATTTACTTCCAATTTACAATGGCTTGAAGAGAGAGAGATCTGGAAAGAACAAGGAATGTACCAGCTTGCTACTGCAAATGCATTTCAGAAATTTAAAATTCAGTTGCTCAGTTGGTCTCTTTTCTCTCCCTTTTTATTTTTTTTTTTCAAACATTATTTATAGTTCTGTTGAAAGGCAGAGTTAATGGTAGATATGTCAAACCCAAATAAATCCATCTACTTGAGTACCAGCTAGAGAGGCTTCAACATGTCTAGGCTGGCACACAAAACAAATTTTCTCTTGATCCTAACCTATTGCTGTAGAAACTAGTAGGTAAAAATTGTATTATTAATTATGAATTATTATTTATTAAGATGAATATGACATGTACAAAGATGTCTCAATTCTGATAGCCCTCTATGGTTGTTCAGTCTTTGTAGCTCCTAGAAGTATTCTCATAGTCAATCTCTTGTGAGGTTTGACTATAATTCACTGTTGGTTGTAACCAATGTGCTTGTCATTTATAGCCTAAACAGGAAACAGCCTCCTTTAGCCATTACTGTTTCCTGAGACTGTGTGTGGAAGCTGATCCTTCTCTTTTGACCTCTAGATTGTTCTCTGATGCCTTTGGGAAGAACTAGTGCAGCCCCTAACTCTCCCCTCACATTTTGAAGAGCTAGTTAAAGAAAAAGAAAACTCTTGTAACTCCCCTTTCAGTCTGGCATTGCCATGTTTACACACAACAGATTAGGAAGCCTATTGCTGACAGATACAGGAGGTCAAATAAAGTAGAGATTCTTTGCAATTTGGAAGGCTGATTTTGACCTCACTCATGCTCTTGTAACGGGACTGTAAATTCTGTGAAGTCACCCTCTGATTTAAATTGTGTTGAATACCAGAATCCCTTTCTAAAACTGTCTCCATGTACCATTTCTGTCAAAAATCTTAATCTAGGATCACAAAGGGATGATTTTTGATATTTATCTTAACCAGTGATGCCACTGACTGAACAGGAAATGTCATTGACAATCTTTGAAAGACCACAGTCAGAGCTAAAGCTTGACTATTTATCAGCTGGCCTGGAGAGAGGAATGCACTGTAATACTGTCTTATGACATTAAAAGTTAAGTGAATTAAAACACCCTCTACTACTGTGAAAATTCAGACATCTTGTGTTTTTCTTACTTCATATGATTACTTACAAATAGCAAACAGAACTTACTGGTACTTACTCATATTCTGAATTACTTGTAAATTATTACATCATAGCCTAGTCTAAAATTATAACTTGGTCAGAATCTTGTTGTTCAGAAAGTTTAAGTATCAACACATATCTTGATATCTTTGAAGTGTGGGTACTTATTTACTGCAAAAGAGCTATGTCCAGCATTGTCTTTACGGTGAAACACTGAACACTGAAACTGTTGGACATAAATTATAGGAGGAAACTACCCATGATTGTATTATTGCTAAGTAAACAGGTAACAGTTTCAAACAGTTGATAAAATGTCTGAAAGTATAGAAGTGACTGATGAGTTCATATTTCAGAACTATAAAAAAACATTGGAATAACATTTTCTGAGCTTGAGTCCTACAAATATTTTTGCTCTGATGGGATGGCATTTTTGCATTTTTCAGTATTTTGACAGAAAACGTGGCTATCTGTGTTGTTAATGTATGTGCCTATAATACAATTTTTCTTTCACTACGGTCCTTTCTTATCCTTTTTTCAAGTCTGAACGTGATTGAATCTGCTATTTCCTTGTCAAGTGTAGTTCCTCTTAAGTAAAAAGAAATCTAATTCTGGGTTTGATCATGAAATATCAGTTTAGGAGCATCCAAACTGGAGATTAATGTGAATCCATGGAGATAATTTGTCTTAACTAACAATTCAAATAGAGAATAATATTCTGACTTGCATATTTCTCTTCTGATAAGATGACTTGGAAATATGTGCATATGAAAGAAATCTTAAGTATTAGAAAAATGCATTGTATAACTGCTATATGCAGGTTTAAATACTTGTTTACTGAATTATCTCTATTTATCATGTCATTGGCAACACTGTATAAATATCTTGAATTTGATATATGTACTAAAGATTCATTAGCAAGCCAAATAATGTGATAACTGTAAACAAAACCATTAACATATGTCTTTGCATCAATGCTTTGCATGAACCATCCTAGAGATTTCAGACAGATTTTCAACTTTACGAGTTACTTTCCATCATAACTATGCCATCAGAGGAATATCTTATATCCATCCAGACTCAGATAGACCTTTTAAAATAGTTGACTGTGTTAGGAACTTGCTGCATTTCTTTCTATCTAACTCCACAGGAAGCAGCAGTGGCAACAAACTCCTCTTCCAGATTAGAACTCTTCAGAATTTGTTTCCATTTGTTCATTGCATCTTACCTAATGAAATGATTGTTATTGTGCCAGCCATGGGAGCCCACCTTTGGGCACCAGCTGGTATAGAAGGTAATCCCTTGTGTTTAGTTGTAGAATGTCATTTTTCATCTTTGTATTTTGGATTATATGTATTCTCTGTAGTTTACAGGGGATGCAGGTTGATTTCCAGGTTTCTCATAATGACTTGTGAAGCCTAAGCATTATATTAGAAATAATTTTCCTACAGTATTTTCATGGAATTTGGAGTCAGCAATACCATTTCAGTAATTATTTCCGAGATTTATAGATGCCATGGGAGTCGTTCTTAGAGAGCAGGAATTCTGGAGTATGTTCTTGATGGTATGATTTAAACCTGATCTTTTGGTAGCCTTTTGGTACTGTAATTCCCTTACCAATGAGTACCATGACTGGTTATTCCTCTGAAGCCATGGGGGTTTTTTTTGGTTAAATGTGCAGAGTAAAGGTGATAAAGTTGGCAAAGTATGATTTTAAAATATTTTAGTCTCAATTTTACTATGTGAATTATATTGAGATATTGTGTGACCTTGTAAACACAATAATCACAACATGGGCTTTAACATTCCTGCAAGTTCTCTTCACTGTTTCTGACTTCTTGTTCGATCTAAAGTGTGAAATGAGCAGGTAAAAAGAGTAGTTTTTCCACTTGATCAGCAGTGGCTTTAATCTAGTCATTTAGCATCTTGACTTACTGGATTGATTAGCATTGAATATATCACATATATAATGAATTGAATTATTCTGCACTTGTGTGAACTATTACATGGTAGGTTATTTTTCATTCATGTGAAGTTCTGCATGTCCATTAATATGATACTTATACCTCAAAGACCTGTGCATACCACCCAAATGCAAAAGTTCAAAGGTACCCAGATTTTTCAGACAGAAAAATGTGAACATTTTAGTTATGAAAATCACTTTACTCTTCTCAACCTGTGGGGTTTTTTTTACTTGATGAAGTAGTCTGTAATGATTAATTTGTAAATAATGCATTATACTTAAAATAATTTGTGCTGTTGAAGTACTTTGAACTTCTCAAGTAAAAGCATAACCATATCATTGCATAATTCCTATAAAATATCTAAATTTGTTAATGTTAAACACTTTTTATGTCAGTAGAGTTATGTTTGTAATATTGCTTAGAATTTTCTGATAAATTTCATAAGACTTTTACTGCAGTCCAAAATACACATAGCCCATAAGTTGTTTTATCAACAAAACACTATTTGGCAAGACATATACATATGGGTAGTCAGACATCTGATTTACTCTTTTCCTGCTGTCTTTTGTTTTTTATATTTTGTCTTTTATATTACTCTGGAACCAGACCTGGCAGTCCAGGTGAGGCCTCACCAGTCACAAAATGAAACATGGGAGGTTCTCTCTAAACATAGGGAAAGACTTACTGTGAGGCTGACTGAGCGCTGAGGTTGCAAAATTTCTATCCTTGGAGGTATTTAAAAGCTGTTTGGACATGGTCCTGGAAAATTGGCTCTAGGTCTAGGATAACTGTCACCCAACTTGAGCAAGAGGATTGGTCTAGGTGACTAACCTTCAAATGTCTTTTCCAACCTCAAATATTCTGTGATTCTATCATTACTTATGACAAAGACCTGAGATAGCAAAATCACATAAAAGGTAAAGGAACCCAGCCTTTTCATATTTTTGTCCCTGATACTAAGATACAAACTAATCTTAGTTTGTGTCTGACAGATACATCCATGTGACAATAGGGAATGGGATGACAGCTGGATTATGGCTTTTTTAACCTCCATCACTGTCCTTTCATTTTACCCAAAGACCAGCATCTCAGGCATACAGAAGGTTTCATATAAAAGTAAGAAAATGAGAAGCATAACAACAGTGAATATAGAAAAAGAGATTTCACAAATGATTTTTTGTGTAAATACACTCATGCCCAGGGTTATAATTTGGAAACCATTGAAAGAAATCTGCATAATGATATGCAGGATTGGAAACATGTCAGTGGTATGTTTGCATATTTGTAGTAGTATTGCTGGCCAGAAATTTACATATTTTTTTGTTCCAGTTCCCAAGAAGATACATAGCATAAAAAATTCAGCAGTATAGCCTGTGTTCTGGATTCTTAGGGTTGTGGTGGCCCCCTGCAATGTCTTCAGTTATTTGAAATCCTGTTACATTATCTTGTGTAGTTTTTCCCATCTATGCTCCCAAAAGTCCCTACCATAGTCTTATAAAGTCAACTTATGAGGTCAAGGAAAACATTATATAAAGATAAAGGGCAATCCTTGTCTTAAATCTACAGATGGGTGAAAGACATTGCCAAAGCAAAACATACATTTGTGAGTAGTCAGAAATCAAATCCAGACTTTCCAATGTCCTTTGCCATTCCTTCTAACTTCCTTCCTTCTATCTGAAGGGTGTTGTGATAAATGTAATTACATGAACATCACCTAATTATTTTATAATTAGAAAATCGGGCATTTTCTGTTAGCTTTTACATAATGATTTAAACAGGTACAATTTCATCTTTGAAGGTGTGAAATTAAAGAAACCAAAAAGTTAATTGATCTTTGTTCCAGAGTTCTGAATAAGAGTTGTATATTCAATTCTACACAGACTGCAGCTTTACATGTGTTTTGATCCAATAACCTGTAATCATATGGAACAATCTGAGAAAGCCATGTAATTTAAGATGAAGACATCAGCATAAAATCAATTATAATTTATTTATTCATATCTGCCTAAAAGTTGAACAAGTATTGAATTTCTTTTTCGCTGTAAAGTTCTTGAATTAAGTTTCTTTTCCCTACAACTGCCCAGACTTTCTGCTTTGTTTGTGCTGAACTGGAAAGAGAAACATCTTTTTCTACCATTTATCTAGGAGAATTTTTGGACAAAACTCAAATATAAATATTTGTGCTTTAAAAGTTACAGACATAAAGCTGATGCAGTGCTAAATAATTTTGTTGGCCAGATGGCATAGTGGGAGAAATAAAGCAGCCAAATGGGAGAGCAACATTTAATTCTGGACTTTGCAATAGGGGTCTGCTCTTGGTGAGATTGATACTGTTTTATTTTTAGAGGGCATTGACCAGAAAGTGTTCTTGCTAATGCCAGCTGGCTTTATGAAGTGCATGCTGCCTCATGCAATCAAGATCCAAGACTGTCTGCAGCCATGACAATATTGTGGCCTGTTATGTTGTTTTGTTTGAGAAAAGAAAAACATCTTGGTATAACTAGGGAAAGAACAGACGTCTGGAGTCAGACAACAAGAGTACATTGATTTATATCAGCCAAGGGTTTGACCTCTTTAATCTTATTCATTCACATGAAGTAAATGAAGAATAAATAGTGAAATTAATCCTGAAAGTTGCAGCATTCAAAGTGGAAATTGCACACATTCAACTATAAGATGTTGTATAAATAGAGAAGATGCAAAGCACTTAAGAAGCTCACAAACAGCCTTCCAGTGCAATTCAGTTGGGGCTGGCTCGGGTGGCTTCTCACGGCAACACAATTTGCAATGTAGATGTATAGCAAAGATCAGACAAGCCCAGATTCCTGTGCCAGAAAAGGTCTCTCTATTATATTTGGAGAGAAACTTGAAGAGTTGTCATTGCCCTGCTGAATATTAAGAATGACCATTTCCTTTGAGGATCACAGTACTTGCTATCCATGCAGTTTTTCAGAACCTGCAGGCCAGCCTAACCCTGTGGAGTATGTGATTATTTTCTAAATTAGATGATATTTTCAATATGTGATCCTAATTTCTTTCTGAATGACAATACTATAAAAACTAGGTTTTAGAATGAAAAATTCTTACACTTTATTTGAATTCTAGTTTTGCTTTAGTCAAATGTTACTCTTTTTCTGTGACACCTAATTATCCCAAACCCTACACTTTATGTTCTGCATGACACTGTACAATGAAAGAGTGGAATTACATTAAGTGTCCAAAGTATTTTTTGCTCTCGGTACTTCCCATATTTTGGTACTGGAGAGAAAGAAAGGCAGTTAGGCAAAAACATTCCATCTCTATGTGAAACTTCTTAATGGTAGAAGTGATGAAGATTTATTTCTCTTTGTTACTCTTTTTGAAATAATATCTCAGTATTTAAAACTCCTTTGGAACTGATAACAAGCATCAGACTTCCTTGAATTAGAATCACAGAATTAAAAGCATTCATAGAGGAATATTTAAGACTATGCATAGCAGGAATGATTTGTTATGTCTGAAAAGGCAACATGGACTTCTTTTAATCATTTATCAGTCACAATAGTGTTCTCTGGGCCTGTGGTTTCTTCCAGGAAATTCATCAGGCTGTTTTCTCATGATGTTGAAAGCTACCCATTTGGTCTGTAGCTGTGAAATGAAAGAACATGAACTGCAGTTTGTGATCTCTTTGTAAAACTTTATGGAGTCAAAGAGTGTATTGGTAAACAATCTTGATAATGTTCTTGTGATCAAAAAATAACTTTAAATATGTGATTGACAGGGATGACTATGCAATGACACCTAAAAATATAGGGTTCAGTGAACTATAATTTGAACTCATACTTCATCAGCCACATAAGAAAATGTATCATGAATCCTTTTCTGTCTTTTATTTGTATGAGACATGCAATCAAAACCAGCCATTTATTAAGTCTAGGGTATTTTTCTTTCTACTCTTATTTTCAGAATGCCTTAAAGAGATTAAAGGAACATGATTTCTAGCAAATACATGTCCCTGTTAACAAAATTAGTGCATCTTCCTCACAAACAAACAAATAACCAATATGAAGAAATATCTATGAATATTTCCACAGCTGAGCCGTGCAAAAAAGGTTTTGAAAGGGAAGGAAAAACCTGAATCTTTTAAAAGCACATCTTTGCACCAATCTGTGGTTGTTATTGATGAAGGACATTCTGCATTCATCAATAGAAGAAAGTATTTTTACATAATATATTGCTGTATAATGATGATTTTCACACCTGAAATATAAAACTTTGTTAAGTTGGTGGTGAAATCTGACAATGTTTTTAATTGAGAAGATGTTCGTCTTTTTATGTGAACCAGCTAGAGAATATTTCAACTGGGCTGACTATTAAAACCTATTGATAGTAACACTCTATGAAAAATAGATCTATCAAGTTTTACTTATTAATAACTTATTTTGGTTTAAATATTTTTATTATAACTCATGCTTTTCTCTTTATATTTTACAGTATTTTATGTATGTATATTAATTTTCCTTTTATTCAGATCAATAAGTTCTTCAGTGTTATTTTAAAGTGTATGATGAAAATATTTTGAGTCATTAACCAATGTCCTTCATTTTTGGGGCTAAATCTGAAGTGAAAGATAAAAGTGATTTTGACATGAAAAAATTAAAATGAAACTGTACATGAGGAAATAAAGTCCTAAGATAATAAAAGTAGTTTTATTCAAGGATTTAGTGAAGTCCATGTTGTTTTTTTCAGACAATCATCTCATTGCCTCCTTCAAAAGTCATGCTTTTAATATTTGGCTGGAGCATGCATTGACAAACACATGCCAGGAAAGTTTTTTTTTGACAACACAAGTTAATATTTGTTTTAATAAAAATTCACCACTAAACTTTTGAAGAAAAAAAAAGAAATCAAACCACAAACATCTTCTTCTGTGATATTACAATATTTTCTCATTCAGTAATAGTTTCATAACAAGTTGATGGTGGTAATCAATTCCACAGGAAACTATATCAGTGCTTCTTTTAAGGTTGTACATTTAAAGCACCTTTAATATGTTAATTACATTCTCAGATAGTTATTAACGTTTTGATTCAAGTGTAAAGTAATAGTTTCATATTTTGATAGTTTTAAGGAATTTGTTTTAAATACTCTTGCTGACAAATACACAGTAACATTTAACATACAACATCAGGCATGGTGTACCAGGTGGCTACAATGGAAAATAAGTAGCAATAGTTACACATCAGCAGGTTATTAATTTAAATAGGTAATTAAAAATAAAAAAAAGTTTTCTTTTTGTGTATTTTGGATATTTTTAGAACAATTAGTTTATTATCACCTAAATGTCCCCTGTCCCCCTTAATTTATTTTTTTTTAAATACCCATTGCATTTTAAACATTTTCCTACAATGGAAAAAAATACATATTCTATTTCTACAGTAATGCAATACTTTTAAGTTTTGGGTTTTTTTATGAAATGTGCAAAAATAAGCAAATTAACAAATAGCTCTACATCTTTGGCAGGAGCTTTAATTATACAAGGTGGCTGTATAGATAAATAGGCTTGGAGTGTAGCTCTGCACATGGACGTCGTTTGTTATTTTGTCTGTAACTACCTTTTACCGGTTTCTTCTTCAATTACCTCATTCAGATATATTTTTTCCAACAATCTATTTGTCACAATAAAAGTGTATGTAACCCTGATTAAAGTGAAATAATAGAACAAATTGTATTTTTGAGTTCATTCAAGTATTTTTTTCCCTATATAGCACAATCTAAAGTGCTTATCCAAATATCTAATTTCTGAATAAAATTAATAATTTCTCCTTTCAAGGCCTTGCACTTTCAGCCTAACTTGCATAGCTACAGTGTTCACCAAGATGGCATTTGCTTCATCTGACTTGAGTGATCTTAAATTGTGTAGCTAATTTAAATTCCTCAATATTTAGTGAAGAATATTTCCACTCTATTAAACATCTTCCAAGATGGGATAAACTTCTAGAGTTCTGTCCTTTAATTTTTGTAGAGAAGTGAAGTTGATTATCTGAGATTTCATGCCTGACTTTATATTGTCCAGTTTATAGAAAATGTGTTAACCCTTAAAAAATCACCATGCCTTTAAGTTTAAAGAATAATTTGGACAACTTAGATGAATAAACAGTAAACAAACATTGAGGACTGCCTTATAGATAAAAATAATACAAAATATTGAGTCTATTACTTAATTTTGGAAAAATTTCAACTGCAGATTTTGGAAAATATGTCATCATCAATACAATTTTGGTGACTAGTGGAAAAATCCTTATTCATAATCACTCAGAAAATGAATGAATCTTTGTATCTGTATTGAATATATTTATATATCTTCCTTATTAAACTTGAAGTGCCTTGTATATGTATTCATATACATTTAGAATTTGATCTTATTCTTCCAGGAGTTAATGCTGAATTTTCCTAAAATTTGATGTTGTGACTCTTACGTTCATATTGGGTTAGAGTCCTGTGACCAGTAACTAAAACCAAAATATTCTCAATAATATTAATAATTAACCTTTTTAACAATGACAACACATAGGTGAGACTTAAGACACAAAGAGCTCTACTTTGATTCAATATACATATTAATAATTCAAAACTTTCCCAATGGTTATAATTTTTTCCATTTTTAGCTAATCATTTCTATATAGAACAGTGGTGTATTTTTGATTTATTCAAAATATTTCATCTCAGCAGCAGGAATATTCTACAGTCCTTAGAAGAAGACACTGTGCATCAGTGCTCTGCTAATACTAGGGCTTCATAATTTGAAAGATTTATAGATGCTTTAGCTGTCTGTATCTGTGATTTCAGTAGCATTCTGGCAAAGATCCCTTTGCAGACACAAGCCTCTCTTTGTGCAGAGAAACAAAACATAGAGAAAGCAATTTTTTAAAATTGTCTCTGTCTACAATAGCAGATAGAATGGCACAAGAGCAATTGATTTGTATGGTGAAACAGTGGGCTATGAGACTTATTTTCATACTATATGCATTCTGTGGAGATTTACTGTGGACTAGCTTGTCTAATACTGTGAACTGAGCTCCTTTTAGTTCAAGCTGTCTAGGGAGGCTTTTGGATCATTTTCTTCTTCAGAATTTGATCCAAAGTCGTCCAATATATTTGCTTCAAGATATTTCTTCCAAGGATAGCAAAGTACAAATTTGGGGATGATAAGGAGATTAACTTTTAATGAAACAGCATAACAAAGATAAAGGTTTCTCATGCTGAAAGACAGGAGCTGACAGACACAAGAGTCTCTGTGAACTAATATCCCTGGAGTAGTTTTGGGGAGCCTGTTCTTGCTGAAAACCAAAGGAAACAAATCAGACTCCACCAGGAAAGACAGATTCTCCAAATATTTCTGCTAAAGTTAGGCTCACAGAAAAGTTTGAGAGGACATAAACCATTGTGAAGGTGTGCATAGTGAATAGATACTGGACACTTAGCTAAAAGACCACTTTTATAGTGTTTTAATAATAGATTTTGGTCAAAGAAATGTGCAGAAAATTTCAAAGAAAGTTATTAGAAGGAGTTAGAGTAGAATACTGGAATCTAATATATTGAGCTCAAGAAAAAAATGCGAGATACACTGAAGTTCTGTTTAATTCTTCATGAAAGATATAGGACAAGCTTCTGTTTTAAGAAAATAGAAAGTTAAAAGATAAAAATCTTGTAATTGTTCTTGGTAAGACAAAGTGCTACTTCCTCCATTTCATTTTGCAGTAGAATAATAGGGGAGCACTTCAGTCTTATAGATGCTTTGTTTTTATAATTTTCAAAAAACTGGATACTGAAGTGATAACAAAAATATATTTTTATGAGCAGGCAAAAGAGTATGCTAAAATTATTTTGTCCATCTCTGATGCAGAGTCTCATTTATTCTTGGTTTCTTAATGCTCACATTTCAATAGCAGGTAAGAGGAACTCTTGTGAAATGCTAAGAATATTGGCCTACAAACCTTGTAAGGTTTTGTCTGATTTTTTCTAAATGAACTTGTGTTGTATTTTTATATGAAGATTCTATCATGAAAGAGTATTGTATCTTTGAGATACAATTGTATCTTTGAGAGTATTTTTGAGTAAGAGATGATCTTATTATTGGTTCTTCTCAGATGACATTCACAGAAATAAAAGGCATGCCTTTTATTTGTTTACTTAGAGACAAGAATTATTTGGAACTTACTTAATGAATCAAGCTAGGTGAATAAAAATAATTCTGGCCTGCTCAGAAGTCCTTATTGTGATTCAGAAAGGGAAGTTTGGATAACAGGAAAGAAAGTATATTTGAGAAAACACTAAACTTGAAAAAGGTTTGTTTGAATGTTGCACTATGATGTCCATAATGTAAAAATGCATTATGAAATATTATCGCTGAATAGCAAATCTTAACATTTAGCCTTGGGCTTAAACAAATAGATATTGGTGGACACATATTTCAAATTTATACAGAACAAACAAAATACGCTTTTGGTTCATGACCAGAAGACCACTACTGCAAGTAAAATTTAAAAAAGTGGATCTAAAATAAATGAAAGTAATGATGGAGAGTCCTTCTCTTGTGCCTAGAATTCTTACCTGATAGCTAAACTAATTATTGTTCATCACAGGTGATATCCACTGCAGAGCTGAAATATCAGAATATTTATTTTATTTTATTTTATTTTATTTTATTTTATTTTATTTTATTTTATTTTATTTTATTTTATTTTATTTTATTTTATTCATGTCCTGTTTAAAGTTACAACTGTCACTACATTTTGCTAAATTTAAAAGAAAAAAAAAATCTCTTTTCTTATCAACATCTTTCCCCCTTATAGCCTGCTGCTCTAATACTAATCTCAGGTGTTTCAGTCTTCTTATTGAAAAAATAATGCCTATTTAATTTAATTTTCTGCCAATTTTATATTAACTAAATGACAGAAGTTTAGAACAGTAGAAATATGTGATTTGAATGGGGAAAAGAGTTGTGTGGGTTGAAACTATTCATGCAGAATAAGAAGAGTTCATTAATATTTTGTTTGTCTTCCAACAAGCTTCCAGCAATTAAGAATGAATAGAAAGAAAAGGATAATGACATGTTGTATCAAAATTCAAGTATTAAAGAAACACTTTGAATTTATGTGATTAGTTGATGCATCTCTTCTGCCTATTTTCAGATCTACTCTGTGCATATCTCAGAGTTGCTGTATTAGTCTTACAAGAAGCTTGACATTGATTGACTTTCTCAAGCTAACAGGAATTAAAATATTATTAGGTCTGACTCATCACTAGTGCTTTTTATGCTTTGGTACAAACAGAAAATACAGAAATTCCTTTGAAACTTAATAGGAACCTCCTTTACTGTTAGAGTAGCAAAACTGTGGAACAGCTTGCTCAGAAAGGCCATGGAGTCTCCATTCTTGAAGATACTGAAAGCCTGACTGATCACATCCCTGGGCAAAGTGCTCTAGCTGACTCTACTTTGGGTAAGAGAGTTGGACTAGAAGATCTTCAGATAGGCTAGATGATCTTAGGCCACCTTAAATTCCTGTAAATAGCCCAAGATATCACACCTTGTTACACTGGAAAGTAATCAGATTTGAGAGTTAGGGAAAAAGAAGAATCTTAGTTCCTTGATGTGCCAGGGATTTGGGTAATGCCCAAGCTAATATGAAACCTCAACTGTTTTACAGATTACGATATAAACAAAGATTAGATTATATGAAGAAAGTTCTTGTTTTTGGAATGGGGCTTATTGCATTCATAGTAATTGATACATAAGTAGTATTTATTATGTATGAGTATTCTAGCATTCATAACTTTCTTCATAGGGATTTAAACTCACTTAAGTGCTCTTATCAGTAACAATTAAAGGTCTATTATGAGTTTAATGAACAGTAACATGCACACTCATATACAGGGTTTTTCCAGAGACATTTTAGAGCAGTCCTGTACTTCTGTGTTTTCATCAACTTTATCTCTAAGGTGTCCTAGTTTTTTGGGTGTGAAAATTAGGTGCCAAAATTCATTTAGCCCATATATTCAAAGTATATAAAAACTCAGTATCTTTTATAACTGATAGTTCTGCTCTGACAAATGTTTATCCAGATTATACTGTCTAAAGTATATGCTGATTTGCATACCAGAAATTATGATGTGGGAAAGGAGACAGTCAACAGCAATACAGATATTTAATTTTTTTGTTCTTAAAATTCTTTATATTAAGCATATGAAGTGTTTCCTAACTATGCAGGTAACAAACATATATTTTGATCAAATCTATTTCTTTTTATTGGAAATGGACAGTCCATAATGTTATTCCACAAGGCAGGATGCATTCAAAATTTGCAATACATTTGCCTGAGGAGGTCTGGTTCTCAGAAGTAATGCAATAGAGAGGTCAGACTTGTGATGTTTTTACTGAAAGTAAAAGTGTAATAAATCCTGCAGAATAACAATTAACATGCACATCATTCTTTCAGAATGGATTTTATCATCATTATGTCATTCTCATTGATATTCTGTGGAAAGGGCTGAATTGGCTCTACTGAACTGAGTACCCTGTGTGTTAGTTTTGTGTTAGATAATTCCTACTCAGTATAGCACTTAAGAAAAAAGCAAGATTAACACCCAGATCTGTTTAAAAATTATTATTAACAACTTAGTGAAAGTACATCAAATTTCTTTTAGTTTCGACGTTATGTAGTGATGTTCTTAAGGATTTTTCAGGTTAAGCTATAAAACAGCCCAACTTTGCATCTGTCACATCTCTTCTCTACATGCCATCTAGGTGAGGCATATAGCTTTAAAAGAATATGTGAAGATGAACAGGATGCTCCTAAATCTTTTATAGCTTGTTCCAAAACTTATTTTAAATAACTTTGCTGTGATTCTTATGGTAGCTACAGATGTAACAAACAGGTGTTCTGTTCTTGTGATCTAGTTGAGACTGATTTCCAAAAATTCAATAAGAAATGGAACATAAAGTTCCAAATACTTGATGGCTTTTTTTTCTAATTCCCATTTTAAGTTACATCGCTGTTCTTGCAGGAACGGTAGATGATGCAAAGTCCTTCTGGTGTTGAGGAATACAGTCCGCACAGGTACCTTGGTGAGCTGCTGCGGTGGGAGTTCTGGGTGGTAGGAGCCTCAGAAAAGAGGCCATGGACTGCCAACCCTTTGCATGATAAAGGGCATGGTGTCCTGTGCCCATCCAGGTGACCGGGCAGTCAGAGACACGGCAGGAGCTGAACAGCCCAAGACTTTCATGTGCTTAGACTATGCGAGTATAAAAGCCCAGGGTTTCCTCTCTTCAGGGTCCCTCCTTGGAAGTACCAGCTCAAACTGTTACTTTTTTATATAGTTATTGCATCAAGATTGAATTCTTTTAAGGATTGGGATGTCTGAGACTCTGCTATGGGAAACCTGGGGTCGAGCCAATATGGAAACCTAATTTGACTGTGTGAGTTTGATGTGTGTAGATTCCAAGGGACCTCAGTCCCAGCTCAGTTGGTGTGAATGTGATTGCCAGAATACTATGATATTCAGGAATAGCCCATGGGATGTTCTAAGTGAATTCAAATCTGTGAGAGTCCAGTTTGTGTCACTGACCCACAAGGAAGTAGTAATTGATGTATAGTTACAGATTACAGCATCTCATTGAATGAAGTTTTGATCTGTTAAAGAGTTAAAGTATTTCTAGTAACAGCCACTTGTTTAAACATTTGATCTGCTTGTGCCAGGACAACTATATTTGTTGTCCAAACTGTTTATCATCAACACTGAATACTTTTATATCTTCAAAATTTTGTACCCTCAGGAGATTTTTGTACCCTGAAACTGAAACTCCACCTACCCCTGTATTTGTAAACCTGATGGGGACTTCTGGTCTTTGGGGCTTGTGTGAGTGGTTGTAGTTGCTGTTTTCTCCCTTCTGGCCTGCAGGTATAGTTCTGTCCTATATTGATTAGAGTTGCCAGTGAGAGTGATGTATGCCTATGACTTATTCTAACACAGGGCTTGAAACATGTCTGAATCCAAAGGGCAGCACTGTCAGACACCCCCTTTTAAATATAGGAAAATTTGCATAGTTTCTTATAAAATGGATCTACTGTGCTCGTTTCAGAAGGCGCTTTCTAGAACACTAGATATTTTTCTGTGGTTTTCTAGCCTTGTGAACACAAAGTTGTTTCAAATGTATCATTAAATTATTTTAAATGTATCATTGCTATTTGAGTATAGTTCAAATCCTAGGAGAAATCCTAGGAGAATCCCCTAACTTCTCGCTGAAAATCCCGCATACCCTCAGTGTCCTCTGAAATGTGAAGGATTGACTTTCCCGCTTCCTGGGATTCTCACTGGTGCCAGGGTTCAGCATGTAAGCTTCCAGAGCAACACTAATATCTGTCATTTTGAATGAATACAAATCTCTAGCAATCCATGTTTGTGCAGTCCCAGTGGAAACATGTTGTGTCAGCTGTGCTCGTGGTACTTTAAAGGCTTTATTAAGTCAGCTGGCAACACACCCTGTCTCCAGGCACTGACTTTTATGGCAAAGGACCTAAGAGACTTTTTTTCCCCTTCCTTTTTTTTCCCCCTTTTTGTTTTTTGCCCTCCTTTCTCATGTTATCAAGCTTTCAGAAATAAAGAAGTGATTTTATAGAAGCCTTATGGGTGTGTTGCTATGTTCATAATGGCCACAATGTAGTTTACAGGCGAGCATTTTTACCTACACAATCTTAGACGTATATGTGCACATATTGTCAAGTACCTTTATGCAGTCTGACATTAATTCTGATCAACTTATTACACTGATTAAAAGAGAAATTGTACAAATTTTATAAATTATTATAACCAGCTTTCTTAGCCCATGTAGCCAACAAACAGCGTGAAGGTTCTGGACCACATATTACAGTAGAATTCCATGCATACTTTGTCCAGTGGCCTTTTATGTAAGAACTGTACTTTCTGTTTGCTTTAATGTAGACAAAATTGTTTAACTAGTAAATGTTAAAATATTAGTTTGCTTAAGTCATGTTTTGAGAATCAGTTGTTCAAAGACTGAATTTTCCAGTGACATTCAGACTCTTTTCTCTTGCAGCCATTTCGTAGAGTGACGTTTTCTGTTGTGAGTCAGCCTCAGGACCCACATCAAGGGTCATTGCAGAGTTGCTATGACAGCGGTCTGGAGGAGTCAGAAACACCAAGCAGTAAGAGTTCATCAGGGCCAAGACTGGGTGCCCTTCCACTCCCAGAGGACAACTACGAAAGGACTACGCCGGATGGCAGTGTTGGTGAGGCAGAGCATATGGAAAATGGTAGGGGCAAACACAACATTCACACACATAATCTCACTAGCAAGTGATACTAAGTAGACTTGTGAAAGGTCAGTCCAAAAATATAAATAAATATATTAAATAATTAAAATTGTAATTATTTGATTTTAAAGTTACTTAAAATGCAGGTGTACAAGATAATGGAACATAACACCACTAATTAAAATTGCACTTTTTTCCTTTACATTATTTAAAATCTATGCTGCAGAAGCAGTTAAAACACTGAAAAAAAATCAATAGAGGTCTGGGAAAATGGTAATTGAATAAAATTACATACTTATCACTTTAAACAAAAAACCATAAAGGATGTGTATTCTCATTTCCTTCCATTTTTGATTCAAAACGTACTTAGGAAATTTCCAAGAATGTAATACATACAGCATCAGGAAAAGAAAATAACATTTTAAAACCCTGCTCTAGAGAATACTCTTTTCCCAAAAAATGTTGAATAGACTCTTTTCAAAAAAAAACCCAATGTCAAGTCCATTCTTCATTATTTAGAATAGAAAAACATTACTTTCCTTTTCTTCACACTTTATTTTGTGCAGTCCTTTTACATCTCATTTAAATTCAGGGTTCATTTATGTAGAAGGGGAAAATGCTAAATACTTATTTATTCCATAGTAATTATCCTACTATTAAAAACCAAAAGATGTTAATACAAATCTTAGGTTGGGTTCTGTTTTTCCTTCTATCTAAAATTATTCAGGATTAAAAAAACCAAAAAGATCTATTAATTTTGAAATGTATTTAATGAAATGTAAATATTTCACTGTTCTCCACTTCTTGGCCTTGATCTAAAATTTTATGAAGTCAGACACTGACTTCATAAAAATAAAAATAAATTAATACACATCAAAGTGTGCAGGTTTTTGATAACCAAAGGAATAATGGTTTTCTAATGCAATTGTAATAGGTGGGGACATGCGAGGGTGGTATATTTTTTGTTATTGAATTAATTAGTTTGGCTAAGTGCATGTTTTAGTTTTTCAGAGATTATAATACTGCATAATTGTTCTTGGGATTTCATGTTATTTGAGATAGACATGGCAACCCATTAAAACTATGTTATTCTTCATGGTAAGGTATTTCCAAATCTAGTATGTATTCCTGAAGAATGGCTACAGCAGCCTACATATGCTTAAAGTGTATATCCCAATAGCAAATAATTAATTGACTAAAAAGGAAGATAGTATTATCCATCTAAAGATATATTAGGTTATGTATGTTTATATGTTTGCATTTATATATTCTCCTTGGTTGTTTATATGAATATATTTGTTTACATTTCATTTTTCTGGGCATGTGGTAGGGGGAAAAAGTGATAATGGTATTACTGAAAAAATGTCAGAAAAAAAGACTCTATATACTCTGCTTATAGAGTTTGTACCTAAACTGGGCTGATTATTTATTGTCTGTTTTGTAGTGAGATTTTGTGGTTAGGATAATGAAATTAAATAATCTGTTAATTCACTTGAACATCCAGCAATGTAGAGGATTTGTAGACATGAAGTTCTGAGTTCAGGAAGTATTTAAACATGGGATATGCCTGAGCCATACTGGAGAAACTGTAGAGTCACAAATAATATAATTTTTAATGTATTCGGTAGCCAATGAGAAAGAAAATCACACTCACTGCAGTGTAATTGAAAATAAAGTGCTTGAGCAGTGTTATACATTAAAACAAAACATTTTATTTAAGTTTTTGTGTTGCTACAAAAACTGGAATTGCATTGTAATAACTAAAATATTTGAGATGGTTTCATTTTTAAAAAAAATATCTTTGGTAGGATGAAATTCTTGGATTTTCTTCTAAAAATAGTATTCTATAATTAATAGTAAGAAACATGGAGGCAGATAAATTCATCAGTTCATGGATAAGTGAATGAAAAAAAAATCTCCAGTAAAAAAATTTTGAATAGTAGGACATGCATAGAGTAATCAAGATTTCCTTCTCCTTTATAAAGCCATGAACTGAGACCTTTGAAAGGTGGGTGATGTTTTGATGAAAATTATACTCTACAGACTTTTGGATTTTGCTGTCACATTTTATAAACAAGATTTCAACAGTGCCCTATCATCTGCTTCCCGAAATTTCTGTTAACATTAATCTATAAATAATGGTGGAACAGGATGGAGTGTACTTTTGTTTCTTTATATATATAATACCTGATATTTGAGTGAGAGTTTTCTGTGATACGATTCTTAAGTCCACTTATATTTTAACTATTTTAAGTGCAATTGTATTGTTCAAATTCTGATAACGTAGTCTTCAATATTAATGGATCATTCTGACAGAAATAGAATTGGAATTGAAGTCTTTCAAGTGTTCATTTGTCACATTTAATTGGAATCTAGGTAATCTTCAGTGTCTGACTTGGTTAGGTTTTAATCAGGATTTATACTGGATTTTCATGCAGATTTTCCATGGAAACAACATTTTGGAAATAATCTTGGTTATTAATTTTTACTTCAAATATTCACCATGTAATTTCAGTTGGTGTGAAACTTCAGTTATAACTAATTGTTTTGGATTTCCTTTCATTTTAGAATTTGAAATAATCATCTTCAGCACAGTACATAAAGCTTTCTGATGCATTTCCTACTTTTTTTTCAAGCCTAGATGACTAGGGAAAACAAGTAAACTGTATAGTTAAGGCAAATTTAAGAAGGTTCAGTTCACAGGCAGAGGCAGAGTAAATAGGAAATTCAACATTCTGTTTGCTGTTAAGAGCTTCTTTACATTTTCTCATTTGAGAATAAAACACTAGAAAATTGGAAAAAAAAGGGTAAAGGGGTTGATTTTCTTAGAATATGCTGTACATGCCTACCAGCCTACATGACTGTCAGATGGAGATTGAAGTTTTATTCTGATGATTAGCTGTGGTGTCAGATGCAGGAGGAAAAAAAAAAAAAAAGAAAGAAAAAAAGAAATGCTAGCAGATTGACTGTGAAAATTCAGTATGCAAAGATCTTGTTAATTAGTAAAATCTGCAGAACCAAAAGTAGCTTTTGAGTTAATTTATCCCCTGCCCTTGGAGCTTTCCTTACAAGGAAATTCTGCTCATATGTGCGGCCTTCTCTGCTTTTGCTGTTAGAATGGTACTCTTAATGTAAATTGCACAATAATTTTCTGAAGAACATTTTCATTACATTCATATTTGTATATCAAGGGTAAAGACATTACCACAGTAAATTAGTTTCCTGGTTTTAGTCATAGTTTTCTGGTTCTGACCATGCCTAATACCACATCTCAGAAGAAAAATTTAAAAAAACCCTGTGAGCGAAACTTCCAGAAATACATCTCCTCCTGACCCTAATAGTTAATAGTCATCATGTGATTTTCTAAATAATAATAATAGTAGTACTAAACCCCCGCTAATTTATCACAAGCCAAGTTACTGTCCTGGAGGATGTCTTTCAACAGGGAAATCCTCTGAGGGCTACCAAAATTTGTTTGGGTTTCTTTTTTTTAAACTCTTATTTAACCGTTTTAATGACTGTTCCTTTTTATCATTATGAGAAAGAGCATGGAAACATTCCATTTTACTTTTAAAATACTATGGATTGTTATGTTTCTTTATAATTTACCTTTCCTCTGAATTATAAATCTTCTTGCTTCTATTTCTTCTAGCAAAGGTAGGGATAGCTGGAGATGTATTCTCACATTTTGAGGAATGGACAAGACAGTCTTTTCATACCAATTCCTATGTTATTAATTTCAGATATGATCTCTAAACAGAGCCTTTCATAGTTCTGTTTCATTACCATTCATCTGGTTCTATTAGATCTCTCTCATGTTTCTTGCATCTCTCTTAGAAATACTTAATTATATTCCTTCCCCCCACTCCCTGATTTCTGGATACCTGTTATTTATTTATGCATGTAGTGGCCTAATCAGTTTTAGTTTTTGTTTAATTTAGCTAGAGTACCTATGGTGGTGAATGCAGCGCTGTAGGTTATGGCTTGTGTGATCTACCCTGGAGATTTGTGTCCATGCAGTCCTAATTAGACTGTTTGCCACACCTGAGACACCTGCCTTAAAGCTAGCTCAGGTACTTCTACATGAACATATCTTTGATCTGCAGCACAGAATTCTAAGTTAGCCCATGTTTCAGTATCAAATATGTATGGGTTGGAGAAGAGCAGTCATCTCTGTAAAAGGAGAAAAATAAAGGAATGGTTTACAGCTTCCATTTTTACAGGGGGAAATGGAGTAAAGAAAGATTAAGTGACATGTCTGAAGTCACAGATAAAGTAAAGAGCAGAGCTTGAAAAGGAACTCAGAATTTTTGTGAGTCAGTTACTTGACTCCCACAAAGAAATCAGTAGATAAATTACTCTCTGACTGACACATGAAGAAGTAAAAGGCAGGGAAGAGAAGTGCATTACCTTGGTTCCTATAGTCTGATAATATGCTCTGTTTTCAATGACAATTTCAGATTTAGACTGCAAGTGTCAAAGTTCCACCGTCAATACATAGAAGGGGTTCATGATATACGAAATGATGACTTGAAAATGTGAAAAGAAATTTGATGATAAATGTAATAAATTTTATCTATAAGAGCATTCTCTCACTTTTACTTGTGAACTATATTCTTAATCTGTTTTCTGGACCAAAGTGTGAAGAAAAGAATCCATTAATTTAGAGCACCCGTGTATACAGAATCTATTTTCCTTTAGCTTTTTGTAGTGCCAATAACACAGCTTAATGTTCTTGAAGGCTTAAATGTCCTTGTTATAAACATGGCAAACAGACACTCATGGACTTATTTCAGAGAATGTCTGCATTTTTGCAGTTCCCATTATTTTTGAATGTTCTGTTCTCTTGAATTCAGGTACTAAAATTGCATGAGAATAATTTTGTTTTTAAAATTGTGTCCTGAAAGTACTGATGTAAGTAGTCTATCTGAGAGGCTGAATCAGTAAAGGTTTTCAATGTAGTGATTACAAGGTAACAGTTCCTTTTTTTGTTTGTTTGGTTTCTTTTTATTCTGTCATGGCTGCTACATCTACTTTTTCTTAAATATCACCCTGCATGGATAAACCCAAAATATAAGAAAGTGACACAAAAATTATTATATAATGCAAATGCATAAGAACTCTTATCCTTCTTTCTGAAAAATCTTAACCTCTAATTAGACATACACTGAATTTTGCTGTAACACTAGCAACATACATGGGTAATGTTTTGGAACACATGCATATTCAGTGATGGATTGTGTCTTGAACCAGGATTTTTTGAGAATACAGCATTTTGATAAGATCTGTGAAAAGACATTTTATAAAAGGAAAGAAAAAGCCCAGCTCATAAGACAGAAGACAAACTGTGCAGGAATCCCTGATATACTGGTGTAGTCTTATATAAGGCAGGGAACCTGGCTGGAAAGAACATTGGCTACTTTTCTCCATGGTTTTTAAAATTTTTAATCTTCTACTGCGTTCCTTTAGATGACCTTACCCCATATGTCTATGAGTTTTTTTCAGCCGAGGAATAGGTTTAATATCCCATATGCACAATAATACTTTAAATTTCAAAACTATATAGTGCCTGTTCTTTAAGAATTATTTGTATTTTGAAGTGTTACATATATATACTGGTAATAAAAAGGAGGGTAATATATTTTGTGTTAAATTCCTAGTGCTAATATATATTTTTACATACACATTTACTTTATTAAGTTAATAATTTACCACACAAAGTTAAGAAATTATTTTAGGTTGTCCATTGTATGTGATTGCACTAAGGTTTATTGCATATTAACTATTCTATGTTTACATTGTACTTCAAATGCACAGTGCAAAGTAAAGCATCAAATACAGGCCAATTATGATCAGAAATAGCTCTCACTGAAGACATCAGAATATATATTTTTTATATCTTCTCTATTTTCCTTGACTGTCCAGATAAATATCAACAACTTCTGTGTTCTATTCATGAATTATACCCAAATATTGCTGTGAATTGTTTTCGGCTTGATCAGGATTTTAACTGCTCAGAGAACACATGCTTGGATCTGCTGGAATCAAAGAAGGAATGCATATTTCTGTATTGGAATCCACCCCCACACATTGGTAGCAAAAGAAATTATTCAGCACTTTTCTGATTTTCTGAATAGAATTGTATGTCTCTTGCTTTTCTCTCTGTTGCTTCCCCATTGTATTTGTTCTAGCTCCTTTTGTGCTGCATAGTGAATAGCATATGCCTCTTTTTAAAAAAATCGTATTATGGGATTTCTTCCTCCACTCCTGATTTCAGTATCCTGCTCGTAGAAAGAAAATAAATAAAGCAAAAACTGTTCACCGTGGTTAAAAACAGTCTATTGATACCAGATAACTTGAAATGCCATTTACTAAAACTTAGGTTCCTTTTATTATCCTTTAAAAAAGGACCTCCATATTTACATTCTATCAGTTTTTAACCAATAATTTGAAAATGGAAGAAAACTTTGTATTTTTAAAGAACCATACCTGTAGTTATATGTTAGAATGAAGCAGTGAGGAAAGGGTTTGTATGTGTATGTGGGTGTGCGCACATGTACACATCTCAGTGAGTCAGTTCTTACTGCAAATACTCATGAGATCTAGACAGTTGCAGTTATATAACCTGCCTCATCTATGAATTTCAAACCAATTCGCTGAGGTGGATATGAACGAACATACTAAACTGACAAGTGGAGAACTAAATGATCAGAAAGTAAAGCAGTATGTCCACTGTCATGCTATGAATTGATCCAAAACATTGTGCACCCCTCAAAAAGTAATAATTTGGACACCATCTTCCAGTTTGATGAAGGTTTTGCAATTGAGTTAGTGAAGTTAGGCTTTTGTCCAAGTCTTCTGTGCCAGCTGCTAGCTCAGGCAGCCTCCCACTGATGCAGATTGCAGAACTCCCTTTGATACTGTCGCAGTCCTGAATGTAGATGGAAGGCAAAATGCATTCCAAAATTTACAGACTCAAGGAAGAACAGACATCTGGTTTATGAATGGAATATTTAGCAACCTTTGCATCCAAGGCAGGCTCTTTCCTGAAAAAAATCTAATGCAAAGATTCAACGGAAATTTATTTTTCCTCTGTTCCGAGGACTCCTTTCAGCATACTGTATTTCCCATTTGGCTGTACTTAATGACAGATTCTTCAGTTTCCTGGACAACATTAGATCTTTCTATCCCTTCAGATCCTCAACTATAATGAAGGTTCAAAACAAGTCCTTTGCAGGAGTATTTCATCTTAATTTCCGTGAAAAAATACTTTTTTCTCTGCTGTTGGTTCTCAAGTACACCTCTGTTTATTTTTTATTTAATATACATTGAATAAAATTTTGATAACTTTTTATATACTATCTTTCTAAAACACATAATGTTACAACTTCTGTCTTTGTCACAAATTTTAATGCTTTGGGTATGATGTTTTAAAATCAGTAGCTTTTCCTATACACAAGAAATAAACCCAAAACCAATTGATAAAATCAAGAGAATAAACTGTATCATTTTTTTGGGTCCATTTAAAAAAATTCTCAAGTATGAATTATTAATTCAGAACAAAAAAGCTGACTGTATTTTCAACATGGTGTACTTGGATGGAAGGAACATGAACATGTCTAATTGATCAGAGTTGAGCCAAAAGAAATCATAACATTTACAAAGATCGAATTTTAAAAATCTGGAAAAAAACTTAAACTCAAGTATGTTAAACCAGCATGTGCCCATCTATGTCATAAACAAAAATTTTTTTGTTTACTACTCTTGTTATATGAATAGTTTGAATAAAAGCAGAGTAGAGATCCAGAGAACAGCTAGGTATGGCCCTGAGTTATTAATTTGTAACTAGTTTCATAAATTGTTGCATTTTCACTTCTAAGTAAAGTCACTTTTTTTTTGCTTTTTAAAATCATGTAATTTTTAATAAAAACTTGTAAAATGTAAAGCTCACCGTGCCAAAACATAGAAGAACATATAAAAAGAATCAGTCTTGAATTTCTTTTTGCATACAAAACTTCAATTTTACATATTTTCAGCCTGTATCTTATTTAAGCAACTCAAAGAGGTTTCTTGAAGGCAATTTTAAAAAAATCTGCTGATGTGTAAATTCAGAGTTATAACAGCAAGTGTTGTTACCTAGTTGTTACATAATTTAATTCTTCAGGTCTAATGATAATCTGGAAAGGCTCATGGTCCTGGCTGTATTCCTGTGTGCCAGCCTTCCACAGAAGGCTTCCTCAGACCTAATAATGGATCCCACACATGTGGGAAATCCAACTAATGTAGAGGGTCAGACCAGTCATCTGGTGGCCAAAATAAGTTTCTCAGCAAAAAGTATAGTGGGGCAGATAAATTGGTTTGTGTTCCAAGTAGCCTTCTATACATCAAGAGTTGGGAATTCTGATTCCCTGAGTCACATAATATGAATTTAGTAATCATTATGGATTAATATACAAAAATTTCTCCAGTTTCTCTTGCATGCAACTATTATCTTTTTTTCCCAATGAGGGTTTTCAAAGTGATTGTATGTCCCATTAGTCTTGGATTGGACAAAGGAAAAATAAACTTTCTAGCCTGTTAGGGAACAGTAGATAGGAATTTTTTAGTGAGAATATGTTGCTTTTTACTTGTACTAAAATTTGCTGTTGTATATGAAGTCCTTTATTCTGTTATTATTTCAAAAGTTCTAAGCCCCAAAGATTGAAGGGAAGTGTGTGTATCTCTTGTGTATTTTAGCAAATATTAATGCCAGGTTAGTAAGCCAAAATCCACAGTATGGTACTTAAAGGAATTAAAAGTCCCAGCATGATATGTGTCATCTGTAGTTCTGAAAGTTCTATGTTATATTCATACTTTATAACCGGTTTTCAGAGAAATGGAACAATTTTTGTGATGACAAGAGAATTTAAATGCAAGCATAGTATGAATTCAGACATTTTTCTGAATATTGCTACAGTATCACATATACATGCTTTTTTTACCTCAACAGCAACACAGAATTTGATGTGAATGCCAACTTGAATGTCTTAACTAAGTAGAAAAACAATCATGACATGTGCTAGAACAAGACATACATTTTTTTTTAAAGAGATTACTTCAATTTATTTGTACAATAATTTAATATTTCGGGTCTTGTTGACTTGTTTTGGGCAAGAAACAACAATAAAACAAAACCCCACCAACAAAAAAAAAAAAAAAAAGGATTTTATGTGCCAATGTAATTTTTGTGCACATTTAAAAGCAAAAGAAAAGTCAGTATTTATTATGTAAGAAAATGTATTTTATTAAGAAGTATTTTGTACAGGTTATTTTAAGGTTTGTTTTTTTTCTCTGGACTAGAGTAATAATTTCTAGCAATATTAATTCCAAATCTTTCATTGTAGATAACTTGCCATTCATGTTTAAAAGAGCTGTCCATCCTTATATGGCTTTTAAGAAATGACAAACACATCTCTCAATAAATAACAAAAAAAGATTGTTTTAATAGATTATTCCAACCTGTACTTTTTGTAACATATAAAATACCTGAAATCAAGACATAAATGTAAACTTCTCTTTGTATAATAGGAAAAGTAAAATGTAAAGGCAGTGAAGGAAGAACAGTATTGATAGTTAATTTATATTGATGGTTGCATTCTCTCTTGCAATCAAACATGCCCATACAAGCTTTCCCAAGTTGCTTGTCTTAACCTGGTTTTCTTGCTATATCTAAGAAATACATCAACCCTAAAATCCCTGCAGGGGCACTTGTTCTTTTACTAAGCAATCTGTATTATTTAATCAGAAAGGAAAGAAAAATAAAAATGTATCATATCTAAAATTGCATGTAAACAAGTTGTAGGACAATCTTCCAAAAAAATGTTAATTTTTTCCACCTATGGTTTTATGGCAGATTTATTTTCTTGATCCAAGGATTTTTCTGTCTCTTTCTGAAATTGTGATAGTGCTATAAAGACCAGTAGTGTCCATGGAGAGAATCATGGGAAAAGGCTTTTTTAAATTAAATCTCATGAATTCAAAAAGTGTTCGGTATTTGTGTCCTGCTGTCCTACTATCTTTAAATTATTTCAGCTGTACAGTCAGTGGTTTTCTTAAGTAGTTCTTTTGCTCACGATGAATTCATATTGTCTTTGAAGAGGAGAATCTGTGTCCCTTTAGGGGCAGTGCAATGACATTTAGATTATCATGAGATATTAAAGTAACATTTATCAGTAGAATATGACATTACAAACTCTTATTATGAAGAGAGGGCAAAGAGATCTGATGTAATTCCACCTTCTACTGTTGTTAGTCAAAACCAGAAACTTCTGTTCTCTAGAGTGGAGAAAATAAACCTGATAGTTTTCTTTAACAAAGTATTTGAGAGATAAACTTATATGTTATTAACATCTCTCAATGTTTAATTCTATTAACAGCGGCCATCATTCCCTGCTACTGAATTACATAATTTATGCCAACATTCTTTTCATATTCTGCCATGTATTGCAATAATAATATGGGGATTATTGTAATATATCAGTAGATTTGACAGCTCTGGAAATGTACTTTTTCTAGCTGTCTCATACACAGCCATTATTCAAGTACGTGGGAGAGTAATAAGATAGTTAACTTTGTTTGTTTTCTCAGTTTCTAGTGGTTTCTAGGCTAGGAGGGTTAAGTGGACAAAAGAAGAGTAATTATGAGTAACGTTATTACATATGCTGATTTTTAAAATACAAGAAATCTATGTATTTTAGTTGTGTTTGAGGATATCTGATTCAATGCCCCACAGCATTATTAATACACTGTATTTAATGCAGTTTCATTATTCAGTAAAAATAAATTTGGTAAAAATGGGTGGGCAAAGGTAGTTAAAATCAGACCACCTGCTTAATAATATGTACAAAAAGTTTTCATGCTTATTGAAAGTTTGCAGAAAGATGCATGAGGAAAGAAATTTTGTAATGACATGTAAAGCATATAAGAAAATATTTAAGTGATCCTGGAGAACTAAAAAAATGGTGATTGATCCATTTGACAATATGCAAGGAACCTGCACAATATGACTCAAAAGTCGTGGAACCTGCTTGGATGACTCACATCCTTCCTGAAACCCTCTTTCCAAGGTGGTGTTGCACAGAAGTACATTGAAGTAGCAGAAAAGAGAAACAGCATGGACTTTGGTTCTACTTTTAGCATCCTCTATCCAGCCCTCTCATATTTTAAAAATTAGCATAGGTCTGAGAAAGACTGTAAGAAAAACAGGATTTTATAGTTTTGACACTATGTTATCCTTTGTTTTTTTAGAAGCAATTCTAAAATAATATATTCTGCCCAGAGTTCTCTACCTGGATGACACCAAGGGTGAAGCGAAAAGAGTGATACAAGAAAAAAGAATCATATTTAAATTACACCAAAATATCTGTGCACTTTTTATTCAATATGAGGAACTCAACAGCAGTGTGCAAAAAGCACGAATAGAATTGATTTTTCCCACTCATTGTTTCCTCATACTGGAAATGGTCATATCTGCAGAATTAAAGTTTGGGAAAGCTGGCTCGCAGACAGAGCATGATGAAACAAAATAGTTGTGAGAGTCAAGAAGGAATGCATCCTAGATTTTATAAATGGCAGTGCAGAGGACAGGCTCTATACTGCCACAGCTCACCGTTCCTAACAAAGGATGTTGCTTAGAGGCATAGCTCACTTGCCAGGAGCATAGATATGGAAACTTGAGACACAGTCAGATCTAATCTCACAAATGGTAATGGGAAAATGCAAAAAAAAACCCAAGATGCCCCCAAAGGTTCAGATAAGTGAATATTTTTCTCTTGCTTTTCTCTTCAAAAGGAAGTAATTGCCTTTAGCTTATACCAGGTAGAGTCCCACATGCTGTTGCTTATGCTATGAATTTTAAGTGGAAAAACTTTTCCAAAACATAAAGATGTTATCCTGAAATTTCTTGATAAATGTTATCAAGCATGTTGTATTAATTGAGGAACTCAAAGAACTTATAAAATGAAAATATTCTCTCTGCCACCTCTCTGTCTAGTACTGTTGTATTTCCTGTCACATGTAACAGACTTTAGAAGGTTCTTTTTCAGAAGGGCCTAAGCAAACAACTGTACTGACAAGACAAATTTGTTTATTACTGTGGAGATAAATACTAAAAGAATTGAATCAAGTTCAGTTCAGTAGTGATAGAAAGTCATTACTCTCAGGTGACAGTTAACTGGCTTGTATAAAATGAGTTAGCACTTCAAAAATATTACCTGCTGGAGAGATGCTCTTGCTCCCACAAGCATTAACTAGCATCCTGTTGAGACTGTCAGCTAAGGAAATAGGAGAGCAAAGAACAACTAAGGAAAAAGGATCTGATATGAAGTTCATTAGTCTTTGAATGGAAATGGCTGCCAAGTGCTACTGTTCTGTCTGGCTTTGTAGTGTGGACAGAGTGTTCTGTGCACTCGCAACCTGGCACTTCCCATCAGCATCAGGTTTATGTGGAAAGAGAAATCCACATAGGGCTGAATTTCAGCAATGGATTGAAGTAGTTTCACACATAATTGCAGTGAAGGACACTAGTCAGGGCATAAGCTTCAAAGCAGAATTGGTTCTTATACATCTTAGCAGTAAGATTAATTGATTATCTAATTTTAAATTAATCTAGTTTTAAATGTTCTTACGTGAACGAGTTCAGATCACCTCAATGTAAAGACATGTTTCAGTAATACTACAATGAGAAATGCTTACTGTTGCCTCCAGGAAAGTAATGGTACTTTATAGTATTGGAACTCAGGAGTGCTTGCACTCTATTAGCTGAAAATAATAGTTGCTCTTTGTCAAGAAAGGGTGGAAAACAGAATTAAATAAACAAATTGGTTTTTCTACTCTCAACCAATTCTGATCTCCTGTAGAAATAAGTGCTTTTTTCCAAAATTTTACCATATTCGTTCACTATTTTCTCTCACAAGTATTTCTTGAAACCATCTTGTGCAGTGATTACCTCTTCAAAAAATAACCCCATCATTTCCAATTATAGATATTCACATATATATACATATAAGTGTATACAATACAGTTTCCAAACAGGTTTTGAAAGAGAAATTGGACATAAAGAAATTAAATTAAAAGTGTCTTTTAAAATGTTTGTTGGTTTTTTCCCTATGTTCACTGACATATCTTGGAGAGCAAAGAGTCTCTGTGTTATACCTCTTAATATGGTGTAAAAATCTCAAAATGTCTTGAGGACTGTCTGGGACTCTTGCATCACCTTTTTCACTAGTAATCCCAAAAGAATAATCAATTTACAACAATTAAAAAATAAACTCATTTAGACAGTCTAAATCTGAGTTATTCTTGCCTTTCCATTTCTCACACAGCAGTGAAATTTCTTTAGTATGATGCAACAATATTTTTTTCTACTGGAACTATAGTCCACAAAAGGGATCAAATATTTAAGCATAAAGTATTTCTGAGATTCTACTATCAGCAAATAGATTGAAACTTCATTCACATTACTGTAACAACTGTGTAAAGAAGGGATTTACCACCATTATAAACAGCTAAATATAGCTCCACCCTTAAGGCCCTATATTTTGCAAATGCTCTTCACTTAACTAGCATTTTATACTGAGGTATTGTGAAAACACTGCAAGTAGTATCTGTTCAACCAGACAAACAATTATTTATGGGTTGCAAATGACTTGATTGTAACTAATGTTGTCAGTAGGGGTGTAGAATTGTATCAAATATCTAAACCTGTTATATTTTATGCTTATAGGATTACAGACACTTCAGATCAAATACTCACTCTATGCTTGAGCACATTGTCTAAATCCTACAAGTCTGAAGCTGCTCACATATATAATAGAATGTTACTGTCAGAATTCATGGAAAGCCCTGTAAGAAAAACAGACAGATGACTGACCTCAAAACAATATTTAAACATATATAAATTTAGTTAGTATATGTTTTCATGATAGTTTTTAACTTCACAAATTTTCATATATATTTTTCATATTTCTGTGCTTCATTCATAATCCCTGAAGGTTGAATTCTCGTGTATGACTTTTTCATAATTTCCAGAAGTGTGACTTTAGCAAAAATAATAAAGTTGGGCAAGCTGGCACTTTTATCTGTGCAACAAGACACTGCTCTGGGAAGCAGAGAAGAAAACTATGTAGATAGTTGAAATTATTAATGAAGATCATTATAACTAGATTTTTTTTGCTATAAAATGTCATATGTTTATTGAAAAACACTCATGTTTTTAAATTCAGTCTTACCTATGCATACAGTCAGTTACGAAATAGTGTGAGGTTTTCTCTTTTAGCATTATATTAAATGCTGCTGACCTTAGTGAGAGTTGTGGTGTTTTGTGACATGGAACAGCTGCCAAAATATGCAAAGGTCTGTGCCTTTCAAGCCTCTTATCCCTGTGATACTTTTAAAATTATTTTTAAATAAAGCACATAGAGAGCTATTTATTTAGGTTTTTCTCAATTTTCTAGTAGGTAAAAGTTTTCATGAAAGTTTTAGTGAGAGATCTAAACTTGAACAGCCTTTGAAATCTTTGCAGTTACTACCAAAATTAACTAGAGAGAGCTATTTTTATCACTTTAGCAGAACTGTCTTGCAAAGACACTTTCTTTGAATGAGAGAATAAAACCACAAATGCTTCTGAAATAATAGGTCAAAATAATAGGCTTTAAAAAAAGAAAGTTGGACAACTATTTACAAGTAAATGAGACGGCACCTATGTTCAAATATCAGTGATTAATCAGCAACTCAGACAGCCAAATAGTAATTTTTGCAGGAGAAGCAGTTGTATGATGCTACATTAGCAAGAAATAAGCTGTTTCCACCTTTGAGTCCAACTTAAGAATTCATTTCACAGCATGACTGGGAATAGATATTGCGATCTGGAGAGTCCAAGTTCTGCTTTCAGCTCTGCCACAACCCAGTAGGAAACAATGAAAAAACTTCTTTACGAAAGAGATGCAAAATAAATTTTATAAAATGAATAGGAAGATCTTTGTAAAGATCAGTGAGCTTCCTAAAGTGAAAGCTGCTGACAATTGCAAATTTTAAATTACTTCCAAGTTTTAGTTTGATTAAGCTCAACCTTTACTCAGACTATTCTCACCTTCTGAAAAATTTCCCTATATTCATGGTGATTTGCAATCACGTAACTTGTCAACAAAGGAAAAAGAAATATTGAAACTGAAGAAAAATGAGCTATAGAGGTTTGTTATGGAACAATACATTACTTTTCCTAAATAAATATTTTCTCTCAGAGTTGACAGAACTGTATTAAATAAGCTAAGCTTTACATGAACATCCTGTTGATTTTAAAAATCAATTGGCAATGTTTAATTTCTAGAGAATTGCTTTGACCCTTTCCAAGCTTTGCTGTGCTTTCCATCTCCCACCCAGCAGTTTTTATTGCTAAAAAATATTATCTGGAGCAGGGGGGAAGCAGTTTCCAAAGTGTCCACTACTCCAGCAGCATTTCTCAAAGCCCTCTCCTAAGTTTGACTGAACTTACATGCAATGGAGTAGTTTCCAGAATTTGGAGAAGTGTTTCTAATTTAGCTGCTTGGGGTAAAAACAACCTGTTGAAAAATAACTTACCTTTATTGCAACATGTAGGAGTACTATTACTAGCAATATAATGAAGGCTATTTTGCTGAATGTTTTAACAGGCTTAAGGCTTAAGGAATAATTCCCTTTTGTTATGCATGAAAAAATAGTTAACACTGTAATTAAACCAATGTTAAACCATCCCCCTAGATGCTTCAAAAACCATTTTTTTAAGCTTCCTGATAAAGTGGTAGACTATTCACTGATAATGTTGGAGTTCAAAGCAAAACACAGTGCCTTTAGTGAAGGTGTGTATTAATGAAGATGCCTCTATGCTTCAGAAAAGCAGGCTTAGGTTTCAGTTTGGGTTTTTAATAAGTTCAAAGATACTATGTCTTCTGCATACCTTCCAGAAACATATTATCCAACATAGCTGTATAAACCATTTTTTAAATATTTGTCATAAGAAATAAAAAAAAACTTTCAGCAGATGATTATGTGACAACATTGTAACCACTAATGTGAAAATAACTTCAACAAAGCTAATGTTCCAGCATTAGTTATAATAAATGAGATTCTTTAGCTGGAGAAAGTGAAAAGGGCATTTTATATTTATGCTAGAATAATACTTAACTTCTTTCTACATTTTAAAGTGTCATACATCTAGCATTTTAATTTTTTTTTTACATTCATTTAAAGGTTATGTTCAGCTATCTAAGACTAATCATAAACCAAAGTAGAAAAAAAAATTCATTAAATGCTTCCTTAATGTGTTTTTTAAAGGAAAATGGATTTTAATTATTTCCAGCATATAAATATTTTTTGCATGCACTGCAATGTTTTTCTATTCCATCTATTCTCCTGAATTAGAATAGTCTGTTTTGGTTGAGTGCTAGATAGTGTTCTGTTTCCAGAAGATCATACACACTTTGAGCATATCTTTACCATAAACCTTTCTATCATTATGTAATTATTTATGGAAGTGCTTATCACAGGTCTGGTGACAGAATTACAACTGTTTTCATGAAGATGAAATTGCAATTACTTTTCTACAGTTCATATATAAAATGCTCTTACTAAATTTTCTTATGCTCAAGGAGGTGGTTTCTAATGATTCTATAGAGGTAGTAAACCCCCCCCCCCCCAAACCCAAAACAACCAACCAACCAACCAACCAAAAACAACAACAAAACCAAAAAACTCCACCCCAAACAAACAAACAAGCAAACAAACAAAAAACGGGAAAGAAAAAGAAATGTCCTTGTAAGAAACCTGAATTTGTAGATGATATTGGCATTCTAAAATATTTTTTTGTTTGGTGGGAAGGTTTGGGGAGTGGGTTGGTTATTTTGGGGGGGGAGTTAGATTTTTTCCTGAAAAAATATTGCAGAAATTTTGTTTTGATGATTGAAAAAGATGATTGAAATAATTCATGTCCTGAGAACAGAATTCTGTGTATGAAAAATATTATTCCTCCTTCATATTTCAGGCAATAATAGCACACAGCATATTTTTTAATAGCTTGCTTGAATATGCATACAGTTGACAACTTAAGACTTTCCAATCCTTTCTTTTTTTTTCTTTCTCTCTTATAGGATTTAACTAATAATGTGGACTACTTTTTTGAGAAATGGCATAATCATTAGAGTTAACTTTACATTGTATAATTACTTTTTTTATTTCCTTTTTTAAAATGCTATATTAAAAAAAAAAAAGGTAAATCCCATTAATTTATAATATATCTTTCTTCTCTGGAAAACCAGTGGGATATTTTTTAATTTCTAGTTACATCTGGTAATAGGTTTGGAAATCTTTTGGGCTTTTTTTCCTTGCTCTATAAAGATTTTTGTAGTCAATCGTTGATTATGCTAATAGTAATTAAATGATTTGGCTTTGAGTATAATAAATGGCAAAATACTTTGGTCTCTTGTGAGTGTTACCCTCACCTCATGATGATAATATATCATGTAACTTATTAGCCTTGCAGGAGTACAGAAATAAAACAGCAGGATATGCTGCAGGAGAAATATTTATACACTGCATGGTGGTTTCCTGACTTATAGTAAAATGTCATGCACACCACTATTATCAAATTAAGACATCTATAAAAAAAAATTCTAAGTTTTTTTTTCCCCTGTTGGTTCAGAGAACTGAAAATTAAAACTTCAGCACAAAAACTAACACAGAGATAATAGCTTTTCCTTTCTACCTGTCCTAACCAAATCTACCATGCAAAGGTACCACTACATATAAGATCTAGTAGATCACCTGGTTCTTTCCCTTGTTGTATCATTCCCTAATGTCTATTTTTTGGAGAAAAGGGGGTTGAGAGGTGAACCTATTGCTTTCTGCAGCTTCCTGTGGAGGGGAGGTGGAGAAGGGAATGCTGAGCTCTTCTAACTGGGATCCAGTGCCAAGGATGCATGGAAATGTTCCAAAGCTATGCCAGGGGAGGTCTAGATTGGACGTTAGGAAGCATTTATTTATTGAGTGCATGGTCAAACACTGGGTCAGCCTTCCCAGAAAGGTGGTCGATGCCCAGGCCTGTCAGTGTTTAAGAGGTGTTTGGACCATGCCCTTAGCAACAGGCTTCAATTTTTGGTTGGACTACATGATAATTGTAGGTCTACTTCTTCTGACTACAACTATTCTATTACAATTATAAAAATAACAACAATTTTTACAAATAATTTAATGTGACACAATGGAATGTTGTATGTAAGGAGAAAAAATAAAAGGAAAAAAGAGGAAAGAAAACCAGATCTAAGCTCTAAATTATTTTTCTAGGCTTTCCTTTTATTTCAATAGAATGTTTTTCAGATCTCTTTGTTAAGGATGTCTGGTTCAGAACACATTTCTAAAGCTCAGATTTTTGTAAATTCATCATCAAACAATGAAACTTACTCTAATATGACTGGTGTTTATTTTCAATATAGTGCTTACATAAAAATCTTGTTGGAATAAGAACATTCTCAAAAGATATAGGAAACATGTATTTCATGCTTCCTAGCTTTACTAAAGGAAATGACACCAATAAAATATGCTTTAGATGAAAATACCTTTTAAAAAATATTATATTGGAGATTTATTTTTTTCATAAAATTGAGGCTGTAGGGACTGGAAGAGGTCTCCCACTCAGCAGTCCCATTCTCTCATAAACAACCTTATTGTATATTTCATGTTGTAAATTTGTTGAGTTCCAATTTAAAACCATTGCCATAAAAGGAAAGCAAATTTCTACAGCTGTCTTGTAAGATAGACAGGAATTACAAGTTTGAAGACGAAAAATATCTGCCAGTTCATTCCTTTTTTCCCTATGTCTTTAGGTTTTTTTCCATCCCAGGGCTATGAGATAATCCAAATTTCTAAGTAAAAACTGTTTTGGTGTTCAAGCCTTCCTGGATCTGCGATCACCAAGCCAGTGATGTAATGTTTTTGCTATCCCTGTAACTATGAGATATAAGATCAAACCATCATTTTGGGGCTGTTTTTTATTTTTCTTTATGTTTTTCTTTTGCCAGCTAAGATCAAAATTCAGTCTTGGAAAATGGTTTGGAAGCTTGTAGATGAAGACTTACACATGCAGCCTGCTAGCTGAGTTGTTAGCACAGATGAGTCCATGTGTAACATGTAAACATATGTGTGTGTATTTAGATGTATTTATAGAGAGAGAGTGTAAGCAGTAGAAAAAGGATTTATATTGAGTAAATTAAAAAATTAGATTTTTTAATTTTAAATCTGGACTGTGAGACAACAGCAATCACCAACTTGTAGCTGAGGTTACTACAGGCATAACTGAATATTCCTACTTTGCTCTACAAATGGTTTAATGAAAGCTGCAGTGTTGTGGTTGCCAGTTTCTAAAATTAAGCAATTTAACAGAGAGTATTAGCAGAACTAAGCAGGTTTATTAACTCAGTAAAGCACATGACTTTACTGAAAGATAATAATGGCACCTGGCTTCTGCCAACAAATGAGTTTGAGTTGGGTTGTTTTTCCAGCTAGAACATGTGCCTGACCACAGAATCAACAATAACAGGTGAGACAAAATCTGTGCTGTGAGGAATCCAGATTCAACCATACAACCTAAATAGAGCCAGCATTCCTTTTTGTTTTTTTCACTTGGTTTCAACACTAGCTTTTGTAATTCATTCCCTCAGTACCCATACCCAGACCACTGGGCTTGCAGGAGAATATTGTTCTTATTCATTTATATCCAATGTGGAGTGTAATCAGCCACAGCTGTCCCAGTGAGTCATCAGTAATTAACCTGAAACTCCCTGCAGGGTTCTAGCATCTATTAGTAGGATAATAGTGTTGCTGGCTTGCACTTTTGTGTTTCCTCCCTTACTGAAAAAGGTAAGACGTAATAGTGGCATTTCTCATTTCAGTCAGAGAGCATAAGAAGACCTCTAAAAGCCATGTTAAGTTTTGTATCAAAATAATGGCCATATTTAGGACATATATTTGGGAAAAGTATCACACTCAGCTAGGTCTTTCTGAAGGTGGTATTATTAATAACATTACTTGTAAAAAAACTTGGTATGGGAAATACTCAAATAAAAAGACATAGATTGAAAAGAAGTAGCATGAACTAGGCCAGTGGCATGGGAGTTAAGTTAATAGGAGACTCAGGAACAAGAGATACTTGTATATTTTTCATTTCAGGCAACCTTCAAGAGTAGACTTCCAAACTCGGAGCTTTGTACTTTGTGACAGTAACCCTAAACAAATTAATTAACTAACTAGGGAAAACAAAACAAAATAAAATAAACAAAAACAAAATAGCAACAAAAAAATCAACCAAAGAAACCCCCAAACCAAAATATCATACATGAGCTAAGTGAGCTCTCCAGAACTAGCCAGTATAAAAGTCTGGGCACACCTACAGTGCCTCAGTTGTTTAAGGTTACACTAGTAAGGTGAAGTGGACAAAGGCATTGAGTTTTGTCTTTGTGGTAAGTACATTTTAGGTGGGTTTTGGTGCTGTTTTTTTTGTTCTGTTTTGTTTTTTTGTTTGTTTGCTCTTTTTTTGGGGGGGTTTTTGGTTTTGTTTTTTCCATAAAAATAGATTATTTAAGAACAATAGAAAGAGAGTGGTAGCCAAGACCAAATTTTATATCATTATAATAATATATGGTTTACTGAATGATTATTAGAGTATTTATACTGGAGATAGAGAAACTCTATTTGAAGTTTCCTCAAACTTCCTTTCTTTGTTTATGGAAGGCAATAGGGTTGGGTGAAGTATCTTTCTGCACCTGAAGGTGTGGCATAATGCAGAAAGGAATACAAAATTCATTAACTTGGAGGGAATAACATGCAAAAGAAATGTAATTCTGAGGTAGTTTTCTTGTATAGGTCGTGGGAGTCCTGATTTCTGAACTGCAAGTTCAGATGCTCATAATTTTAATATGCAAGATTTGACAAGGGTGTTGAAAGAATTGAAAAATTCCACATTAAAAAAAAAAATTATTTTTGGTTTATTTGAAGTTCCTCAAATGAAAAGCTGCAATAGCTCAGTATGTTGTGTTCATAAAAAATAAATGTCAAGATAACTTGGAGTTTTATCTTTCTTAAAGAATAGTCCAGATCTGCTTCTAAACACATAGAAATACATACTAAAAACCCACTGTGGACAACCGAGACTGACAGAATACCAGTGCTTTTAAAGGCATAGGAATTTTCTTGTAGAAGAAACAGGAGCATGTAGTGACAGGACAAAGGGTAGGGTTTTCAAACTAAAAGACAGTAGGTTTAGATTAAATATTAAAGAAAACCCACCCTTTTCTGCAAGGTTGGTGAGGCCCTAAAACAGGTTGCCCAGAAAAGTTGTGGATGCCCCATCTCTGGAAGGGTTCAAAGCTGGGTTGGATGGAACTCTAAACAACGGGGTCTAGTGAAAGGTGTCCCTGCCCATGTCAGAGGTGTTGGTGTTGGATGCTTTTTAAGGTCTCTTCCAACCTAGGCCATTCTAAGATTCTATGAAATACTTAAATATTTTAATTCTGTGGCATCCTGAAGGAATGCTCATAAAAGACAGTAATTCGTGAAATTTTGCTCCAATGAAATGCATAATGGACAGAAATATTTCTCAAGGTGTCAAAAAACCTTTGTCAAAAATTGTTGTTTACATCTGAAATTGAAAAGAATTTGATTTTCCCTGATTCTTTGCAGATATCTCTGTAGAGCACCTCTTATTTCAAAGTAGGAAGTGAAATACAGTTCTATTATATGATCTCCTTTTAATCTTCTTTTTTACTTTATCAATTTTAGCTCATCTTTAATATGTGTCACGGGGACGAAGAGCATTATAGGTTATTTCATATGTTAAAAGATTTACTTTTCCCTTCAAACAGCATATTTGAATATTTTTAGTCAAGCTGTTTGAGTAGAAGATTAAGGTTTTTTTTAACATCAAAATGTATGAAAATATTTAATACACTTAAAGAATGGTAAAGAAACCTTCCAGTCACCCTTTGTGTTTAAAATCTTTGTATTCAGATGAAACAGATTATGCAGTTCTCTGCTTTTAGATGACAACATTTACCAGAAGTCATCCCATTTTGGTAACAGAAGTAGTTTAGGGTAATGAATCCTGGTATATGCTGAGTTTTGAAATTGTTCTCAGTGTATATACATATGCACATCTATAATTCAAATCATACTTTGACATGTGTGTCCATATGTTGTTTAAATTGAAAATTGAACTATCAGAGCTTGAAAAACAATGACTTAAATGCATCCTGGCTAAAAATCCAAATCAAAATGAACTCTTTATTTTTTTATCATTTTGTGGAATAGTATTTCCATGGCAAAAGTTTAATGAATTAACTTTCAACTTAATTACTTTTATCATATCATTAATAGAAAATTCTTACATGAACTGCCCATGGAAGGACAATTGCACTGTTGCTTATGACACTTAAAAAATAGAACTATCAACATGGAGGAGATGACAGCAAAGGTGCTGCAGGTCCCTTTAGTATCTCCCAGTAGTAAAGATATGACCAGGGTGATACACAAATTGCTTACAGTATCTTTCACAGGGCACCTACTCCTCACTGTGGAATACAAATTAGTTACCTATACCAAATTTTTCTGGATAGTAAGCTATTAACACCTTTTAGTCTTTTTATGATGAGTGTAATTTAAAAAAAAAAATCCTAGTATTGCTCAGAAGTACCAAATGGTTATGATGTTTCAAGATAATTTCATAATAGCAGCTTGTTTTCCATTTACGGAAATTACTTTCAGGCATTAATTTGTCTTTTTTGGGCTCTCGAGATGGCCAAATCTACTTAATTTGTTTTTGTGCAACTTTCTCTATTTGCATGCTTACTAGATTTTTGTCTTAGAAATTTCTGTTCTCAATGATACTTTTAGCACGGGACATGTGTCTGTTGAAAAATATTTAATGTGTAATAAACAAGAATTCTGAAAACTGAAAGACAACTGCTCAGGTACTATAACATAAAAGTTGTTTATTCACCTAGAAAGTTCTTGCTTATGTTGGAGAGACAGACTATTAAGTTATTGCTGTTTCACCTGTAACTTGAACTCTTCAGGTCTACTCACAGCATAAACAAGATTCTAATTATGTAGCTGTATTTTTAATTTACTCATATACTCTCAGATTCAAACTGAAACTTTTATAAAAGAAAAATAAAGACTTGGATATGCAGAAGGCTTTCTTTTCCATAATTGTTTTAGTTTTTGACTGTTGGTTGCATTACAGGAAAAAAAACCATGGGTGAGACATATGGGCTAAGTTAAAAATTGCCCTAAAATAAGTTTTAAAAGCTTGTAGCCATACTAGTAATTTGACTGGGGTTTTTTTTGGTTTTTTTTTTTTTTTGTTTTTGTATGACTAGCAATGTTTAGATCTCCTTTAAGGCAGCTGCTATTTTAATTACATCAAAAATTGTCCAAACATATGTATCTGTTCTCTTTGAATGATGTTATTGTTGTGGGTATTCACTGTGGGCTTTTTCAAAAGACTTGAATAAATTCCACAGTAGTCCTGATAGTAGAATTTTCACTGAAAAAAAATTAAATAAAGGAAGATGAAACTATGCTTACATTTTCTGTGACTAGAAATTATTTCCCCTGTTTCCAGGAGAAGCCTCTTCACTGAAGTGTTGTCTCATTTAACATACTCCTTTAGCTATTTAATGTATACAGTTACTACAACTTTTATTTTAACCAAAATATGACTGTGCTAATAATGAAATTTCAGTTTAGTTCAGTGACTTTTAGATGGCTTTAAACAAACATCTTCTCTCTTCCCCCAGCTTCTGATGCAACAATATCAGCTGGATGAGATGCAGAGTGATTCACCGCTTCTTTTGGCTTCATGCCTAAATCTAGTCAGTCAAGACTAAGACTTCCAAGTGTAGAATATTGTGCCAGATGTTGACTAAGCTGTTGTTGTGAGGCTAAAAGTCATTAGAGATTTCATAGCATCAGTAAATGTAGCTCATTTTTATTTTCTTTTGAAGAGATACATGAAGTAAATGCAGACTTTTTTCAATGCTTCTGTCTCCTTTTACTGAAATGACCTATTATTTACTGTTGAAGATATCTACATTATTAATGTGATTTTCTGAACTAGTGATTAATAAAAAAGTTAATAGATTGCATGGTGTTTTTAGGTTACATACTGCTCTTCTGGTTTTTTTTTTTTTTTTTTTCCTTATTTACCCTATTGTTTGTAATAAATTGAGGTAGAAATTTATTTTTGGCAAATCTGCTTGTACTAGGGTTTCCTCTGTTCTAAGAGTTTTACAAAACCTGTCAGATATGAAAACAGGGATGAGAATGAGTTTGGTTTTTGGTTTGGGGTTTTGTTTTGTTTTGTTTTTCTGATTTTTATCTTAGAAGAAAATGACTACAGTGTGGCTCCAGGCAGCTCTAACTTAGGCAACCCACACTTACTCAGCAAATTGTCCAAGGTCTCAGTGCCCTTGGCATCAAAAAACCAACCACATTTACAGGGATTAAGTCTTTCAGGAAACTTGCACATGATCTGTCTAGCATATACTTTTCTTCAGAAAAACATACGCATGTTTTATCTTTCTACCTAATTATTTCTTCAGCAAATACTTTTTTATTTTTGTGACTGAATGGAAAATTAGATTTTTCACTGAATGCTTGAGTTTGCTTGCGTATTATGTTATGTTGAGTAACTGATCATACCCTGCATCTCTCTTGACTTTCTCCCAACTCTCTTTTTAAACTTTACTATTCAAAATGTTAGAACTGATCACTGGTGGTGTGCAATATTCCTTCAGTGACTGTGCTGATATCAGGATACTGAGTTTTGTTGTTTCCAACTTTGCAAGTGTAGAAACAACATATGAACTGAAATGTTACCACAGGATATTTCAAAAAATTATTTAGGTTCACTCTTCTCCTCACCAAAGAAGAAAGAAAACCACCACCAAAATAATCAAATAATCCCAACAACTGCACAAACACATATTGTCAAGCACAAAGATATCACCACTGAAGGCATCATTATAGAAACTCCTCTATCAAGCCTATTTTATTCTTTCTTAACTTTTATGTGACATATTTCATGTGTGAATATACACATATATAAATGTATATTAGAGAACATTTATTATGCTACGTGAATACACAGCGATCTAAAATGCACATGCTTTACATTTCTCCCACTCATATACCTTTGTCTGACAAGAATGTCAGAGCAAGATGAAATGTTTTTTCCACTTTTATTTTCCTGAACTATATTTAATGCTCCAAAGCATGACAAAACTTTACTATCCAATTCTTTGCACAATGTGTAGTAAGTCTTAGACTGCACTTCCCAAAAGAGATGTAACAGTATCATAATATTTCTCTGTTTTGACAGAGGTGTATATAGTAATGTAAGGACCCTATACTTTGGGATGGAGAGAGGCACTTTTTATCTGCAACAACTAAAATTTACCTGCTGCTTAAAATAAGGAAAGGAGTTTTCCAAGATGCTGTCAAAACATCATTCTTGCTCTGTAGTTTTTGCTGTTAATAAGATTAGCCAACAACTTTTCAGCTGTACACAAAATCCTCAGATTTTGTTAACTCTCATAATATCTTATGATAAGATATAAGAGGGGGAATTACAGTGCAGAATTTACTAATGCTGCATTTAATCCTCCAGATTATTACACAGACGACACTAAAATGAAGATTATTTTTATTTTATAGTTATGCTCAGTAAAATACATTATCCCCACAAGTTTTTATAAAACTGTCAGGAAGAAACTTTTCTGTATTAACACCAACTTTTGCAAATCTTTATTCAGGAACTTTATTATAGCAATTAGAAGTAGAATACCCTTTCACTGCATAAAGATTATAGTTATTTTAATGATGGTTCAAATATGTCTTAAATTATCTTCTTTAAAACATAACAAACTAACTCCAGTAGTTTATTTGAAGACATATTCCAGAGTATTTGGTTTGTAGCATGTGGTCCTACTATGGAAAATCATTGTGCAGTATTGCAAAGTTAAAACTTCTAAGATTTATAAACCAAGTTGGTAGTAGCCATAAAACTTCAAAATGAGATTTTCAATTTAATGTGATGCAAATTAATAATAAGTGGGTAGAAAAGCCTTTTTCTGGGAAGCAGTTTTCAAGTTCTATTTTAAATGCTTTCCCATGTAACCAGTGTTAGAGGCATATTAGCTGATGCCCAGAGACGAAAAGGAATTTCAAGATAATATTTTCTGTTAACCTTTATTGAATGAATGTAATATATTAGAATAGTATGGATTACTCTGTGAAAACCTATTTTACTTAAGATAGATGCTAGGAAATGCAAGATAAACATCAATAAATTCCAATAAATAAAAATTATATTCAGCAATGTATTTTTCTTTAGAAGATAAAAAAATAGTATTAATTTCTGTTTAGGTTTATTGTCATAAAACCTGATCTCAACTGAAGAAATAGATTCAATTACTGCTTCATTTGACTGTATATGGAAGCAAGTCATACACATATTCTTGCTTTGCATCTCCTTGTTTTTATGTATGTGCCAGTCAATTCTCCTGTAATAAATCTGCTGCTGATTATGACAAATCTGATTGCAGGATATAAGTTCCAATTATGATAAACAATAGAGCTGTGAGTTTCATGGAAATAGGCTGCTTGTATAAAGGTATCCAGGTTGTAACATCTTTTATCTTAAACCTGTTTCCTCTCATCTTCCCACCATGGAGCACCATGAAAAACCTGTCTTGAATATATTTATTATAATAGACACCATTTATTATGATGTGTGAGCAAGGACTTCCTAAAAATGATAATCAAATATCTTAGTATAGAAGCAATTTTAAAATAATTATGTTTGAAAAGAAAAAGAGTAGAGTCATATAATTTTAAAGCACTTGTTAATGAAGTAAGTCAAGGAACTGTATTATGTTTTAAAAAGGGCGATAAAAAAGGTTATATGAAAATGGCCAAGTTTGCAAGACAATATTTGGAACATTTGTTAGATCTTTTTAACTTTTTGAGACTATATGGTAAAAGTAGCTTATTTTGCTATTTTGAAAATAATCATTTATATATGAAGGAATTTGTTGTTGTTTTCAGTTTGGTGGGATTTGTTGGTTGGTTTGTTGGGTTTTTTTTCTTTTTCTTTCTGGAAATCTGATAAAAGTTTTCCATTTCACAGAATACTTAATTTCAAATATACTAGTAAGTAATATATTAGAAAGCCGTGCAGTGGTGGCAAATAGAGTTTAAAAAAAAAAAAATGGACCTTTTAGGAAACTCATAGAGGTTGGAGGGATGATAACAAGGCTTTGATTTCTATTTAGATGGTGTTTAATAATTTTATCAATATGCAAGATTTAAAAATACATATAATATGTCCCTGGAGCCAGAGATGCCTGAAAAATGAGGGTTAAATTTACATTATGTAATTTTTTTAAGTGCCCTTGGAACTGATAAAACAACGCAATAATTTTTTGCAGGCAAACATTAATTTGTTGCATAAAAAAAGGCAAACAGACTCCCAGAATTTGAGAACAGGATTAGAACTCCAGTGAGATATTGAGTGAAAAATTTGCTAGTGATAAAAATTCAGTTCAGTAAGATTTAAATTCTACAGCTTTGTTAAAGTTTTACTCTTTTTTAAATTAAGAATTATATATAAACTTGGTGGTTATTTTATCATTAGTAATCAGCAGTCTAAAAATCATCCTGCCCATTTCTAATTTATTATTTGTCATCTAAACTGTCTTTGTTTAAGACTGAAGTAGAGATAAGTGTTTCTGGATATTCTGGAGCTTGATCATCATATAAAACTTTTCATGTCTGAATTATTCTCTGTAGGAATCTGCCTTTGTCTGTTTGCAATAGAGGCCCAAATAAAGATTTAATTCCTTTTATGGGTGGCAGATAGCTCATATTGATCTTATGCTTTCTTTTTTCTTTAAAAAAAAAAAAATTATACAATTATATTTAGGTTATAAATCCAAATAACAATATTGAAAAAAATCAGAAGTCTTTGATTGTCATTCTCTTGTTCGTAGAAATGGTTCCCAGTGCAAGAGCATTTTTAAAATCCATTTTCATGCTCAAAATGTGATCAGCTCTGAATTCAGACTGAGCCCTCCTCTGGACTGTGTTCAACTAGATCTTGAAAATCTCTAAGGATAAATTCCAGAACCTCTCTGGATACTTGCTCCAATATTGATATCTTCAGTTTTGTTCTTTTTTTCCTTTCATGTAGTCAGAACTTCCTCTGTTTCAATATCTAAACACCACCTCTTGGCCTCCCCCTGTCCATTTCAGTGAAAAGCCTCACATTTCTCAGTAACCTTAAGATCTCCTCCAGCAAATTTACCTATGGATTTTAGTAGTAACACTTTAATTTACTTAGTTGTTTATTATTTGCAAGTAGAGGTTTCATTCTGAAGTTCAGGAGGGGAAAAAATACTTGGACTAAACCATCATTAACTTCTCCAGTCAAATAACTTGCTGATTTTTCGGTAGTGCGGATTGAAGTTGGGATGAGAGGCTTTTCTTTCCTGTCTATTCCTAGCTCCTTGTGGATTGTTAAAGTATCATCTGTAGCATATTAAGCAGCAGGTGGTCAATAGGCTGTGCACTGAAACACGTCATCAGGTTGCTGCAGTGCAGATTATTCTTGGTCATCAGAGAGAACGTGGATATAAGAGTTGCTTGTCAAAAGCCCACACAAAATTAATGAACCATGTTTCAATTTTCATGGCCTTCACTGCATTAATGCCAGCTAATGGGTTGCAGAAAATTGCAGTCAGGTTATTTGTTTAGCCAGACCTGATCCTCATTCAACATAGTCCATGTTGGTTTACCAGTAAGGTCAGAAGGACGCTTTCTGAAATGTCCTTATTATATCAGCATCTATTGTGGTCATTTTGTCTAGTTATAATTTGCTTTTTCCGTGGTTTTGGGTATTTTTTGGTTTTTTGTTTTTTTTTTTTTGGATGAGTTTTTTATTATTAGTCAGACTTCTTCTCACATGAAGGAGCTATATGAGTATGAATGTAGTAGGGATGAAAAATAAATTATTGGAATCTGATATAATGAACATTAGATAAAATGAAATTTTCTTAATCTTTGTGCGCTATTCTAGCTTTCAGGTTGAGGCCATTAATTTTAATATTACTATTATTGGTTCAAGAAAAAATTTAATGATGGATTCTACAGATTGATAGCTAGTTACCATAATGTAAACAGTTTTTGGTATAGCACTTTTTTGTCTATCCAGGAAAAAAAAGGAACATGAGTAATTTCTTTTTTTAGTTAAATTGTAGTACTTCCTCATTTTCCAAGCCAGAGATACTAGAAGTCACTTTGAAATGTTGTCCAAGGTGCTTGGACAATGCTCTCAGATACGTGCTGCAACTCTTGGGACTGTCCTGTGCAGGCCCAGGTATTGGGCTCAATGGTCTTTGAAGGCTCCTTCCAGCTCAGGATATTCTGTGATTCTATGTTTTTCTGGATGAACGTTTTCAGCTCATATGCATGAGAAGATAACCCTTTCAGGATGATACAATGTTGACCCAAGTTTTATTCTGTTAAAGTCACTGTATTTCACTTTCTGTATTACATGAGTTAGTGTGTTAATAAAAAATCAGCCACATCCTGTTTCGTCTTTTTGATGACTTGACAGTTAAAAGGCTTGAAATTAGGTGTGGCAGATGCAAAATAAGTTCTTATCATTAAATTGAGAAAGAAAATTAACTGCCAAGATTTTTGTGTTTACAGATAAAAAGAAGTAGAATATTCTTGTGAAAGAAGAGATAGAGGCCTCATATGAACATTTGTAATTGTAGAGCAAGGAACATCTCTTGCTTGAAGGCTATTTTGTTAACCCAGTAGGCATTTCTAGAATTATTTTATGATAAATAGTTATATCTACCAACCACTGCTAAGATTTTTCAAAGATATGTAGTTGTTTATCTCCTTTCTGTAAGTACTCATCTATCATTTAAGTGTCACTGATAGCCTCAAAACAACTCAGCTGAATCTAATCTTTCAAGCTTTTACACTCTTATTGGTGGATATATACGAAGTCATTACACTGTTGCTGCCTTCCTACACCCTTAAGCTCTGGTGCTAGACAAAATCCCAAAATTGCAAAGGATTCTCAGAATATGTATTTTCCTTCCCTTTTTTTTCCCTGATTAATTTAGCTTGCTCTGAGATCTTCTCAGCCATCTGTATGGGTTTCTCTTATGCCAGCATAGATCAGTGACGAAAGAATTTAGATGTACAGACAAACTGGGATTCTAGTATTTTTATTTTTTGCAGAGTCTTGAAATTCATACTCCCACAAGCCCCAGGAGTGCCTAAACCACCAAGTGTTGACAAGTGACTGTCTTGAGTAAAATGAATAAAAACTTGCTGGACTGGGATATAAAATTCTCCATCTTTGACTGCTATAATCACAGGCAAATTGTAGTTTCTCTTCCCAGGACTGGATCAGTAATTTCTTCTCAATAATGGTGAGATGAAGTAGAGAGAATTTCCAGAGAACAAGGGTTCTGCCCACCCAGCTGAGGCCTAGCACTAGGACAAAGATTTCTGCTTTCTCAGTCTTGTCTTTTATCTTTACTTGTATGATTTTGTATTTTTGCCATAAAACAAGAGCACTCAGGGTACCGTCCTTTATTGTTTCCTCAGATTAACTTGTAACTTCACGGTTAGCACAGCCTTTTATAGTTGTGACAAAACTTTACGAAAGTAAAATACTTGTAGATAGGCCTTTACTTTCACAAGGAGGGTCACAGAAGTTTCCCCTTTATTATGTTTCCTTTAATATATTAATATTATAATTCTTGAAATTCCTGAATACTTGCTTTCTTTACACCACTTATGAAAGTATTTCCTTATCATAGATTCATAGAATGGTTTTGGTTGGAAGGGATCTTAGAGGTCATCTAGGAAATCCTCCTTATGAAAGGATTTCCATCATAAACAGCTGGAAAATCTGCCCCAAAGAAGGGTTTGGTTGCAAAATACATGCCTAATTTTCCTATCTAAACTTACATAAGCCTAGGGAATAAATCATATCTTTATTTGCTGATATTTCCAGGTGTGAAGGAAACACCTTGTATACTGAGTTTTCTAACAAAAAAAAGAAAAAAGAGAAAAAAGGAATATCATATTTGGAATAATAAAAGAAAAAAGTTGCCTCAGAGAAGACAAAATATGAAAGGGATAAGGAAAACAGTCATCTTTGGTTGATAGAATTTTGTTGTTGGAGTATTGCCGCATTCGGGCAATGGCGGGGTGGAATAGGTCCCTGCATATTCCGGGCAGGTCTCTGATATTGGCCCACTCCAGTGAGTACAGTCTGGTACCATCTAAGACCTTTTTTCTCACCCATGCTGTTGGAAAGCACAAACACACACACCTGAGAGCCAGATAGCTCACATATCCTCAGGATAACGAGTCACAGAGGGCTCAATCGGATAGAATTCCGATGGTTTCATTCTCGAACAAGTCCAGAGGCGAAAGAGGAAGTGGGGAGGCTGAGGGCACACGGATACGCCTTTCGGGCCAATAGGGTTGGAGAGAGGGCAGGGAGATACAACAATCCCATGGGGAGAAGGGAGGGGAGGAGTGAGGGATCGTGTTGAAACCAACCAACACAGAGGGATTAACATACAAAGGTTACCATGGTTTTGGGACAAACCATACAAGAAACATCCAAAGGATTTTTACTGTCCCACCAGCGTGCTTCTGCTGGCTTGGGAATTTTTGTATTCTCTGAGATGGCAGAAACCACTCCAACAGAATATAGCATAAACCACAAGAAATCATAATACTTCTTGCACCATTCTTCTTTAGGTTTATTTTGTATCTCTCCTTTTCATTTTAGTTTCCTATAACAATTTTTCTAAAAGTAGATTTTTATGTGTTAATTAATTACATATTTTTTATATAGCAACATATAAAGTGTCATTTCCAAATTCAACATCATATTTCTTATCTTACGGACAAGACAGAGATTCAGCTTCTCATCAGGCTTAGCAATATAACTCCTTTTGAGTTAAATAAATCTCTTTCAGCTATTTTTTTTTTTTTTAAGAATATGTTGTTAATGAAAGTACCAGCTGACTTGAGTATATTTTTGCTAACTGAAATGTTTGTAATATAAAGAGAATACTTTTGTGTTTGCTATTAAAGGATATAATTTTACATTAAATGAATGCCTATTTGAAGATTGCCCTTCTGTATTATTTTTTAATTAAGGTTGAGTTATGGAATTGGAGCTGATCTTATCCTTTAAAGTAGTAGAAATTGGCTAAACAAATAATCAGTGTACACTCTGAAATTTTTTATGCACTTTAAAGTGAAAAATAAAGCTCCAAAATGCATAAGTATTAATGCTAAACTCTGAAGTATAACTTGCTGACTTCAAAAAAAGCAGAGAACAAGCCCCTCAAGATAATAGGTTACCACTCTTGGTATTAAAAAAAATTAATAAATCTGCCAGTTAGAAAGATCAACATAGAAGTCCCCAATCAAATGAAAATAGCATTCGCTTCCTAACCATTGCTGTTCTAGCACCCAGCAAAACATCAGTTCTTATGAGCTTTTCCTTATTAATCACACTGTATTATCTGCCCATCTGCTCTATCTGCCAGAAGAGCAGCATTCCTTTGGTGGTCATTATTAACAGATTTCATGCTTTGTAATTTATTTGTGCTGCCTGTTCTTGTCTACAAATCTTTCTTTCTCAAAAGAAAAGGGAGGAAACAAAAATGGATAGAAATCCCAGCAATCACTTACTCAAGAAAGATTAGCCCATATTACTAAATGATGCCATGTGAGTTATCTAAGAACCTTTCTTTTTGTTGCTTTATGGTAAACATTTTCAAACTATTTATCATAGCAAAAAGACTGTCTTCACTTCATACCCAGAGACAGAACAAAAGAGTAAGTTGAGGAAATTTATATCTTTTTTACTTGCTCTTTCTCCTGCATCTGTTCCCAAGGAAATATGTATATTCCCCAGGTGCTTTGGCATTTGTGGATGAGCATCATGCACTTACTTTTTCAGCTCTGCTGGGTGTTTTCTGGAGACCAGGAAAGTAGTGTGTGTATATGACTTGCAATTCCTCCTTGAAAACTTTTTTCTCTCATGGGGAGCTCAGTGCACTGGAATCCCAAAGGATGAAACTAGGCTGAGTATATGAACAGTCCATATTAGTCTTCAGTGCAATTAGACTTCTGTCAAAGTTAAATGTGAAGGAATTTTTACTTTCAGGCACTGTTACAAGTTCCTCTAAACCACAGCTGAAGTACAAGCATAATCATCAGAACAGCTCTCTGGCTTTTGTATTTCTTATGTTATTTCACTGCCATTTTCTTGCTTTTGGGAAAAAAAAAGATGTTAGTAAATAGCCATGAGTATGTGCAACATTAACTCACATCATGTCTTTCATTTGTCTAACACAGTTTCCTTCTAGCTCAGTGTAGGTTAAGAAATTTGGATGTGATATGTGCAGGAAAAGAATCCTTCATGGCATTCCTACAGCTGTGCTGTACTTTCAACAGACAGTGGTTTGTACTTGCCAGCTGGATAGCTAGCAGACAGATTTTGGGGGCAGACCACCCAGCGTGGTTAAGGAGATAGAGGAAACAGAATAATTTACTAATCCTCTTTTACAACTCAGCTGTTTGTTCTCATGCTTTGGGGGTGTAAGGAAAAAAAAAAAAAAAAAGAATGTTTTACAGATTTATTATTTTTAAACTGTGTAAACTTCAGTTTGGATAAGCTAGCCATAACACCTCAGCACATTCTAATGTTTCTGCAGCACCTTGAGATGTACACTCAGAATTTATGCTGTGCATGACAAGCACAGATGAAAAACTGATTTGGTCTTTATCTGAGTTGGCGATACAATTTCTCCTCTGATTCACTAATATACTAGACTTTTTCCCTGATAAAATGCATTTAAAATGCTACTCCTCAAGATATTACTAGTATAAAGAAAAAAAAAAAACTAGGTCATTGAATTTTATCTGATTACGTTAGTTATTAAGCTTATTTAATTTACTACTATAAATTGTTTTGAAGCGGGAGATGGGCTTGGATTAGCCTTCAGATAAATGGCATCCAAATCTAGCTCACTGAGTTTGCCAAGTTCTTTCTTCATGCTAAAGTTATTACGAAATGCCAAAGTAATAATATTTATGAGCAGCTCTGTACTTGCATGTGGAAAGGGATCTCAGATTGTGATTCCCGTTCCCATGTCTATTTTTATTTGTGTATCTTACAGTTGTTGGATAAAATATTAAGATTACATGCAACAAGATCCTCTTTCACTTCCATTCTTGCCCCTGTGATATAGTCAGATGTTTTAATGACTCATATGGAACCATGTTCTGTGTGTTTGCTCTTTCTATTCCCCAAACAGCCTGACCTCCTGTAAACAATGTCGAAACTTTAGCAAGAGAAAAAGGCTCTAGAAGCAGGCTAAACATGGTGTTTGTGTGTCATCGTTGGGGAATGAAGACACAGTGTTTAAAACTCTCTGACTAAGAACTGAATCTTTCTCACCCATATTGAAGTGAATGCTTCCCTCCTCGTTGTAGGCAGAACACTTGATTTCCAGAAACTGATAAGGTGCAGTTAGACACCTAGCTCGTACATACCTGGATCTGTCAAAACCAGTGTAGTTCTGAGTGTGCCTGGAGGTGTGCTTTAAAACTTGCAGGCTAAAACACAAACTGCCTCAAAAGACCAAATCAGTTTTTGCTCTCACGGCTCTGGACTTTGGGTATATCTGTGTATGAATCTCACATTGCGCAAGAGCATTCTCTAAACTGCTGACTGGCCGGATTTAAAGAGCTTTGCTACCAATTGCAGAATAGTGCTGTAGTGTAAGGATTGAATTCCTTTTAAGCGAAGCTAGACAAAAAGATATGTTGAAGGAAAAAGCATGACATTTCCAAACTAGTAGTAGGAATTTAGTTCATAACACCTGAACTAAATACCTGGACAATAGAACTCCCCAAATGTGTTTTGTGTCATTGTAGAGTTCTCATTAGTTATAACTTATTCTTTTGTATGGCAGTGTGTTAAAATGTTGGCTATACTTGTTTTGATACTGGTCTGGCCCACAATTTCATGACTTTTATTTCTGTGGGTTTCTTTATCTGGATTTTGATTAAATATTTAATCAATAAAAGTCTCCATGATTTTAGCATCATATGAATATCAGCTGACTTGGATGACTAGCTAATTTACTTACACAAATTCGGTATTTTTAAGCCATGTCTATAAGATATACAGTAACTTATAAAATGGTATTTTGCTGCTATTATTCCTGTCATTTTAGTGCACATAAACAAATGCAGGTTTTGTGTGTAATTTATTAGTCATGTATAGAATTAAGTGATCCTGTTTCTTTTATAATGTCATGGCTTTATACATTCAGCTGCAAATCACACTGGGCTTTTGTTTCATGGAATACGTTTATTCTAGTATTACATATTTTCCAATATTTTTCTTTCTTCATAATATTAATTTTGGACTGTTTTTTCTTTCTTTTATGTTTTCATGCTGAATCTTATTTTTCAATTTTCCATCCATGTGACTAGTTGTTTCCTAATTCTTATAATTTTTTTCCCCTAAGTTTCCTTATAAGGGATTATTACTGTCTAGCCGATTTAAAATAAATAGATAGATCTAATCCCATCAACTGACATTTTGCTTAAAATATTTTAACTAAGAATAGTTTGTACAATGAAAAATCATAATCCCTCTGTATCTGAGTAATAAAACGGAACATGGATGTTGCTTTTGAGAATTTTTTTTTTTCCCAAATGTTAAGGAAGCTGCATCCTCTTGTTTAGATAGGCTCCTGAATACAGATTAGTGAACTGAATTAAAAAAAAAAATAAAAAAAAAATTAGAGTTTGTATTTTGACTGCATTGTCAAGTGTACACTGCACATGTCTGTCTGCTGCCTATTGTTGTTATTTTGGCAATAAAAATATTACTTAAAAACATAGCAAAACCAGAAGCAAAATTTAACCAATATCTATTTAATGCTAAAATAGTTCTTCCAAATTCAGAGTTGAGCTTATTTTAAATGTTAGCAATCAGAGTATAACTCCCTACAATTGCAACAGAGGACAAATGCCTGAGTTTCAACAGCCTAACCTCATCAACCCATTCCTTGTCCAGTAATGGATTCCTTGAGGTGAACACCAGACGGTCTAATTTACTTTACTTTCTTAGTTTTTAATACTGCATGTATTTGACAGTAGGGCTGATCACAGATTAACATAGTGATGTCAAATCAATGGACACTGAAATGTTAAGAAACACATAAATTTTGTCATTGAGCAGCACATGGTAACTCAATGAGTATACTCACTCTGAATAAAAAAGTGACTAGGAACTTAGTCACTCTTCTTCCTGAAAAGGAAGAATCAGGCAATAATGGAGCATTTAATGCTGGCTTCTCATTTAGCTGCCTTGATCTTTTGCTTTTCATTTAGATCAAGATATTTTGTGTATTCTATTACCTGTGATCTGTAGTTTTTCATTAGAAAAGAGAACAGCTGCCAGTCACATACCAAGAGTTGACTCTGCATCTGCCCACCCTTCAAGTACACAGTAGCAGCCAGTAAAAAAAGCAAAAGTATTCTTATGAGCAAGAAGTGTATTTAAATCCATCTATGCAACAAATTTCACTCAACTGTGCAGACATGAATATGTTGGAAAAAGACCTAGTAACATATGCTGCCTTAATGAATTGTCAGCAGTAATTTAAATGACGAAATCTTTTCTTCTTTTGTAACAAATTAACTGATGAAAGATAAGTAGACTAAATAAAAGAAGAAAGGATAAACTATGAGATGTTTTTGCAAGATTAAAAAAGGGGTGTGTCACCATTTTATCTAACTGTAGGATATGATATGCTTGCTTCTGACCAGATCATAAGAGCAACAAAGTCATAATAGTGTGAATTTGGAATGGAATAGCCTTTATATAGTAAAACAGTCTTGGACTTGGGCTTCTAGCCTCTGTTATGAACGGTTACAAAAAAGGCCTAGAACTTAGCTATGCATACTATATTTTACATTTTGTCCATTCCAGTGCCTTAGTGCTAGAAGCTAATAATTAGAGGATTGATTTAATAAAACTACACATAAATGTGAGTAGATCTTTATGAGCAAGTGTCAATATGTTTTGGGTGTAGTTTAAGCATAGTTTCAGTAAAATGGTGAATATGGAAGGGTAGGCAGTACTGTGAGTCACTGTGAAACTGCAGATTGTAGATGCCACCATTCTGTGAGCAGTGTAGAAAGGCCAGACAGAAACAAAATAGTTGACTGGTTGTTTTTAATGATGCAAAATACTGCTGATTCTTTTCTTGTCCCATTTTTTTTTTCTTTTCCAGTAGCCATTTCCATAGAATTGGGATAAAGGTAATCAAGTAAAAATTCAGAATAAGTGTATGTTCCAGGCATTTTAAAATAATACAAGACTGGTTTACTTTCATAAGCAAATGATAGTGGTATGAAAAATGTGCTGAGGTTTTTGAGAAGAGCTTTCATTCTTATACACAGTCCTCTTATAAAATAATTAAGAAGTTTTACCTAGATTTTTTTTTGTTTAATTTTTAATCTAGATTGCATATTTAGTCATACTAGTACTTTATCTTTTTTCTTTGCAAGATATGCACCAATAGATACAGTAAAGGCAAGACTGAGATCTCAACTGTTTTCAGAAAAATCTAACCCCATAGATATCGCTAAAGATAAATGTAGTTTTGTTTCTAGACTTGAGAGTAAAAAGGTGTATAGATCTCAGTCACACAGCTGCTGAAATCTTCCACATGTTTAGAAAATATTTTTCTCATTCTTCATACAGAAAAAGTAACAGGTTAATAATTTTTATGCTATGTTTATCCTTTTATTTATTTCTTTTTATTGCAGTTTGACAAAATTCACAACCTGCAGTAGTTTAATGTGACTATTTTGATTTTATTAGGCCACCTATATTATAAAGTAGCAGTAATCAGTATGCATTCTATGTGGAACTGTAACAAAATTGACATTTTGAAATATGTAATTTCATATCTGAAAGTGTTACTGGATATGCTTTAGCCAGAATAAGATCCTGAAACCAATTAATGTGACTTCATTTATCAAGTATAGCATAGTTGCATTTGTCTGTAGATATACAGCATTACGGAGTTGTGCTATACTGCTAATGTAATGAAATTGTTTCTTCTTATCATGATTTAAAATAATCATAGCTGTTTTTCATGCTGAGGAAGCTTCTGAGAGCTGTAACACGTACCAAATATTGTTGAGACAATGAATTTTTTTTAAAAAACCAATACATAATGTAAATATGCTCTGGCACACAATTATTTTTTGGGTTTTTTTGGGTTTTTTTCCTTACAAGCAATGTTAAATGTTATATAATAGGGGAGGTTTAAGCAGTCATGTTAAAATTATAAATATATAAAGATTTATATGTTTAATAATAGAGATCCTCCATAAAACAGAAAAGTAATGATTTTCCATAAGTTCTTATTTCATAGGGAAACAGTTTTTTGTTGTTTTTTTTTTCAAAAAGCTCTTCTCTGAAGTCATTGAGTTACACAAAAGAAAGAGAATGTAAAAGTGCCAAAGTAGTCATAGTCTGCCATAGAATATCTTGAGTTGGACTGTACCCATAAGGAACATTGAGTTCTACTCCCTAGCAATAAACCATGTGACTAAGAGCTGTCCAGATGTTTTTGTGAGCTCTAGCAGGCTTGGTGCCATGACCACTTCTCTGGGCAGCCTGTTCCAGCGCCCACCTGCTCAGTGTGAAGAACCTTTAACTAATCTGAACTTCCCCTCATGCAGCTTCGTTCCATTTCCTCGTATACTGATGTTGGTCACTAGTGAGAGATCAGTCTCATCTTCTCCTCTACCCTCCTTGAAGTTGAAGACCGTGATGAGGTCACCCATCAGCCTTTTTTAGACAAATTTGATCAGATTTTGCCAAATAGTGTTTTCACTGTCTGCAAAGCTCTTGCAGTTTAATTTTTGCTTCTTTGTCAGACAGATATTGCCCCAAAATCTAGTAAGTTTTAAAAATTCTGTGAAGAGTTTGATGCATCCTTTCTGTTTTGTTATTCAGAAATGTGAAGGGTGGAGACCTGTGTGTTACCCAAAGCCTACATACCTCCCTATTGTGTAGATTCTTGCATTAAAGATTACTTGTTGATTTTAAAGAAATAGTCTATGTTATTTGTCAAAGAATATAGGTAGAATATAGGACTTGAACTCATTTCTTATGATTTACCACTCAGCATACAGAATCTACTATACCGCAGCACAGAGATTTAAGAGAATCCTCTAATTTTCATATTTTCTATTACTAATAAGGTTTTGGCATGATACTTTCCCCCCTTTTTTATTTTATTTTGTTTGGTTTTGGTATTTTGTGTTTTTGTTGTTCGGTTGTTGGTTTTTTTTCATTTATTTGTTTGCTTTTGGGGTTTTTTTCTTCCCTTTTAACCTGTTTAAGGCTTTCTTGGTAGGTTTTTAGGACTCTTACGCATTCCCAAATACTCATCGAGTTAGGGGGGTTCTGAGAAGTAAGAAAACCTGGGAAATCAAGCTGAGCTCCCAAATTAGCAAAAATGGGCTGCCCCCAAATTGAAAACCTTTATAATCAGAAACTGTTTAATATAATTTTATTTTATATGAATAAAATTATAAAGTTGCAAGTCACCAAATGTTTTAAGGAACACCAAATCGCTTTAAAGATATTAGACACTTTAAAAGAGCTTCCTATAGACAAAATTGAAGAATTGCTAATAGAAGCATTTAATAAAAAAAACCCCTGGCTCCTAAATCAAATTCTGTGCACACCCCTGTTCAATTAAAATAAAAACATAAACAGCAGTGAAATGTTTTGAACTATACAACAGATTACTTCTGACACTCAATATATAAACTTGTCACTTTCTAACTGTTCAGCTCTAACTCTTTAAAACACTCTAGTCAGAATTAAGTTGAAAAAAAGTTCAGATAGAAAAGGAAACCTAATATTTTCCATATGCACTGTCATATTCCATCCCTTTTCTAATATTCATGTTCCATTAACATTCCTTATTGGATGAATCTAGGCTTGAAGATACAAAAGAAAAAAACGAAAGTATTTCTCACTTGTTTTGATATTTGCTCTCCATACATAATTTGCTCAGCCAAAGCCATTTTGTTTTATGAAAAGGCAGTACAAATTCTGAGGCAAATAATCAAAATCTTGATTTCTTATAATATTGGATATAGAACTGCCACAGAAGCATACTACGTTGACAAGACTGAGATTTGCAACACTAAACACTACTACAGCCTTGATAATTTCAATGCTAGAACTTAGTGTTGGAAAATCCTACCCTCGGCGTTGAGAGTTAAAGATATGAAATGAAACTGGGAATGGAAGACCTCAGTTTACCTGCAGGCTATCTACAGCAATGGTAGTGTTAATGCATGTTTTTCTGTGTTACCCCTTAAACTAGCTCAGTCAAATCACTGTCTTTCCCAGAAAAAGTTTTGCAGAAAGATAAATGTGTAAGGTGTCTTGTGAAATCATTGTTCTTTATGTCTTTGTACACTAAATTGAGTTATATTAGACAGTTCTCATTATTTTTCGATTTTAAATGAACAAAAAACACTGAATCAAGTGATAAATTCTGATTAACCTGAAACGTATTTTGTAATATTTGGTAGACACATTTTTTGCAAATGGCTTTCTATACCTATATTTCATAAAATTGTATATTATTTGGACAAAAATAACACAGGAAAATGAAGCAATTGAAGTTAAAAATGGCTAACATTTTGGAACATTAGAAATACTGAGTTATAAATTCTTCATATTTCTCAACTGCAGAAAGCCACAGATACTTGGCAGTAAGTAACAAATTCAGTAGCCATCTAATTGGGTAGCTTATTTTTCTCCATGTTTAGGAATCTTAGTTTATTAGAATGTTTAATTAGAAATGGGTCAATTTGTTGTTAACATGATAAGCATTAACTATAGCTGTAATACCTACCACCTGTAGTGTGCCTGCAGCAGTGCATGTTGTCTGTATTATATGCAAATATTGTACGTCTGTAGTGTGTCTGCAAGTTTCTGTAATATACTTGTAAGTGTATGTGGTAACTAACCTTTCACAGGTACTGCAACCAGCCTTACCAGCTCTCCAGATTTTATCATGAATCTCACAATATTTGGTGTGCGTGTGTTTCCTTTGACTTAAGTTGAATTTTTAGTCCAGTCTCATAATTATTGGTAGAGAACATATACACTAGTTCTAATTCCTTTTGAATTTGTCTTCCATCACTTTCATTTGGGCTGGCCATCAAGACAAGTGCAATTTCACTGTTCTTTCTGCATTAGAACTGAGGATGCCCTGCCCGTGACCCAACATGGTCACCATATTGTTCTCAGACCCACCATTATTTAGATCATTAAACATTCAGGGAAACAGACTGGAAACTGAATCTTTCACAATGAAGGTGAGTGCTCTAGACATTTGAGTAAAAACAGTTAACACCCTTTTGCTCTACAAACTTATGGAATAGTTTGTCCTTGTAAAGAGCAATGGAAAGGCAGAGACATTGCTTTAGTAAAGCTCTCTCTTGCTCCTCAGGTTGCAGGACCATTGAGTGAGATTCTTCTTTGTCCTTCCCTTCAAAAAGGGCTTTCCCTACTGAGCACCTAAGGTGTCCAAGAAAGACCTGCTCCAAGGAGCTCCGCTATGGAGACAGGCTGAGAGAGCTAGGATTGTTCAGACTGGAGAAAAGAAGGCTTCAAGCAGACCTTATTGCAGCCTTTCAGTGCCTAGAGGGGGCCTGCAAGAAAGCTGAAGAGTGACTTTTACAAGGGCATGTAGGGATAGGACAAGGGGCTTTAAACTGGGAGTAGGTTTTGGTCAGCTCTTAGGAAGAAATGCTTTACTAAGAGGGTGGTGAGGAACAGGTTATCCAGAGAAATTGGATGTCGCATCCTTGGAAGTATTCAAGGCCAGTCTGGATGGGGCTTTGAGCACCATGGTTAACTGGGAGGTGTTTCTGTCTATGGCAGGGGGATTGGAACTAGATGACCTTTACGGTCCCTTCCAACCCAAATTATTCTATATATTTCAGTGTGGACACTGTGAATACAACTTGAACTTGGTGTTAAATCCCAACATTTTACTGACATTTGCTTCTGGCTTGCTTTGTCAAGTGCCTTCTCAACTCTGTGTCCTCTTTAAATAGCACTCACAATAACCAAACTCTGTACACATGATACAGAGTAACATAGCACCACTGGCATTTACAGAGGCCAATTAAGTTAACTTATTCTGCAAGTCTTCAATGGCCTTTCAAAGGAAGAAATGATTTAAGAAAGTCCTTTTATGACTGGCTGATCTTATGAAGATGACCTCCAGCATAGCCTGTAGGCTTCTGTAGTGTCAACTGTAACTGAATCATACTGCAGCTTTGCTTAATATGAGGAATTCTTTGGTCTCTCTCATTCTGTTTTGGGAACATATAATCTGTGGAAAAACTGCCATATTGTCAGATTAGATGTAGATTGACCCCAGATTCATTAAACACTAGACCTTGCAGAGTGAGCACATAAAATTAAGCTCTTCAGGAAATGTTTTCAGCTATTTTCTGTGTAGCACCAACTGTCAGCATATTCCTTAATTAATTTTAATTCTTTTGTATGTAAACATTTAACCAGGAACATAACATCATCAGTAAGTAATGAAAAATAGACCTTATTTAGACATTTGAATAATTTGTTTTTTGCTCCAATCTGGCAAGACAAAAGCAATAAAATAGAATCTTTAAGCTACAAAGAAATCTGCATTAGTAATGCACTGAGATATATTATAGATATTAAAAAAAATATAAATGATGAGAAATGGCATGTGAGTGTAAAATCTGATTTATATCATGTAAGAAATTTATATGAATCAGTAACATATGTTAATATATTTGGCTTTGAATTTTTTGAAGCTCAGTCATAATGACAAATCAAATATATTTTTTATTTCTGGATAAAAGTAATACCTAAATTTTGTGATCCTTCCACCAAATTTTATTTTAGTCTTCTATTGATTTAAACCATTTGAAAACAAGAAAAAAAAAAAAGAGATCCCTTGAGAGTACTATAAGGAAGTTCGCAGGTATGCTAATGAAATGTGACTCTGCAGTGCCTACATTTTACCACTGAAGTCATTTATAGGAATCAAAGAAATGATTCTGAAATGCATCTTTTCTTCAGGGAGCAATGTGAGTCTCAAAAATATAACAGACCTTCTTGCATAAACATCTGCATTTTCTTCTGTTTTGTTGAAGAATGTCTGAAATCTTCAATTAGATGAGTATTATTATAGTATTATGATTACATGTTCAGTCACAAGAGCTGTTTGTAGTCATAGCTCTGTTAGTCATATTAAGAGCAGAAAATGTTATTTGAAGATATTGAAGGTGGCTATGTTGACAAAAGTTTATTGTGATTTTAATAGTCATAGTCAACAAATAGTTTCATGACACACCTTCTTTTCCCTGGATGTGTTTTCCTGGTGTTCTGAAATATGAGATCACTGTGGATATAACAAAAAACCCAAAACATCAACAAATGAAATTTAAACAAACAAACAAATAAAGAAACCACCTACCCAAAACCCTATGCCAGAGAAAATCTGAGGTCCTGCATTACTAGGTGAACTCCTTAAATTAATTGAAAGCTGAGATTTTTGTTCAGATCCATATTTAGTTCCTTTTTGATTTTAGATGGATGTTTTCCTAATACAAGTGGCTTTTGATGGAGAATAAGGATTTGTTGTTTGTTTCTCTGAAGTAATAAGTAGGGTTTTGTTTGTTTTTAATGTGTCTCTGTGAGGAACTTTACAAATTATTAAAAATTTTTCAAAGTATTTGGAATGTGCTCAGTGTGCATTCCTTTAAAAGCCAGCTGCTTTAGGATGTTCCAAATTTTGAGGCTTAAATTGTACAAGAGAGCATTTCTGAAAAGTAGTCGTACAGTAGAAGAGAACATTTTTGATAGTTTGAGACCATAACCAGTTTCATATTTAGAAAAGTAACAGGGGGTAAAGAGAATAAAGAATGAAATGAGGGATGTCAAAAGTACACTTTCCCTCTGGTTCATAACTTATAAATTATAAGTGCTAACCCATGGGACTTCTGCAGTTGCTGGATATTGCATGTGTCAGTATTACTAAGGACACCATTATACAGATGATAGAGTGATTACATGTAACAAAGCTAAATATATGGTATAGTTTGTTAGTACCTTGAGAAAATAATATGACTATATAAAAGATGCAATTAGATGTTAGCAAAAATTTAGTGTCATACACTTTTTGACATTTGTGCATGAATATCTATCCTTAAAAAGTTAAATTTATAGAGGTCAGCAAGGTGTCCATACACTTAAGGAGAATGCAACACTGTATCTTAAAAGAGTTGACATCAGGGTATGGAATAAATACTGACTAAGCTAAAATATAGAAAAAGAAAAGTACTCAAACCAAAATAAAACAAAAAATGCTTTTGGCTGCTTAGGATGTTATGCTGGTCCCTGACCCTCCTGGTGTGGGGGAGTGAGTGAGCAGCTGTAGGTGCTTGGCTGCCGGCTGGGGTGGCACCTCAACAGACCTGCATAAGAGTTCAAACATGCAATCAATTAAAGAAAAATAGATGACAAGTAACTGAATTATTTCTTTTATGGATACAATTTAGAAGTGATGTCATCTAAGTGTTCCCACTAATGCAAAGCAAGATCTTGCTTCATACAGCAAATAGGAGAGAACCCAGGGTACTTTCACATAAGTAAATTAATTATGTGTTCAGTGAAAGAGCTTTGCTTGTGCTGTGAAAGCTGAATCAATTCCAGGACTAAATGCAGGTCTTGATGCTCACTTTTATTGGATCTGAAACCGCTAGTGTTATTCTTGTTCCTTATAATTAAAAAATAAATAAATAAAAAAAATCAAGGATGTTGGCTAGGAATTCTGTTTTCAATCCAGCAGTATTTGATTTTAGCAAACTGGATGTCAGGTATTACAAAACAAGCTCTTGATTATTCACTAAGATACTTTCAAATTCCCTCTCAAAAGTAAACTTTTTGACATAGGTTTAGTTTTCTTAGATGATGAAGTGATAATTAATTATAATATTTAACCTTTCAATTTTCCACATAGTAATGTAAACTAATCTGCTCTACATCATGAGGCCACAAAATAATTAATTTGCAATACATGGATATTCATAATGGCTTTGCTTCTTTCTGAAGTAAACAATTTGAATTATGCTTACAGAAGGTTCACCTCCCCCGGTAACTTACAATGTATTTCTTGAATCTTTCAAGAGATTATTTTGTTGCCACAGAAGGAAGATTTTTGTGTGTGTGTCTGTAGTTCCTTAGGCATTAAAGACATGAGGCAAATAAGATAATGTCAGACAAGGGGAATTTATCTGTTCTCGGTCTCTTTTCTAGTCCCTGCCTTAATTAAGGCTGTGGGTTGATTTCTTCTTTCTCTTTTGTAGGACTCATTCATGGACATAAGGGTGAGGGGGGTTTTGAAGGTGCATTTCTGTTTGAAAACTCTGAAAGCTCCTCTCATTAAGGAAGTAATGTAAGGTTTGAGGTTTCTTAGTTCTCTATATGTGGTGTCATTTTAGTTTCTATTAATTTTCATAGGATGATTTTAAAACACAAATATTTATCTAAATAAATTGAAGACAACTTCACAGTATATTTATGTGCAGGGTTGCTAGAATTATTTTCTTTCTTCTTGCAGTAAAAATGACTTAATTTAGAGCAGGGAAAACAGTTTAATTATTTCATACTCTGGCCATAACTATGAGTCCTTAATTGCCAGAGAGAACTAAAGTAATAAAATTAGTGATCCCTAAATGGACTGCTATAAACACTAGAGCAGTATTTATTTATTTCATCATGAATACTTATTAAATTAAAAGCAGTTTCATTTTTTCCAAAGCATTCTTTATCATTTTCTTGCTGTTCACCTAGTATTTCAAAGGGATGCTGTAGGAGTTTAGAGTTACATTTGCTTAAGTAACATTTATCTGTCAACATGAAATCTGGAAAAACTGTTTAGAACAACCTAACTACCTGATTTTAGATAAAACCCTTTTTTTTTTTTTTAATATTGAAACAATTCTCTGTTGAAGCACTGAGGTTTAGGCTAAGGGACATGAAGTGTTATAAATTATTTTAAGGTTAGGGAAACATTTTGAGCATTACACTGATGCAGTCTTAATTTAACATTAGGATTGGGAATATGTTTGTACAAAATAATAATCAGATGCCCAGATAATTGTCACTATTCAAAACCTAAGAGCATTACCTGCAATCAAATTAAAAAATGCTCTTATTTATTCCACAGTACAAAAGACATAAGGAGATAGTTCAGGGCTTTTGAAGAAAAATAGAAGGTGCAAGTGTGAAAAAGGTCAGTTGAAGAAAGGTTAGTTGGAATTAAAACGGCAGATACCCTTTTGTCCTAGCACAGTTAGATACAGCAAGGTTTCTTGGCAAGATCTGTCTTTTAAGATACTCACATGAAGCACATCACACTTCCACAGATACCCATTGAAGTTCTGGATGTAGGTATTAGGTATGTAAACTGAATAATTTTCCAAATTAGGTGTTCATCAGGATGAATGGAGAAAATGCAATCTATATTTTAATTGGACAAGTCTATATCCACAAATAAGTAAAATTACTTCCACCAACTACTTTTTATCAGAAACAGAAAAATCTACAGGGACAGTTAGGTATGACAGAGTAGATAGGCTGCAGGGAAGAAACTGTTCTGTACAAAGGAATATTAGTGATATACAACTTGCTGGGTGAAAAAAAGAAATAATATTTTTTCTACAAATGGCATCATGTTGTGTGTGATACGGAGTGTTTTGCAGTTTTGTTTGTTTAGTTGGTTTTAGGAGAGTTCTTTGTTTTTTATTTTCTTCTTAAATAATGATTCCTCTATGGAAGTTACTTTTATGCAAAGCACTTAAAGCAGACTCTAAAATGGATTTCATACCTTAAAATATAATAACATTGAATAAATGGTTTACTCCTAATGATAATTAGACAATGATAATTGAAAGTAAATTTAAGTGGCAATTATACTTTCTCAACATTGTTTGGAGAGATTTATTCTTCTAAATGTATTACATTGCTAGGTAAGATATTAATGATATATTGCCGCATTCTTAACTATACAATTTAAATTCTAATTGTAAAACTAATTCTGATAATACTGACTGAGGTGCAGCAAAACTTTCTTTTGGAGAAAAATCATGAATGTTAGACAACCACATAGTGTCATTAAAGACATAAATGGCTTAGTAATAAGGTTCATGCTTAATGAATTCCCTGATATTTCAGTACAGAGCAACTGAAATAATAGGTATTAATATTTATCTACCAATGAAACAGTTTTATTAAATATGTGCATGAGTTTTGTTCTTTGGATTTAATTGATGTTTGCACAGTTTTCACATTCTGTGTTGTAGTGGGTAACTGTAAAGATTGAGGTGCCTTTTTAATGGTCAATCACAGGCCAAAAAACTCCTTTATAATCCAGCTCTTATTCCTTCAGACTCGATTTTTTGTATCATATTTTCTTTATATAATTGTTGCATCCCCAAAAGAGTTAGGTAAATTTTATATGTAAGTGTAGTGTTATCATTTTAATGTATCAACTTTAAATAAAAGTAGCTACAAAAAGGTACTATACAATATTTTTAATAGGAGTTTCCTAGATAACTGCTAAGATGTAATGAGTTATCTGTTTTGTGAAACTTATAAAATTTATCTGAACCTGCATCAAAACCTGCTACTAGAAAATAGTAGTTTTGTATTAAATGCAAAGTGGGAAGTCAGTGAGAAATGAAAAGAGTCAACATGCAGTATGGAGCAAATACAGAAAATACTAGGGGTTTTTGTAGCTCTCCTCCTATAATTGTGTCCTCTAGCTTGTTGCAATACTTCTGCTTTCTGCCTCATCCCTGGAAGTGTCCAAGGCCAGGTTGGAAAGGGCTTTGATCAATGTGATTTAGTGCAAGGGGTCTCTGTCCATGGAAGAGGGGTTGAACTAAGTGATCTTTAAGGTCCTTTCCAACCCGAACAATTTACAATTCATTGTGTTATATTCTAAATTGGTTTCTCTGATTACAGTAATTATACCTTTACCCCAGTCAAAAATGGCTGTTACTAGATAGGTATCATATGAATTTTCTTGTTTACTCAGAGTACATTGAGCTGGATTATTGCTACAGAAATGCCACAAAGAAATCAGACATACAGAAAAAGAGGTCAGCAAGTATTCATGAATTAGGAGTGTTTTTTTTTTTTTTTTTTTTTTCTTTTTTAACACAACAAAATGCTGCTTAGATGTCTAGGACTAGTGCAGTAAAAATGTTTTATTTGGCTGGGAGGATTTATTTTCTTTCCCTATGTATGTGAACAGGGCTTGCTTATAAACTGAGTACATCCAGAAGAGGTTTGGGCTTCATTGTACACTTAGAACATGCTAGATTTAATAAGATGGAAATAGCTTTATGAATATTTTTGGGTAAAGCTTATACATAAAACTGATATGCCTAGTCTCAGGGTAGAATCAGAGAAGAGTTGAGTTCTGTGGTATTTTGGTATTTGGTATTATATTTTTCCCTGGGTGCCTTCTTACAAAAAGAAATATTTTCTTTTTACAAATAAAGCCACAACTCAGGACAGTGATATAATGCATACATAATTTGCCTTTAAAAAGGAAAGTTTCTATTAAAAACAGGTTCAACTAGATGGACAAAACTGCACTGAGAGGGAAAATCCTCTTTTGGGGATATAACATGAATCATTCTGACTCACTTTTCAGAAAGCACTAGAGGAGCAGAGAATTGTGGAAGAGGCATCATGTTTCATTGAGACGCCTTGCAAGGTCTGTGAAGTTTCAAGACTGATACACACTATCTTTAAAGCAGGCAGGTTTGGAGAGTGATGTAAACAACTACAAAGGCCTAGCGTGCCTGGGCAAAGGCCCATTAACACCATGCGTGTTGTGGGGTTCCCAGGGTGCAGCAGATGAACTTAAAAGCTTAGCAGTAAAATAATTAAACCGCCAGCTACAAGGAAGTGAATTATGAAAAAGAGATAGGATTTAATAGCCCCATGAGAAATGTAAGAAAGTTGCTAAATCATCCAAGATATTTCAGCAAGTTGGCAGATGACTTGCCCAAAGGCAGAGGCCATTGCTGTGTCGTAGGCCTTGTGCAAGATAAAAGAACACGCAAACTTGCTGTCTGCAGGCAGAGAGAAAAGAAGGTTTGCTGAACAGTTTAAACCAGGACTTTAATTGGCTAGACTTTTTCTGATTGTCTGTCTAAGCTGTCCCAGGAACAGTAAAGGATTTGATCTCCAGAAGTGAGGTGTATAGAAACTTTGTTTTTTATGATTTATGATTTACCTTTGTTAACTTTACATTTTTCTTATGTTTTTGTTTTAGAAAACTTCTTTCAGTTAAGACGGATATATTTTTATTTGCACATTTTTAGTTTATACCAGTGCAGTGGAAGACAGCATTGCATCAACTCTGACTCAGTGCTGAGAACACCTGCAAACATGTTCTGGCCATAGACAAGAGTATAAAGCTAGCAAAATTACCAAAGGCAATTGATCCATAACCATTACCTTTCAGACCTTGTGTTTTCTGTGTAAAAAGGTGCCTCAAACTCGGATGCTCGGAAGTCAAGGGTTAAATTGAAATATGATGTTTCTTATCAGAGTGTCTTCTGATATTATATGCTTGTCTGAAGAAAAAAAAAGGCAGATAGACATCAGGATTTATATAGGTTCTTTGACAAACAGTGATGTTTCCACACAACACTGTAGCAGGCTGGATTATAGCATTCTGTGAAGCTCATAATTAATTAGATATAAAAATATTTCCAAGCTTAACAGAACTAAAAATCAAATTTTGAACTTTAGTAGAGAGCTTAAAAAAATTAACAAACCAATTGGCATAATTGTGTATGATGGATCTGGAAGAACTGCATCATGACATATATTACAGTGTATACAAAACCTGTTGTCTATAGGTCCCTTCAGCATTTACTTTTATTGATAAATTAGAAAGGCATGATTACTCCTTGTTTTTTTTTTTTTAAACCCCTGTTTCATTATAAAATGTCTGGCATTTATTTAAAATAAAATTTCCCAACATAGTAACACCAAAATAATTACTATACTAATAAATCACATTAATCAATGTAGGGAATTTTTGTTTCTGGAAGATTCTTTTTAGAGATTAGCACTAATTTAACTAGAATTTCTGCGTATAAATTATTTCTGGGTTTTCTAGAGGTGTAGAGTGTTGCTTGTGTAGCAACCTTGTCTGTAACATTAATCCAAATTATTATTTTACAGTTGTTTCTATAGCTTATGAAGAAGCCTTGTGTTTATAACTCTTTTCCCTACAGCAATTATATTTTCTTCCTCCATATTTTCCCTTTAAACTTAAGATCGACATGTTCTAAATAGTTATTGCACTGAGTATCACATTTATACCCAAAGTGTAATTTCTTCACTAAAAACATAATTTGAGCTTAGGTGAAAACCTGCATGCTTTCATATTTCTCTCCTGAATAATAGAATAAATGTAGAGTTATCGGATGGTTTTGGTTGCATTGACATGCCAACATTTTCATGACGTACCACAAGCAGAACATATTGGTGTGAAGTAACGATAGATGTGGGGAAAATTGCTTGTGTTCATATTAAGTAGTACCTTGAATTTTTCTTTCAGTTTAATATCTTATCATCTAGAAAACTTGGTCTTCTCTTTTATTGTATTACTTGTTGGGCTACCTCTTTGACAGGTTTCACCAAGAATGAAATTTAACCTCCAGTGCCAGATGCTGAATGTTTTATGGTTCAACAGATATACTAACTAAGGTATTGCTCAGGCTTTGTCTTGTTCAGGGAACTTCTCCCTTTTCCAGAAGCTTTCCAAACTTTAGTCTTGCTGTCTAAGACATTCCTTGGACCTTTAAAGGAAATTTGTGTGAAATCACAATAATAGCTAGTTTGTTTTTTTTTGGAAGTTTGCTTTTTTTGGAAGTTTGTTGTTTTTTTTTTTTACATTTTTTTTTATTGGTAAGCTTTTTGGGGTTTGTTTTCTTGGGTTTTTTTTTTTAACATCTAACATGATCAGGAAAGCAGCAAAAGTATTTTAAACTATAATTAAACCCACTTTTAATTCTAGTAGAATTATACCAAGTTTATCTGGTTTATGCAGCCCTGGAATAAATTAGAAGAGTCACAAGCAAAAAACTGTATTTAACATCCAAGTGTTACTTTCTCCAGGAATGCTTTTTGAAGCTGTAAACTATGTTATTTTCGGTGTGATTGTTTCAGCTGTGCTTACTTCCTTTGCCCTTTGACTGACTAGTAATGTTAGAGACACTAGTTGAAAGAAATCCTTTTACTTCTGAGAACTGATGGATGCCATTTACATTTGTCTTTCACACCAACTGACAAAGTGAGGAAATTATTCTTTTTATTGCCTTGTTTTCATTTCTGCAGGCTAAGCTCCACTTGTAAATTTTTAAGCTTGCATTGAGTTTTCTGCTAAGCTAAGGGATCTTATGTGGGTCTTATTGCCGGCTGATATGCAGCTGCTGATATCCACTGGCTAAACTTACTAAGATATGATTCCATCTCTGGAACATAAACTGTTTGTATAGTGTGAAAATTTTGCATTCCTGTGTGAGATCTTCAGTGGGGCAATATTATTTCGTTACCTTGTCCTTTATTTTCCTTTGCTGTTTCAAATTCTATGTGTAAACTGCATGCAGTATATACATTATTAATGAATTTCTAGTTCACATTGTGTTGGCTTGTGATTTCACTCTGACAGGAAAAATTATTGGTTTATTTTTTAAGTTGGGAAGATGGGTGGCAGTCTATTGTATCAGCTATCTAAGTGGTCAGAGCTCTGGTCTTGCTTAATATAGTTCTTTTTTTTCGCAATAATATTTTGAGAGGCAGGCAAAGACATTCAACAAAGAATTTTGGAAAATTGGTGGGAGGACCTGAGAAGGGAAAAAACCATTTTGCATGACAGTTTAAGAGAAAAAAAAAAAAAGGGGTGTACTAATATATAAAAATAAGCTTAAGGAGTTTAAACTCTATATAAATATTAGTTGTAAAAAGAGTTAACAACTTCTTTCCTTATTATGTACTTTAAAAATCTATTTTTTTATTGTTCTCTGAACCTTTTATATGATGTATTGCTCTCAGGATTCATTTCAAATATAGAATGTGGAATGGTGCTATGTATAGAAAAACTTTTCCAGCAATAGAATTTTGCATGTGATCAGTCTGGGGACAAGGTCCAAATGATGTCTGTACATGGTTTTGATCCATTGATATGTATTCAATGAAGGGACCTGTGTTTCTAGATATTAATATAAAGAGTTGTACCTTATTAAAAAAAAAAAAAAAGTTGATTTTTGTTGCCTGACTTTCTCAATTCTAAATTCTTTGTCCATTCTCCCATGGTCTGGCAGTGCTGCACTATCTTTAACCTTATTCTCTGCTTGGGTTTTAAACTGTGCAGTAATTCTCAGTAAATAAACTGGCTCAGTTTTCCTAATCTTGCCTGCACAGTCTGGCAGAGCTTTTGCCTCCTGATCTGTCCAGTTACTTTCTGTTGTAAAAAAAAGTTTTTAATCCCTGCCTTCTCACAAGTCTTTCAAAGTCTTTCCCCCTCTCCCAGACTCCCTCCCCACCACCTCTCGTTTATATTGTTATTCTATCTCGGTTTTATTCAGTCTTGAATCCTCCAGAGTCCAATGCTGGAATATATTTCTGACATAGAGATAATGTTCTGGTCTAACACATAATTCTCCTATCATCAGTCTATGTCATACTTTCAAGTTCCCTGGCATGTGCTTAGAAAACTAATGAGAAAAATTAATAACAAAATTATTAAATATTATCAATGAAAGGATTTGCACACAGATAATAAGTGTTTCTAGTGCCTAAGATAAACATGTTTTGATTGGCCCATTCTCTTTATTCAAGTGATTCCTGGAAGAGCAGCATAATAGCATGATTTTCATGGAACTGAGGACCAAGGTCAATCCACCATTTTTGTAAATGCAGTAAGAGCATTTTAACTGAGGAAATTTTTTTCACTGGTAGATATTAAATACTCATGAGAAATTTTTTTAATGGCTTATGCAAATACACGATGACCTCTGGCTTTCATGTTGTGAAAATGATACCCAAAAATATGTGTATTGTGATATTAACTGAAACAGTTGTATAATCTAAATGACATTCTGTCTGGTCTAGCACAGTTCCTGCCCTCTTATGAAACCTGCAGCAATTCAGAAAATAACTTCCTCTTTCAAAGCACATTCAGTACTTCAGTCTCATGTGATGCTATCCAATTCTCAGAACATGTCTTTTACCTGGAGACTAAAGTATACAAATGCATATCCATATATCAATGTAAGGAGAAAGATATGATAAATGTGTTCACCTGTACTGTAGTCAATAATTCATTTATGATGAACATCACTCCAAACTGCATCTAATATAGGTCACTTAAAAAAGCTTCTCTTGAGAAATACTTTTGAATATTTCAGTGATGATGACTAAGCTATATTTATGACAAAGGAGAGTTTAAACCTGGAATTTTAAATAGAGCTCAGGATCAGGCGCATACAAGCTGAATGTGATTTAGTAGTTACACATTTGAAAAGTGCCTGTAAATTACTGCTAGGTCTGCCAAACTATATCCTGATGGATAAAGGATTTCTTCTCCCCAGTACTGTGTGCACTTGTAGAAGTTTGTTTAGGCTAATACTTGTTTGGCTTTTAAGATAATAATAGAATAGTATTTTAGAAAACATTGTGGTCATAGTAATGAGAAAACAATACAGCCATATCTATCTGTATTAACTTTATAATATTGTGCATATAGAGATGTGCATGTGCATATAGAGGTGTGCAAGTAAAGAAGGAACCCTTGGAAGTAGAGAAGAAACCTCTGCAGATTACTTTGTGGTTCAAGCAAATCTTACAGTAACTTTTCCGCTCAGAAGCAAGCCATGTTAATGGACCAGTAAGACAAGTGAAATGACGTTTTTCCAATATTGAGCTCAATTACCTCATTATAACCAGCATATATCTAAAGATACATTGATAAATATTCTACATGAGAAATTAATGAGCAGGACAACAAAAGAAGTATTTTCTTGAAAGATAATGTTGTTTTTAGCTGATAGTCTATGATTCTACATGCCATTTCAAACTTCCTCTTGGAATTTTTTTTCTTATGTTGCTGTTTCTCTTCCTTTTCCTTCCCCCCCCCCCCCCCCCCACTTTGGAATGTATGTTTGAATTCTTCAGTACTGGAGTACTTAAGTACTCCACTCAGTACTGGCTGGAGAGGACACAAAGATGTGATGCACGCCCTTCCTTGTGTGTTTTAACTGGAGACAGGCATTTTTCCTAGCCTCTTAATTGAATTTAGTGTGCTAATTAGGACACACCTTCACTGGATACAGATGAAAAGAATTAAGAAAGAACTATTAGATTGCACTTCTTCACAGACTTTTTGTAGAGCATCATCTTTAATCCTGCCCCATCATCTCTTGCTAGGTAGAATATAGTCACAATTAATGTTGTATGTAGCTGTGCCATGTGAGATGAGTAAAATGAGGCAATCAATGAGACACCTGATAGAATAAGTCATTCCTAAACCATAAGGAAAGGGAATAGAAGCCTCCTTTCTTATTCAAAAAGACTTGGATAAAATTTATGTGCTATGGGGGGAAATGATACTGGATAATGATGGAAGTACTATGGAAAATATGCAAATATATAACACTTATTCTGCAGTTATTGTTTACCGTTAATTCTCCACTTTTACTAGACTGAGCTCCTTCTGGTAGAGTGATGGTGGCAAAATTGACTGAGGGTAGTGTTTTACCTTCTTATGGACAGTTTGGTTTCCTCTGTTTGCCAGTGACTGTAAATCCCTCCAAAGAAGTGCATTTCTCCCCCTCCCCTCATCAGGATGAGATAAGAATATGTGGAGTATTGTTCAGTTACACTAGACAATGGTTTCAGATGTGTTTATTTGTACACTAGAACTGCAACCCCATGGCAGTTAAAGGGAGCTGGAGAGTCCATCAGGTTATGAGGAAATGGACTGGATATTTTAGGAACTGTAGTATTTATCAGCCGTTCCCCTGTCATTCTGGTTCTCTATTTTCACTGTTGCTTCCAAGAAAACAAAAGTTGGAATAAAGCCAGAAATTATACTATTAGTAGGGGATGCTTGAATATATGTTTAAGTTGCTTCCTTTTGTTGCTACTCTGAAATAAAGAGGGAAATAATACTTCAAGGATTTTCTGAGTATGACATTAAGATCTATAGTGTGTGTTAAGTTTTTTAGAGCAGCCAAATTAAGAACTGAAGTTCACCCAGGGAATGGAATAATTTTCCCACCCCTGTACTTGAACTAGTGATGGAAGAGAAGCTTTCTATTACTTTTTTATACCTTTGTTTTAGGTTAATTCTATTCATGGTGTAACCTAATTTGCATGAAGAACAGTTTTCCCTGAATCTATCAGTTGCATGGGAAAATGGATATTATTCATTCGAGTGGAGCTTAAACCTCCTGAGACAGAAAAATGTTTCTGCGCAACAAATAATACTTAACACGAGCACTTGAAGTCAATGGGAATTGGGAGTACTATGCTCCATTTAGAATGTGAATAGTGTTTCACAGGACTAGGACCCCATTTCATTTGTATCCACCAGAAGAAAGAAAAATAATTTGTATAGCTTCATCTGTTATGGTCTGACAGAGCTCAGCTGAGCTTTTGAAATTTTTCATTATGGTAAGGGGGGTGCAGTTATTAAAAATGAAACCCTTTTTTAATTTAAAAAGTGTCTTCTATCCAAATCCATGCTCTGTATTTTACTTATTTGTTTAGAATGGAAATTGAGATTGCCATCATTTCTCAGCATCAATTTGGAAGTGTTTCAGATTTGAAGAAATCTGAACTTTTTGTCCCCCCTCAATTTAGTCAGACAAAAGAACACAGTTAAAAGACTTTTTTAAAGGGGTAAAATTTGAATTTTCTCTTTTAGAGCTCTGCTTCTCTCTACCTACTTGAGATTTCTTTGGATAAATAAATCAGTTTATATGAGGCTTTAGAATCTAAATTATTCCTGTACCAAATAACATAAGCTTTGACTAAAAAGATAATATTTTTTTAAAAGCAGAATTAATTGTTACTGCTGCTCAACTAACTAGATTGAGAAGTTGGCCTTTTTATGTGTCCTGAAGTATTAGATTTTATGAATATTAGCAAAAATATTTTTATTTTTATAATAGCACTTAAAGACAATTTGTAATCAGATCTGAATTTTATTAAAGAAATCAATGGAAATACTAACCAGTAGTATTTCTTATAGCATGGTACATAGTCCTTGCTCAGGATGAACTATAATATCTCCTGGTAATATATCAGTCACTGAAGCTGTTTGTGGCTATAAGTATCCAAATCTGTGTTTAAGTGAAATTGTGATGCAAGAAGGGTGTAATCTCCAAAGCTTCAGTTACATGATGTATTGAATGGCTGGGCTCTCACAGGTATGCACACTGAGGGATGCAGTTCGTAGCTGTGCCACGCATGTTATTTTTCTATTGACTTTGGAGTATTTAGAGGAAAAAGTCAAAATACAAAGCTCCAGCTGGAAACTACAAGAATTTTCAGCACTATTATAAGAAGAAGGTACAACCTTCTTAGTCTCCATTCTTATTCTGTGTTGTCCTCTTACTCCACGTCCATATAAACTAAAGCTGCAATATTAATCTGGCAATCTCTTAAATCTGTGTCAAAAATGGGGGAAAAAAGAACATTAATTGTGTATGTATACACAGGTGTTTTTTTGTACACTAATGTATTTTCCAGTAATAATGTAGTATTAGAAGTCAATATAAGCAACTGAAGCATCTTTTAAAATGAAAAAGCCTTCAATAAGATGATTAGATATTTTGTACTCATTCTTTATGTGGCTGTTGAGGTTTGTTTGTGTCAGATTACACCAGTTACATGTGTGCTTTTATTCTGTTTGTATGCTGCTCAAAGGGAGTGACTTTTATCTTGCTTTCTGGTTTTGTGTCTCACTTTTTTACCAAATCTGAATACAGTACCTCTCCAGAAATAAACTTCCTTTTCTTTTTTTTTTTTTTAATTATAAATTTCCACATGTATTTTGATTTAAAAGTGATGATATAATGAACAGACATTTTTATCAGGCGAATACATGGTAATGTAAAGACTGAATTTTCTTCAAATATGCTAGTTCTAAATTCTGCTAAAAGATATGTGAAGACCTCTAGTGAGAACATATTATTCTGCAAGAGTAACAGCTATGACAAAGTGCCATGGATTAAGTATATCTCTTAAGAATTACAGTATATAGTGTATGAGAAACATCTTGATTAAATCTCTGAAAATATAATCCTAAAATAAAGGTTAAATCCAATTAAATGAAGTAAGATACTTGCCTGTATACAGTAGTGGAAAATTGTACTGCCCTGTTCACAAAATACTTCAGTTATCTCAACTGAACACTGAAAATAAGCAAATGTTTTTTCACCAAGATTTTTGCAAGAATTCCAAATCAGGTTTGTTTTGAGGTTTGAATAAAAACAATCTGAAAATCTCTGAAAGAAAAGAGTTATGGCTGTGATATATATAAAAGGTTGTAGAGCAATGTAAAGTTTTTAACGATAGACATAGAAACAAGAAACATATGGCTTTAGTCTTTCTCTAGAGAAAGAAATAAAACATATTTAAACCTGTGAAATTTCTCATTTATACTTTTCAAAATGAAATATGGGTGAATTGAATTAACAATTCTAAAAAAGTCAAGTATTTATTGCTGCTTCTCTTGTGTGAGATTTACCTAATCATTCATTTCTGTGTCTTATAATTTGTTGCTTATATTCCTAGTCTGTACTCCATCACAAAGCACCATGAAATGCTGTACTCTCTCAAGCATCCTAGAAAAGGACCTGGGTTTAGTAGAAGGTCCTTTTCTAGGATATGACCCGTGTGCAGGCTGATGCAGTGGCAGAGATGAGTTGGAACCAGTTGTGTGATGGTGTGCAGTGTTACAGACCACAGAATATCCAAGACACAAAATAATACTTCCCATATAATTCAAGTCAGATTCACTTAAAAATATACTTACTTGCATGAGTGAACCACTGAGGGAGCCAATGACTTTTAAAGCTTGTTTAATGTTTATGGATATTGCCAAACTAAGACTATTGCCATTAACATTAGTAAATTGAGTGTAGGTGTTAATATCACCGAGTAGAACAGAATGGAAAGCCTTCTGTGAACTTCAGTGGATGTTGAATTTGATCCCATTATCATAAAATCATCTCAGAAATATAAACAAAGTACACAAGAAAATATATTCCTAAGAATTAGGGAGTTTATTATTATCCTCATTAACAAAAAGACAGTAACTTGGAAGTGGTATTTGCTATGCTCAGTACAGTAAACGCCCACTGTTTCTAGTGTAGTCAATAAGGATAAGGTCAGAGTAAATTAGCCTAAGGATTTGCAAGTCTTAGCTAGCATTGATATAAGTGGTGACATATTGCCATTTCTGTAAAACAACAAAAAATACTCTATTAACAAGGATAACAACTAACAACTATGTTGCAGTGTTTAAACCATCTTTGAGAAACTGTGTGAAGTACTGTTTCTTAGAATATATCACACAAGTGGGAAGAAATCACGTCTTTTATTTGTATTGTTTGGGTGGACTGCAGTTCATTAGGACTAACACCATCTTCACAGTTAATTTTCATAGTTCTTATCACATTGATGTATTTTGGAATATTATTGCTTCAATGAGAAAAGTTAGTAGGTTTGGCTAGGACACCTAGATCCCAGCCCTTCTTTCAATGAATGCTTGACTTAATTTTATATATATATATATATATATATATATATATTTAAATAGGTCTTATAACTAGGGCATAGCTAAATTCCCTTGTTTCCCCTAATGATTTTATGGTTCCTGGAAAGCAGTTAGGTGTGAGCAGTGATTATGTCTCAGACTTTGTAACAGTGAGAGTACTCTTGAAGTTTAGAAGTGTCAATATCTGTCTCCTTGGGCAGGAAAGGATTGTGGTAATCCATGGCATTGTATGTCTAGCAACTTAATAGACAGATGAAAAGGATGGTGTTTATGTGACACTTCATGCTTANATATCTGTCTCCTTGGGCAGGAAAGGATTGTGGTAATCCATGGCATTGTATGTCTAGCAACTTAATAGACAGATGAAAAGGATGGTGTTTATGTGACACTTCATCCTTAATCCCAAATCCTAAAGGCAAAACACAGGAAGAGTTTAGATACCTTCATGCTTAAAATTATCTGTGTTCAGACTGTGGCTAGAGATAGTCACTGAAGTCACTACAAAACACTATTAATAGCAATTTAGGTCACAAATATCAAACTGCATTTTAAACATGAGGTTTACTTTACAGGTGAGTAAGTAAAATCCATTTAGTCATTTTATGTCTCTATTTTCTTGTCTTGGAAGAATTTAAAGTATCTTAGGTACAAAATAATGAATTATGCAAAGTGGACATGAGAAAGTGGAAATGTTAAGAAATGTGATAAAGTTGATGGGAATGATGAATCAAAAAATTATCTGAGCATACAGATCAATCTGTGTAATCTGCCTTTTTAATTTCAGTGAATTATAACAGTAATGGACACTCTTTGCATACTCAGATAATTTTTAAAGTTCCTTTTCATGGGTCCTCTTGTTGATGGGATTTTTTTTTTTTAAAATATATTTCCATTTTGCTTTGTGGATTAGTCATGGTTTTGGCTGGGATGGAATTAATTTTCTACCTAGCAGTTAATATAATGTTGGATTTTGGATTTGGGATGAGAATAATGTTGATAACACACTGCTGTTTGAGTTGTTCCTGAGCAGTGCTAACACTAAGTCAAGGATTTTTCAGCCCCTCACAGCACCCCACTAGTGAGGGGGGTGGGGATGCACAAGGAGTGGGGAAGGGACACAGCCAGGGGCAACTTACCCCAACTGATGAAAGGGATATCCCATGTTATATGATGTCATGCTGAACAGTAAAACTGAGGAAATTTGGCCAGGGGATGGCAGCCCATTGCCTAGGGCTTGGCTGAGCATCAGTCAGTGGTTGGTCAGCAACTGCATTATGCATCACTTGTTTTGTATATTATTTTGTCATTATTATTATTATTCTTTTCCCTCCCTTTCCTGCCCTATTAAACTCTTATATCTCAACCTTTTCTTCTGATCCTTTCCCCCATCCCACTGGGGGCCTGTGAGTGGGTGTCTGTGTGATGTTCAGCTGCCTGACAGTTAAGCCACAAGAGTATTGTCCTGAAGTATGTTAAGCTACATTTCTATAATCCTGTTTGGAATGAGGAAAAACTGTGGGAAAAGGAACATAACCTTAGCTTTGACACTTACTGTTTTTAGACTCACTTTTGTGAGTTTCACTCACAAATTGATGGAGAAAGTTCTGTTTGATTAGCTTTTGCAAGAATTGAGTGGAAACCTTTTCTCATTCTAGTGTATTATTATTGGATTTTTGTCTTGCCAAGCAGGAGTGTAAAATGATGTCTAAATAACAGAAAATACAGTCCTTTGTGATACTTAAAACAAGTGAGGAACACTGAAGTAGGGAAAGTTGCCTGTTACTTTTTAAGATTGCATTCTGCTGCAATATAGATGTACTTGAAGTTGGAGACTGCTTCTCAGGAAAACATGTGTTTTTGTACATTCAAGGAATGCTTTTTTACCCTGGTAGCAGCTGCTCTTCTGTTTCTATCAAGTTCTACTGGAGGACTAGCTGTAGTCAGCTTGTGGTCCATTGGGGCATAAACAATCTTCATAGCACATTAGCTATTGTAGTTCACTGACCACAACTGTCACCCAGAGGAAATTGTTTAACAGTGTAAATATTTGGTGTGCTTTCCATATAGCTGGATGATTATTTATTTTGGTAAATAAGCTTAGTTTGTATGAAGAGTAAAGTACTTACAAAAAAAGTTTACATGCAGTTGTGAGGGCAGTTAGGGTCTTGTCAGACATGTTTGGGACTGTATTTTGACTGAAAAGAATTCTGATAATTGTGAACTTAGAGCTACACTGCAAATGTAGTGCATGTATCTATCTGAATAACTTTTATACCATGTCCTTAGGGCTATATTTTATTCTTTTTCTTGTGATTTAAGAAGTTACATCCGGATACAGGGGCACTGTGTCAGCCACATCTGTTAAGCATATTTAGATGTTTTCACCTCCCATAGGATCTGAAAAAACCTCACTCACTTCATTCCATATGTCTATTGTTACTCTAATGCTTCCTGGGTAACCACAGGAATTGAATAAAGAGAATCAGAGAAACTCAAGAATAGCTGCAACAATTCTGGTCTTATTTTAAAATGATTTTGCAATTACTGTTGAATAATAAGTCATTCAGCACTATTGGTTTTCTACTTCTGTGAGGCACTGTGATGCTGTTGTTTTTATGTGTGTTTGGGTTGTCTATGCCATGCTGGAGTGTTCAGAGGAGTGACTGAAGCTGTGATAGAGAGAGAGAGAGAGCCCTGAAGTATTGGCATGGTTAACATCATAGTGCCCTTTCTAGATCACACTTTTCAAGATAATTGCAAACTACATACACTTTGGAGTTGATGGTGCTGGTCTAAAGCTATTCATTTCTTGTCATCCTTTTTTTCTCCGAGGGGAGTTGACATGTGTCATGCACTGTTTCTTTAAAGCAGCAGACTCCAAGTGGGGATTGCAGTCTGAGAGAATGGTTTGTACAGTGTTGTGCCCAACAGCACATGGTCTGGAAGCCTTGTGTCCTGCTAGGCATGGGGAAGAGAATTTTGGGTCCTTTAAAAGCAAAAATCCCATCCCCCTGGTTCTTATTGTTTTTATTCCACAATTATCTAACTTTGGAAACAGCAGCTCTGTGCTCAAAAGACAACCTGGAATGCTTGGGTCTGTACTCCCCACCCCATTCCTTGCATGTGTTGATTTTCGATTGGCCAGTTATATATCAAGATTCATATTTAAAGCTAAATTAGTCTTTTGTTTGTTTTGTTTTCCATTTTTAATTAACAGGTTACAGATGGAAAAGGAGATAAATGAAAATATTTCTGATAGTATCTAATGGCCCTTTGTGTGTCCAGCTCAAACTAATTTTAAACCTCATATGTAGATTCCCTAAAAGTCATTAAAGGAGGAAGCAAAGACTATAAATTGATTGTTTCTTTAAGGAAAGGGGGGAAAAAATAAACCCAAAAACCTATCCTTGAGGGAAATAAATCATTAAGCAACAATCAAGACCAAGGACATGGTTTTATTATAAAAATTTCTTATGATTTGACCTACTCAGTTTTTGTGAAAAGGTTCAGATGATTCTGTTGCAAACTAAACTTTTTGTTGTTTTTTTTTGCCTGTCCTAAGAAATTGTACCCTCCCTCTGTGTTATCAGTGGAACAGTTTATAACCCTCCCACTCTTCCTTGTCCGCCCCATTCCCTTTGAAATAATTTGTTAGGAGCCAAAAAACATATTCTGTTCATTCATTCTCCTTTGCTTTTGTTTGAAACAGTTTTTATTTATTACCTTCAGGTTGTTTCAGGGGAAAATTCCATGTTACAACTGCAGTAGACTAATACTTTCTCCTTCCAAATAAGTTAATTTCACTGCCAGTCACACTTTAAAAGTACTGTCTCCTCCCTTTCCCTGGATCTGCTCATTCTGTGGTTTTCTGTAAGGATGACTCAATGCAATGAGACTCCCAGTAGGATAAAGAATAAATCCCTGGCAACAACAACTTTCTAATTTATAGAATTAAAAATAGAAGTGAGAATTGTATTAAATTTTGGTACAGCCTCCTTTTTCATGAACTCCTGAGTTTAGAAATGTCTTTGTAATTAAAAAAAGTAACACTAGCAAGAACCATCAGCATGTATTTTAAAAGTTATTATTTCCCTGATCCTTGGAAAATTACTACAGCAGTTATGTGGTTCTACCAATGTGTAATTTCTTCTGTTTTCTGAGAAAAGTAGATTTAGATATAATACACCGTTTAGGAAGAATATATGAAAACATATAAAATATTTTTAAATTATTAGTAAGAATAGTGAATATTAACATTATAGTATATTTTGATGTATTTGCACACATTGAGATGTATTAGAAAATAACAAACAGGAAAATATAAGACCTGAAATGATAAAACAGTAAGACAGAAAGAAAGCAGTGATTTTTTTTTGTTGTTGTTGTTTTTCAGAGCTATCAAATTTCATATTTATTTAGTATAGAAAAATATGAATAACTTGTGCACCTAGTAACTTTAAGGGTTTTTAAAATAATTTCCAGATGAATTTTCATTTAAAGTACAGGTAGAGGCCAAATGACCTGATTTCACATATGTCGCATTACTGTTATGTTGCTCTTCAGAGTTCAGGGAATTCAATTCCACCTGGAGGTAAACAATGCCAATGGCAGATACTGTGGACCACATCCATCCTGTATGTAATTCTTTTGAAGTGTATGAATTATACCACAAGGAACCCAATGCCTTGAAGGTATTTCTTAGTAAAATATATTTTAAGGGAAGCTTTGCTAGCATAACAAAAATGTGATTAAGTAAAATATGTATTGCATACACACATTAATCCTAATGGAGATATTATAGGGAGAGTCTGTTTTGTTTGAAAAGAAAGTATTGCATTTTGCCTTTACTGAGAACTATAGATTTTTTCCAATTGAAGTAATTGATGACCTAGTAGCAAGATAACTTTAAGATATTAGAAGGTGATGAGTGGGGTAATGTTGAATTAGAAATTGTTATAACAACATTGGTGACTGAAATAGGGTGGAAGTACTTGTGGTTTTGCCCACTGTCTCAGAACAGCAGTTCAACTGGACAATTTTCTGTCTGAGAAGGTCTTTATTCAGAATTTTTTTAATGTATAAATATGTGTGTATAAACAACAGTGCATTGCATGTAACCTTTTGTGCTCTCAGGGCCATTGGTATAAATGTATCATGCTGTGCAGATTGTGCCTAGTTACCTTTTGGCTAGGGCTACAGGAGGTATGATTTTAAAAACCTTTAAATGTAAACAGTTTTCTGTTTCAAATTTTGTGGTATGTCAACTATGATAGCAGACTTTAATATCTGTGTAGACAGACAAGTGTAATGTGTCAGTTTCAAACATCTTGGAAAAACAGAAGCTAGCCTAACCTTCAAGATGCCTCAAGTGTGCAATCCTCCAGTCTGGTTAGGAAGAGCTTGCTGGGAGACATTGTTTATGTTATTGCTAAGAGGTGGTGTTAAAAATACCAACTTTTCCTAAAGGCTGACATTGGGTGTGCTCTTTTGCATAAAGATCTTGTTTACTCCTGGAGGAAACCATTTTCTTTCAGAAATCAAAGTTGATCAATAAAAATGGCTTAGCATAATTGAAAATCCCATTCTGACTTAATAGGAATGCAGCTGCATTATAACATGTCATGAATCTGTTAAAATTAACTAGAGCCACCAGTTGTTTCGGGCTACAGTGTGGCTGTTTTAACACAAGGCTGAAGAGATTGAGTCTGCCTTTAAGCTCGTTGTGAAACCTATAAAGCCTATAAAACTTTAGCATTGTACATTTAATAGCTTGTGTTGCTAGTTGTAAATGGAAATGTCATGGTAGCTTACCTTGCCCAGAACAAGTTTCTGCTCTTTGTAAAGGAAATTGGAAGCCAAAACTTGTTGAGTTTCCCACCCTAACCACCTTGATCCCCTTGAAAAATCACTTTGGACGGAAATGAGCAATTAATGCAGAGAAAGTGATTACCTGGTTCAGAAAAAGTATTGACATCAGCAGATGGTTTTATTTACAGCTCTTTGCTGATCAGTTACTGGAGAAGTAGGCACCAAAACACAGACACTGTGAATGTAATCTGGTTCTGTAAACAGATATGCTTGTTTATTAGTAGTGCCAGACTGTGAGACCTAAAAACTGACTCACCTCACCCAGTGTGGCAGGTGCAAAACTGTGAATGGTGAGGAAGCCGTTCAAATACTCATTGGTACAATAATGCTCTTTCTCAGTTTGTAATTCTTCCTAATTCTATTTTCTCTTTAGTTGTTTATTAAGTAATGAGATGGTATAGAGAAAGGCAGATATATGGCAGCCTCAACATCTCATTCCTGAATGCTCAGCTTAAAACTCTAGCCCATTACTTCCACATAAAAGTTAATAATATTTTATCTTGTTCTCTTCCCTTATCTGGTTTGGTTTTCCCAGGTGTCTGGTGGAAGGAAAGGGTAAAGGAAACATTTCGTCCCGCATGTCTGTTACATTAAGGCACCTGCATTCATAATAATGATTTTTAATATTTTTGTGTATGCATTTATGTGTGTACACATACATACATATGCATATATGAACAAACATTATAGAAATATTTATGTGTTTAGTGAAGGATTTTGAAGTCATTCCAAAGTACAGGAAAACCATGGCAACATTCTTATTTAATTTCATTTTGTATAAAGTTGTAAATAGATTAAGTGTTTAATTTTAGGTTAGCCTAAAGTGACTCCCTACTGTCAGCAATTAAAAAGAAAATAATGAAAAGGATATAAAGACATCACTATACTGAGATTTTTTTCTTCTTGATTATGGGAGACTTGATTTTTCTCTTCTTGTATTTGATGGCTTACTAAAGGGGTATTTTTTCCACCTCCAAAAAAACCAAATGCTATGAAGAGTTTCATAATCTACTTGTTTCTCCATATAGCATGGTTTGAAACAGATATGGAAAAAAAGAGAAGAAAAGAGGCATTTTATTTTCTTAAATTGTTTTCAAATGGTTGGCATCCTTTCAGATGATTTTTTTCATTGTTTCTTGGCTGTCAGAAACTTGCAAAATGGCCTTAAGTCAATGAACTTCTGTGTGCAACAATCTGAAAGGAGATAAAATAATTCAGTAGAGTTTTATCACTCTAAGGGAAATATAAGCTCTTTTTAAAAAAAATTTTCTACTTACAACATATGTAACAGATGGTAAGCTTTGACAAAGCTACTATGTATATGTTGTCTGTTTATGAATTAGTTATGCTCGAATATTGCTCAATTTCCATGTAATTGTGATTTAGTTAAGGTCTTTCTAATGTCTACACAAGCCCAATTTATCAATGGAGATGGCTTAATGTGGACAGGGACATTTACATAGCGTGCATCTCCTGGGCCATTCTGATTGTGCAATGATACTTGCACAGCAGGCACCTTATGCTTTCATTGACCTTAGCAGTATTTCAGGGATAATTCTGCTTCCACAAGAGTGAAGCTGGTACTAAACAATGTCTTGAATCTATTAGGACTAAGTATGCTTGCCTTAGCCATCTGGAATGTGTATTTGTTTGTACATGTTTTACTGCCCCAGTGCAAGAAAACAACAATTAAAGCAGAACCCTTTGCATTGTAGGCTACCTTTTGTCTCTTCCCACACACAATATTTTCATGTAATGATGAGTTCTATTATTTTTCTGTGATATTTGTTCTGAAATTCCAGTTCTGCTTGTTTTGGTTTTTTTCATTGGGTTTTGAAAGCATCAACCAGCTTTGTTTAAGGTCATATCTTGAGCTGCGTTCTATTTCTTGGTCTCCATCTGTGCAAATCACCTCTAACACTCTGGCTCAGGAAGACAATTTAAAAAATCTAGATGTAGTCTGAACTAACATTTTAAGAGTAGCAAAGTTGTACACAATGTGAGGGGTGGCATTTGCTCAGGCAGTATGCTTCACATCTGCTCCCCTCTCACCTACCTGGGCAATGTAGAAGCCTCTTTCACTGAAACTGGGTCTACCACAGGGTGTCTGCTCCACAGAGTAAAGAGGATTCTTAGACCTGGCTATTCCATCATGATGACTGTATTGAAATGATCAAATCTGAAACTGCTTTGATGAAAGAATCCTGTTATGCATTTTAATATTGGGAAGAAATAACTTTTTAATCTGCCATTGTGCTATTTTGTTTTTCTTTGGGAATTTTGTGTGTGTTTTAAAGTCACTTGAGGCCTAATTATATGAAACTACTATTTCTGTGTCAGCTACTCTGACGTGTATAATTTTCCTTGTGATGGGGGAAACACTAACCTTTGCTACTACTTTTGAACTCTATGATGTAAGACAGTGGGAATTGTCAGGGAAAACGTGAAGGTGTTCATTAAAATGTTGAATTTTCAGAAGAGCAAGGTAAATATTTAATGCCAATGGAGCTGCAAAACCAGATTGAATACAGTTAACTAATATTGTCTGTTATCTTGATAAAAATACTCAGTATGTAGCCTCTTCAATAGATTTCAATAAAAGAATAAAAATAGAAGTGTATCTTGAGAGTTACATATGGTAATAGTCTTAATGCAAAAGAATTCATGCCTTATGGCCTAAGTGACTAGATTCAAAGCTGAAGAATTGTGTGTGGATTTAATTCATTTTGGGTCACATTTTACCAGAATAACAGTGGGAAGAAGTGTGTTTCATCTTCATCTGACTTCTACATTGTGATTATACCCCATTTAAGTATCCTTCTTCATCACTGCTGTGACTGAAATAAGATGTAAAAATTCTGGAGCATATGGTATTAAAAATATAACTAGAAGGTATTAACAATTATTTGTAATAAAATCAGTCTTCCACAGTGATGAGAACATATTTTGTATTTTACATCAACTGATTTCCAGTTGTGGATAGCCTTCAATCCTGTGTATTCTTGCATTTTAGAAGCAAAATGAGGTGAGATACATAATCTGTATGGTACATAGAGCCTGTATTCTCTTTACAGAATTCAGAGAGTATTGCACCTCTGAAAGTATTGAGAAAATTTGTAGAGGTAGCAAGAGAAATACTAGCCTTTACTGCTTCCTTCCAAGCTCATGCACAGTACAAAACAGTGGGCGGTTCAGGGAAATAACAGTCATTGCAGTGTAAAATTCCAGAAGTAGATAGTAAATATTTAATAAGAATGAAGTAAGAAAAGTAAGATCGATGTAATCAGATAGCTGTTAAGTTTAATTTAGTTAATTGTGAAAATTCAATTTCTTAGCTATTTTGCAGTAGAAGTGTAGTAGAGGTTAAAAAGCTTTTACTAGGCAGACATCAGTTATAAAAAATTAAGCTTGGTTTAGAATGTAGTTTTTGCCAGCTTTTATAGGATTAATCATGAGCCTATTTGACTTTGACATGGGACATTATACAGATAGTCACACAAGTTTTTCTTACAGTATCTTAAAAAGTGCTGTAACATTTTAGAATTTTTTGCTTCTTACCTTCCAAGCTTATTTTACCCTCCATAGCTTATTGGCTCCATTCCTACATGCTTACCCTAATTCCAGCTAACTGAGGAATATAACAGCATTCATTAGCTAGGACAGTAGTTAAAGATTAATTTGCATTCACCTTGTGTATAAAGCTTTTAGATCAGCAGAACATTTATGAATTTATTAGGAGACAGGATTTCTTATCTGATCAAAGGAAACACAGCCATTGTGCCAGTGCAGAAGTCCCTGCTTTTCACTGTGGTATCAGTTCATGCCGCCTCCAAAAGCAAGATACCACTGGTTTTCTGTTTGTAGGTCTAGACAAGGTAGCATTGTTTGTTTGTTTGTTTAAGGCCTTTTTTTTGTTTGTTTGTTTGGGTTTGATTTTGTTTGGTTTTTTGTTTGTTTAAATGAAGGAAAACTATATATCTTATTGTGGTGTGTTACCATGTTTAATTTAACTGCCTGATAAGATACTGCAAGCATGTACCTACAGTGTCTTTATGCTGTTTGTTCAAAACAATGGAGTTAGCAGAACTTTCACCTTCATAAAATATGCGAGTCATCATTAGAAACTTCTGAGATGCTAAAGAAAGTTATGTCTCCTCAGTTTCATTTACATGATCAACCTGATATTATATAGTTTGCAGTAAGCATGATAGAAAAAAATACATATGGAAGAAACATATTTCCTGAAATACATAACTTTTACCCATGCCAAGAAGTTACCATATGTAAAGGCACAGCAGAAAAATGCTTAGGAACACTTCTGCTGGTTCCAATTATTTATGGCTCAGCATCAGTAACTTAGAAGCTAATTTGTCCAATAATGAACTCTCTCTATTGCTGAGGTAGATAACAAATGGTATTATAATATTCAACACCAGCTACTTGTTTCAGTCTTTGAGGAAGTTGCTGTGAATAGTGTTTGTCTCTGACATTATTTAAACTGATGAATATTACATATGGCTTGATCTTAGAGCAGTGAAACACAAGATCTGACAGGTTAAAATGCATTCCATACAGCTGAAGACTAATAGAGGTTAAGGAGGTTTGTGTGTTGCAATTTTCTTCACACAACTGTAATGTGGTACTCAAGCTACAAATAGTATGTCTCTTAAAACAAATTGCTTGTGTGAGGAGTATTAGAATAGCACACAAATAAGAAGCCTAGGGAACACCCTTTTTTCTTTCCTCTATGTAACAATGCAGAAGCACAAAAGAATGCAGACACATTCAAGCCCTTAATTAAATATTGTCTAAAAAGATAACATTTTTTCTTTATTGTTAAATAGTTTTTCCTCAGAAAAGAAAATCATCAGTGTTCATCTTTGTAAAGATCTCTGTAGTAAACTACATGCTGCTGTAATTTCACACTAACTTATTTTCTGCTGTATCTTTCAATAACTATAACATGTAAGATCGTAGTTTACCAAAAGAATCTAATACTTCAAGGTATAAAGGGTCAACCTACAGATTTTTTTATCTATTCCTAAAACAATAAATTATTTATTAATTATGGGTGGATTAACTGGTTTGTAGAGAGCCACGGTGCAGATGACATCAACCTGCTCTCATGTTGCTGCCATGATTAGGTCAGATTCAACACTATACAAGTGCAGTCATGATGCCTTCAAGATCAAGTCTAAAACAGTCTTGCTGCTTTACCATGGCATGAGACTTGAGCTAATAAAACCTGCAAACCTGCAAATTTGCTTACTTACACTGAGTCATTCCTACTGAGTAGCATACTTAAGTCTATTTTGATGCAGTACGCAGACACTTTTTATAATTTTAATTTTTAAAAAAATAATTTAATGCAAATAGATCCATACTAGGTATTTATAATATTTCAACAACAGTAGTTTGGTGCAAGTTTTTGTTTATGTGGACTCCACAGCTTTTTGTGTTTTGCAGGTGTTGTGTATATTTAAGTATCCCTTGCCCCTACCAGTCCTAGGATCACCATGTGGTTTAAACTTAACTATCTTTCTATCTGTGAAAGAGTGGTTATCAGAAAAAAAGCACAAGTAAAAATTTCTGAAGACTTAAATCACTGCAACTTCAGTCTGTGTTCTGAAAACAAACCTTATACTGCAGGCATAATAAAGACAAAGAGGAAAGGGAAGATACTATGTGCTTGGGAAGATTTCAAGCAATTTGAACTGAAACTAGGAAATTACTGTTTTGTGTAAACCTTTAGAGAATTTGTCACTGAATTCACAGTCCTGTGTTAAACATCTCAGCCTCCCATGCAATGCATAACATAGATGAATAAGAATGAATTCTTGAACAATTAAGAGACAACAACAGTCAGTCAGCTACTGAATTAGCTGATAAGAAAGTCAAAGGATATTACCACGACTTTAATCTCAGACTCTTAAAAGAGCCTAAATGCCTGCACTACAAGAAGTAAATGTTTCTGTTAGTTACAGTTTTACCCCTTTGCAAGGGTTAGGCTCTGTCAGTAGTAGGATTCCCTCCCACCAAAACACAGATGAAAGAATATTATATATTTTCACTATCTTAGGTGTTGTGCTATAGTTTTGTGAGTCTAGGTATTGGCTCTGTAGACTCTTGTACACAAGGTAGCTAATGTCTCATGTTTCCATGATGTACTTTCCTGTACTGAGACCTAAAAAACATTCTCAGGGTAGTGAAGATGATATTTCTGAAAATACCAGTGCAAACAAAAGTTTCCAATGCACCTCAGAATTACATGTAAAGGTATAAGTAGTTGTGGTATATAGTATGCCACCTACTTTCATGCATATAGGAAAATGGTGGACAGGGATGTACCAAGGGTTATTTATTTCTCTTTCTCCTCTTAGATTCTTTTATATTGGAAGCCTACGCTGCAATTTATAAAAATGAAGACATTTTCAACGCTTGATTCCTTACAGTGTAAAAAAGTTGGGGTACTCTCTATGTGAAAAAATCAACAACTTTTCCAGAATAATTTCCCCTTTCCTTCTCAACTAGATTGTACTTAACATTACTGTGCTAACATTTTCTGTGTGCCACAATATTTTTCAGTGAAAGACCTGTGAATTTTCATTCCCCTTGCCATATTGTTTTAGAATGGAGCTCACAGACTGTGGAAATAGGATATGCTGACTAAGCACTATTTTTTTCCCAGACTTTGTTCTTCTCCAGAGCCAAATTAACAGAAATACAATTTTGAATTCAAACTACTCATTGTCACAGAAAATAAAATTTCAGATTGGAAACAGAGTTAGATTTTTGTTGAACTGTGTCCAGAAATGTAGCTTAAAAATGTCGAAGTTCAACTAGAAGAGTCTTGTCTGCCAAAACAAGGTCACAGAAAAAAAATTTTAGGAATGGATAATGGTTTTGGAGGTTCAGCTTTTGAAATAGCAAGTTTGGGACGTTGCTTGTAAACCTAGTTTCTTTAGAGAGTACTAAATATTTGCCCTCTAAAGATTGCTTTCCCTTCTGAAATGTAATACAGTATCTCTTTGGATAAAATTTTGATACTGGTTTGCTCTCTATATTTAATGGTGCAAGGGTGTAATTCCTTCCTACACAGCAAAAAGAACAAAAGCAAGAAAAAATAAAACCCTCTAAAAATCATGACTGGGATTAACATTTCTTTCCAGAGAGCTCCTACTTTTTGAGACTGTTATTTAGAAGATATTCCAAGAAGGTACCTGTAGGCCAATGTGTTCAAAGATACTGAAGCAATTTTATAAGGCAGGAAAGAAGAATCACAAAAATATTAAGCAACAGTGCCTCTAAGAGGATTCATATGCAATAGATTCCACCAAAACATATGGGTTCTGGAAGCAAAGTCCTATTTGTTGCACAGGGTTACTCTGTTCTATTCAGACATGTCAAAAAAGGACATGAAAAATTTTGACTAATGAATCTGCCAATATTTCTCCTTCAGAAGTAGTTGTGATGTATGCTATATACAAAACTGTGTTTCCAGTTTTCTTGAGAGGTATTCTTGGAGAATGATCAATGACACTATCACACGTAGGTCTTTCAATCCTGGTAGAAATTGTAATGGCCAGATTACAATACTGTGACTTTGCCACAGCATAACAGTGTGCTGAAACCAGGATACTTAGAAATTCTTCTCATTTTTAAGGAGGATGATCATGCTTAGCATGTCAAAATGCAGTCACTACTAAGTACTATGGTCACAAATTCTTGACAGGTAGATAGAAACCCGCATCCCTCAGTGTGCTGTAGCCTGCAAAACAATCCCTTCTTGTAGAGAATCCATGGAATGATAGTGAGAGAATTATGCTGACTGAAGTCAGCATTGACCTGTCACTGGGTTTTAAAATGCAAGTAACATTCTGAAAACATAATTTAGGCTTTGCTTATGTACTGTTAGTTGCATGTAAGTACTGAAAAGAAAAAGCCAAAACACCTACTGAGAGAAGACTGCAAATGTTATATGGTGCATATTTTTATATGATTTGAGACTTAATATCTTTAAGGTATGTGCAATCTCAACTTGCACACAGTTTTGCAACTGAACAAAACCCAAGATTAAAGAATGTGCTCAAGACAAAAAAACGACCAAGAAATAATTTTAAAATTTTCATATTTCCCCCCCCCTCAGTTTAAAATGTTTCTCTTAAATGAATGAATGAATGAATATTAAACACGGCAGAGCAACAGGACTGCTGTTTGTGAAACAAGGTTTGGTAATCTTTGGTAATGTGAGTGGCTCATCAGGATATAAAAAGTAACAGAAGAAATAAAAAAGCTAGTTTCAAAGGTTATTATATGTTACCTTTGCAGAGCCACCAGTCTTCCTGATCATCAAAACTCTTCCCATTCGGGATACTGGATTTGTCAGCTTTGTAAATATTCTGTCTTTGGGATACCAGGGTAAACATCCAAGCCTTGGCTTGCAGAGTTGTTAAAATATTTTCTCCTGTGTGGTTTCCATCTAATTTATGAAATACAAGACCAGAAAGCTTGATAATGATAATGGTATTTCTCTGTTAATTGCAACATGATTGATTGTTTGTCTGCTTTTGGTATGACAAGGAAGAATTGTATCTCTTCAATTCTGCTGTAAGCATGATAACACCATTGCTAGTTTTAATAAAGGAGTTGTCTGGCAAAGTTCTTCTTTAGTAAAGAATGTTCGATGAACAGTAAGAGCAAACATTACACATGTTTTATGGAAGGGTAATCAGAGTCATTTTGTGTTGGGAATTTAGTAAGACTTTTTCTCCTCTCCTTTGAAAGTGGAAGCTATTGAAAGCATGAGTCTTGATGTAGCTTTTTTTTTTTTTTTTTTTCTCCTGTGGTTGTGACAAAGAATAATGGACATGATAGAAATATACCTGAACAGCTTTTAGAAGAGATATTTTCATTTCAAATATGTGCTACTTGTATATCTTGAGGGTCTCTGTCTTGACTACAGTTGTGTTGGAATAGGGTAATGAAATGGGGCTATTTTGTTCGTATCATTTACAGACTCCATGAATTAGTCCCAGATGCAGAGTACCAGTTCCTAACCTTGACATTATAGTCTGTTTTTAAAACAGAAGAACTTTTTCATCTCATGTACAATAGCAATGTGATTCAAAAATTACCTGCAAAATTACCTGCAAAGCTAATTTCCACTGTGCTTTATGGAAGGTAATTATTGGGCAGAAGATGCATTACAGATGAGAACATAAATAACCCAATACCTATAGCAGTGCAGTTTGCAATTCTAAAGGGTACATTAGATGTTTCCACTCCTGAAAGACTAGCCAGTCTTAACCCTTGATTCTAAATCTCTCCATATTAGTCACCCTTTTTCGCGTTCTTCTCTGTTTTTTCTTGTGTTTGTAATGAAACAAAAAGCTGTCTGTTTTACCTTTTCTGTTCTATTTAACAGTTTTTGTCTTTCATGTGTCTTTTTTATACTTCCCGTGAAACTTTTTATCTTTCTTATTGCTTTACCATGTTTCTCCTAAATCTTGGCTTTCTGCAGGAAGTCTTTGACATTCTATTGACTTGCTGGCCTTTAGTTTTCAAAGCAGTTTCAGTGATGAAATCCATCTGATGAAAAATGTTGAGTGTTCAGGGTTTTTTATCTTTTGCTCTCATCGGTTTGACATTGAAGACACCTTACAAGTGACCTTGTCTTGATTTGGCTTTATCGAGCTATAATTTTCAGAGATGTTTGGGTGTCAATATGAGTGAGTGTCTGACAATAGATCTATAAAAGTGTCTCATACCACCCACAAGTTTGAGAGCCTGATGTCTGTGGACCATACCTTTTATCATGCCTGAGCTATTTATGCTTCTCTGCATGCAGTTGTCTGCTAAGGAAGGAAACTCATGGAAGGCAACATCTTGAGTGAAACTGCCCTGTGTTTGTCAGTAGGAAATAACTGAGGGGTCACAGACTTGTTCATCTACTAGAGGATTCGCCACCTTGAATTAAACACTTTCATAATCTTTCAATACATGGAGGGAGAAGAAGATAGACTCTTCTATTTTTTTCAGTTGTCAAATTGTCAGAGCATGTGAATTGCTTTTGGAGAGTTCCTGTTCTCTCTGTGTCAAGATTTGTTGTCCATATGTTGATGACTGCAGTACTTGGAGAAGGAAGATGAGGATTTCAATGCCTGCTTTAAATCATATAATTGTAGATTAAGCAAACTGAATTAGGTTTTGGGCAATAGCAAAAACTATGAGTATGTATCCTCACAGATAAGTAATTAAGTATTTCTCAGAATCTGGATCTGTAAAAGACATAGGAGGATATCTTAGGATCTCTTATCTGGTTATCCTTTGAAGTTCCTGATATTCTACATTTTTATGATGATGACATATGAAACTCATTTGGGAAAGCATATATGTATGTGTAGTTTGGAGAGGATTTTTTGTTTGTTTGTTGGTTGGTATTTTTGGGGTTTTTTTGTTTAGTTTTTTTTGTTTGATTGTTTGTTTTGGTTTTGGGTTTTTGTTGTGGTTTTTTTTAAAATTTCAGTTATATCTTGGTAATGGAGTTGTGAATTTCTTCTACAAATTTGTTAGTATTCCTCTGGAAATTAGAGTGTATATATAGACAGGAAATTTTTAATTTTGATGTAATTCACTGAATTTTATGATTTATAGACAGCATAATAAAAGTCTTAGGTCAATATAATATCATCATCAATTATGACCATTTTCAATAGCACCAATGACTCATGGTAACTCAAGACATGGTTATATTCCATACTGATCAGGCACATGTTGGATTTTTGTAGTTTTGGGGTGGGTGGAAGCCCTAAGTTAGTGTTGAAGTTTGACATAATTAACTGACAACTTAAGGAGCAAGAGACTCTAGCTAATTTTAATGTAGTTTAACTCCATGGGGTACATTCTTCAAAGAATTGACAATTTTGTTCCAAAACTTCATATGCCTGAGATATGCCTGATACGCTGGGTAGCTGTGTAGCCATTCAGAGGTATAAAACAGGCCAGAGAAATGAGCCAACAGGAATCTCATGAAGCCCAATGATGTTTAATACTAAGTCCTGCAACTGGGGAAGATTAACCCCATGCACTAAAATAGTCTGAGTGCTGACCAGCTGGTAAGTAGGTCTGCAGAAAAGAACTTGGGAGTCCTGGCAGACAAGCTGGACATGAACCAGCAGCATATCCTGGTGGCAAAGGCAGCCAAAAGCCTTCTTAGCTGTATTAGGCAGAACATTGCCAGTGGGTGGAGAGAGGTGATCCTTCCTTCTGCTAAGCACTGGTGAGGCACATCTAAAGTGCTGCGTCCCAGTCTGTTCTCCCAAGTAAAAAGGAGATATGGATGTACTGAAGTGAGAGGAGGAAAGGACAACAGAGATGATGCACGGGGTGGGGGGGATCTGTCATACTAAGAGAGGCTGAGAGAGCTGGAATGGTTTAGCCTGGAGAAAAGGTGGCTCAGGAGTACCTTAGCAAACTGTGTGACTACATAATTAGGGGAACTCTTCCCAGTAGTATCCCATGAAAGACAAGAGACAGGAGGCATTAATTGAAAAAGAAGAAATCCTAATGAAAAATGAGAAACTTTTATTATGAGAGTGATCAAACACTGGAACTGTTTAATCAAAGATTGTAGATTCTTCATGCTTGGAGATATTAGAAACCTGACTGGACGTGGCTCTGAACAGCCTGTAGTAGGCGACTGTGCTCTGAGCAGGTGGGTTGGACTATATGAGCTACAGAAGTGTCTTCCTACTTAAGCAATTATGTGATTCTGTGACTATATGCACTGCAATTGTGACCTGTACTGACTGTTCGTTACATTTGCATCTTTAAAAATTTGTGTGTTGATGGTTTAAGAACTGAGTATGAGTGGAGCTCAAGCCTGTTTTACAGATCACTTACTCGAAATTTGAAACTGAGAGCTAAAGAGTAACAGTTAATTTTGGACCATGAGAGCATTGAGGTGGAATCCCTACAGTGTGTGTATTTTTATGGTGTTGATTTGGTGCATACTGTCTTAGTATTTAACCCTAGATTACATTAACTTCTATTCTGTGTTTTGCCTACTTTTTGTTGACTGTTCTATCTTAACTATAAATTTTGCAAGGCAAAAAATAATTCTTGTTGCATAATGTCTTACATTTTAAGACCTGAGTCTTTTGGTTCTGTCCGATCATCAATATATTCAAGTTTCTACTTTTTTGTATAGTTATGAGGCCACTTATGTAGCAGCTGTGTAAACTCTTACACCTATGTCCATCAATTTGGATGTACTTTGGGTGTATAAGAGTAAAATACTAGATTTCATTTCCAAATGACTCCCGCCAATGTAACAATTAGAAGTAGCTGTAAGAATATCACTCCCAGTACTTTTCTTTGAAAAAGAAGAAAAACGATAACACCCCCTGTTGGGAGGAAAGGGTCAAAACACATAAAATGTTACACACAGGCAATGAGGGTGACCACCAAACCAGAGCCGAAATTCAAAGAATACATTTATTTCAGTACTTCGCTAACAACATCGGGCTACAGAGAAAAAAATCACTCCAGAAAACAAGCAATGTGACCCCTGTCACAAATCAAACAAATCAATAATTAAAAAAAAAAAAAGGTCATAATGAAGCTTGTTTTACTGCAGTTAATAGTACCCATACTGAGTACTCAAAACACTGCATTTACACAACGTAGAAAGGAATTATCTGCTTCTGTAATATTGTGTGACTCACTATAGTCATGGTTTTTTTTACTGTTCTGCTATGTCTAAGGTCTCACATATATTCAGACAAAAGCAGAGATTCAAACCAGCACAACTACAAAACACATTGTAACATGCACACAGTTACAAGAATAACTTGGCTTGCCTGTCTTGTAATGATCTGATTGCTGCTTCTGCAGCAGTTAAATTAATTTGTCAGCATTAGTACCTGATGTGAGATCGACAACTTCAAGATCCATGTATAAAACTGAACTTATTGTTTCTACCAACAGGGATCATTTATTTTGGCCTTTTTTCCCAATGTGGGCTTTTAGGCTTTTTTCAGAAGAAGTTACCATGTCCAGATGGCAACATTTTGGTTTCATGTAATTGTGAGATATTATATCTTTAAAAATAAGGTGGTTTTAGATTGATAATTGGTAGGTATGAATTTGTTCTTTTCCACACACAGCTACAAAGAAAGATGTGGGTAGACCTTGTAGTTGTAGATATGTATTCAAAATCTGACTAGTATACATATATGCTGTGTACATGTATACATAATTTTTAGCAAACAGTGTTTCTAAACCAGGATAAAAATAGAAAGGAAAAAAAACCAAAAAAGAAAAAGAGAACTTCTCCTTAGTTAAGATTTCCCAACTCATATTACAATTTTACGATAAGAGATTATGCCTACTCCTCAGGCTTGATGCCAGTAAGAATATTTCCATGTCGGTGGACTTCAAGACTAATTTGCTGTGATTATCAGGGAATTACTTTGTCAGCCTTCCTGTTCACTTTTGCAAGGACAGACCTGTTAATTCCAACTCATTTACTTTATGTGGAATGAAAGGTAAATTCAACAGAAGTGGTCATAAGCCTCAAGCTTTTATTGGTAACAGTGGATGTTAGTTCTACATACTGTAGTCATAGGATAAAACATCAAACTGTGCTTTAAAAATGACAGGATGCTTAATTCATCAAACAAGGGCATTATTGCACTGCAGCAAAGGAAATGCTTATAGCCAAGTGCACACTGAGATTTTCAGCCAAGAGATACAGCAGAAACATTAAATCTGAAGGTTGTCTTAACAAAGTATCTTCTACAGACATCAACACAGTAAGACAGAGTACTCCCTTAGAATTTTGAAGGCAGTGGAACACGGGAAGGACAACAAAGTACATGATGTATGTTTCAGATTAAAAACAGAGGTTATAAAACAGAAAACATTTAAGAGCACAGATTTTAGTTCCTGTCATGTTTAGAATTGCATGTGACGTAGGAGAAATTTATGGAGAAATGGCTCGAGGAGCAAGGTGGCCATGGAATGCCAGAGTCTCTGTCTCTGCAGAATTTGCCCCTGCAGAGCACAGACAGGGCATTGTGCGAGCAGAAGG
>VZTX01021846.1:83605-136965 GCA_013400915.1 Pardalotus punctatus | reverse complement strand
TTCAGTGAGGTGACTCTTAACTGAGGCTTCTCCTAAACGAGGTATCTCTCAAATGAGGTTTCTTCTAAATGAGGTGACTCTCAAATGAGGTTTCTCCTAAATGAGGTGACTCTCAAATGAGGTTTCTCCTAAACGAGGTGTCTCCTAAACGAGGTTTCCTGCAACATTGGTGACAGTGTGGATTTCTTACAATACGTGTTGCCGTTTTGCAACAGAAATTCAAGCAAAATGCAGATGAATTATTTTTTAAGTTGTCAGCTCATTTTAGGTTGACAGTAATTATTCATCTAAGTAACACTTTTCTTTAAAATGACGATACTGAGCAATACAGATATTTTGTATCATCTGATTAGAACTTTCCTATAGTTTATAATTAATTTTTTTAATCTAATTTTTATGTTTAAGCTGAATTTATAACTGTGTTATAACACTATGCAGATGTTAGAGAAATGTGTTTTATATATTTATATATTATTTGTATGATCTGTAATATTTATTTTGAACTTGATTTAGGACTTCAGTGGTCAGTTGCTTGCTTCACATACAGAGTTGGAGAAAAGGGAGAAGTGTATTCAGTTTAGCACTTAGCTTTTGAAAGTGGTTACTATTGGTATATTTTCCAATAGTAAAATAAAATGGAAAAAAAGAGATCAATGTTGTATTATTGCAATAGTGATCACTTGAATTGACAAATTATTGACATATTTGAGCTTTAACACACAAATCACGGAAAGTCTTATTCTGAAAGATTAATTTTAATACAGATTAATAACTGCAAATAAAAAAAACTGGAATTTAAAATAAGACTAAAATATTGGTTATGTGTCATATTTTTATCATCAGTCTTCAAAAATGTGTGTATAATCATGAACAGAATAACATTTTTTATAGGAATCTAATTTGCAGCAGAATTAATTAATCTGTGTTCTGTTTAGCTGAGGTTAAACCTATCTGCAGTTTGTGTTATCAAGGAACACATTTCAGTAAACAAATTTCTTCATCCTTGTGTAGGTTTTGGGGGTTTATTTTTGTTTACTTGTTTAGGCAAAATAAAAATTACTCTATCTCTGCAGTGATTTTAATTTGTTTATTTCCAAGTTTTCATCATAGGGTGATGGTTTGGGAGGGACAATTAAAGGTCATCAAGACAAACTCACCTTCAATGACCAGAGACATCTTCAACTAGATCAAATTGCTCAGAGCCTTATCCAAACTGACCTTGAATGTTTCCAGGGATGGGACATCTATTACCCCTCTGACCAAACTTTTCCAATGCTTCACCACACTCATCATCAAAAATGTCTTCCTTTGTCCTGGTTTCAGCTGGGATGGTGATTAATTTTCTTTGTAGCTGGCACAGTACTCCATTTTAGACTTAGTGTGAGAATGATGTTGAAAAAACACTAATGGCTTAGCAGTGCTTACTCTAAACCAAGGACTTTCCACTTTCCCATGCTCTGCCAGTGAGCAGGGGCACAATTGTGTGGGAGCAGTGCAGGGACAGCTGGCCTGACCTGGTCAAAGGCATATTCCATGCCATAGAACATGCTCAGTAATGTTCAATATATAAACTGGTGAAGTTCAGGAGGGGCTGATTGCTGCTCAGTGATGAGCATTGGTCAGTGGGTGATGAGCAAATCTTTTGTCTATCACTTGCTTTTCTTGGACTTTATTCTTTCTCTCTAATTTTCAGTATTCTTATTCTTATTATTTTAATTGTTCTCAGCCCATGAGTTCCACTTTTGCGATTCTCCTCTCTATCCCATTGGGAAGAAAATGGGGAAAGGGGACGGGCAAAAGTGGCTGGCTGTGTGGTACTTAGGTGCCAGCTGGGGGTAAACCACAACATCCTTATGTGTAGTCTAAATATGAGATGCACATGGAGAGAAAAAAACAAATACAAATTTGCTCAGCACTATTTGCTTCATTCTGAAGCAAGTGGTGTTGAGCCATACTAACAAAAAATCCAGGCAAAGATTTTGTGTATTTTTCAGTTGCTACGCTCAGTATAAGTTGAGAGAAAATGTTACAAGAAGTTCAGACAGGTGATGACAATAGTATTTTCCATTGTTCACAGTGCTGTCAAATTTCAAGCATATCCAGTGATGGAGATTTCACAACCTGTAAATAATTGACCAATTATTTGATTCCTCTCATTGTGACTTGTTTTTTCTAATATCCGACTGAAATTTCCCTTACTGCAACTTCCGTTCCTTATTTTTATCTTTTTTTTATTTTTTAATGTGCATCTTCCAGTGGAATTTGACTATTTTCTACATATTCCCTGTTGTGTAGTTGTGGCACCCCCTCCTTAAGGGAGCACCCAAAATTCATAGATTCTTGTGTTTAAAAGGAAAAACAAAAGTCAAAGAGTCTGCATAAGCTTGCCCCCCTTATCTTCTAGGCTTCTACAGTAGTGAAAGGTGGCAATGAAATCTGTTCCTGATCTTCACTATTTAAGAGTAGATAAACCAAAATGTTTAAGTCTCTCCTTTTTTATCCCATTCTTCAGTCCCCATATCATCTTGGTGCCTCTTCTAAGAAAAAAAAAACAGTAAATGAGTGTCTCTCTTGTACTAAGGAACTGGAAATTAGACACATACATCCTCCTACAACATGCTGAGTGGCAGAGAATGATCACGTCTCTCAACTTGCTGTTGAATATGACCTTATCTGCACTGACGTATGCTTGGCTACTTAATAATCCATGATTGGTATATGTAACTGAAGCAGTAAAAATTGCAGGAAAAGATAAAGTATGAACAAAGGAGTACAAAATGTGCCTTAACAGCAGGAGAAATAAGAGATGTCTAAAAGACAGAGAAAAGGATGTTGCCACTTACAAGTGCTTGAATTGCAGGGATTGTCAGGGCATCTTTATGTAATGGTGTGCTATATTAATTATGTTTTACCATTAGGTGGTAGTATAATAGCAGATATACTTAAAAATAATTAAAATAAATGCATTTACTTAATATATATGTTATATAAAATAGAAATTATGTTGCTAGTTTTCTTCATTTCAGACGTTGATATTTTATTTACAAGGCTATTAGTAACACCACCTATGCTGGTACATCACTATAATCTTAAAATACATTACAATAAAAGCATATTTTAGCAATTGATAGATGGCAGAGAAGATTATAGACTTTTCATAATTCTAAAATCGTCTGAATAGGGATCTTATAATACCCTAAGCAATAATGTGTGTATACTGGCTGTACAGTAAGAAGTGTTAGGATATGCAAATCATGAAAACCAGAAGAAAGTACTGGAGTAGAAAAGCCTCAGCAGGAGGTGGATGAGCACATTTTCAATAAATATTCTCATATCATAGGAAAGTCTCCAAAACATTAGTTATAAATCCCTAGTTTATATCTTACCTCCACTGCATGTTTATATCAGCCTCTGTGGAAGACATGGCCCACTAATGTTTTCTTTATAGTGTGATTTAAATTACATAAAGTCTGAATAAAGTGTTTCCAGTTGTGCTTTGGCCTTAGGAGTTGGCAAAAATACTCTTTTTCTTTATTACTTCAATATAATGACGTTGAATTTGTCTTAGTCTAATATTAAATTTAGCATTCACTTACAATAGAACCACCTATTATACTAGAGTAATACATTTTTTCCTTTTGGTTTTAACTTTTTTGCTACTTTTGACTTCAGACTAGATGCAATCTTTTCATTATTGTATTTTTGCAAGCTCACCACTCTGTCTCATGTCTGTAAAATATTGTAGATTTGGAGTGAGGAGTTGTTTATGTTGCTTATCTCTCTCTTATTATATAAGAAGGTGCATTTAAAATGTCAGTTCTGTGGCTTTTTTAAATTCTAATCTTGGTTATTTATCATCTGAGGTCTGTGAACTACCAATCTATTTTTAATTTCAGGAACGCTTTTCCCAAATTGTTATATGTTTTGATTCTGTTCACAGACTTTTTATGATTCCATGCTTCCAGGGAGGTCTTATATCTGACTACAATTAGTGGATGTTCTGGAACATAGCAGTGTAGTTTTGACTTGATTATTGGCATTTAGGTGGTGAATCATTCTCTGTCTGATTTTATGAAGTAGACTACACTACCTTGTTTGGTTTGCCCTGTATTTCTAATATACGTGCACACACACACAGAGCCCTCCCTCTTAAGCAGTTTGCTCATTTGTTTGCTTTACCAATTCAATTTCTTGTGAAGTGCAGGAGCATATCCTATACACATTCTCATTCTTGTGAAGGCTTTGGGAGTCCTTACTTGACTCAGAATATTGTTTTCTGATCCACAGTTTGAATCTGAGATGTGATGCTGAAATGATAATTTCTATGCTGTAACAAAGACGAATCAACGTCTGAAGATATTTCTGTCATGGGAAACTCAGCTGCATCAAGTTCACTGTGTATCTTGAAATATACAGAAGAGCTAGACTTTCATGTCCGTAAGAGAAGACTCAGGTAGCAGCAAGCTTCTGAAGCATATACTAGCCTCATGTATTAAGTCCATAATGTACAGCTCCACAGAAAATGTTCAATAAAAGTAGAACTACCAGACTAGGTTCAGAATTGTAGATGAAAATTATGATCTTTTTGTCATTTTGCATGTTTGAAAAGAATAAACAAACAAATTAAGAAAAAGCACAGCACTTGTTATCATTAGAGGTATACTGGTAAATACTTTTCTGATTAAATGGAAAATGGATGTAATGGAAAATGCAATAATCAACCCTAACCTCAATCTTTCCTCAAACATTAAGGAACTTTTTGTAATGGCAGTATCCTGGGAATGATAGTGAGGCAAGACAAACTGAGATAAAATTTTCAAAATGCATCCAAAGTTAAAGAAATTGTGCAGGTTTACAGCAAGGCATTTTTCTCAGAGAAGTTGCGGAGTATTCTTCCTTGGAGAAATTCAAAAGCCATCTGGACATGTTCCTGGAAAACCAGCTGTAGGTGGCCCTGCTTGAGCAATGGTATATGACAAAAAGAATTCCCAAGGTCCTTCCAATTTTAGCCAACCTCTGATTTCGTGATTTTTGCAGTTTTTTGATCACTGTTAGGTGACAGAGTATCAGGCAATTTCATGATACTCTCCATCTGTCTTGCTGAGTGGTGAAAGAGTCTGGTTATTATCAGTTTCATATTGAGTTCATATTGATGCATTTGTGTTGTGATACTTTGTGTAGTTTCATGTAAAGAGATCACCTGAAAAGAGGAGAAAGACAGCAGATTCCTAAATTCAAAATGCTAGAAATCTAGATATGTTAACTGAGCTAGTATGTTTTTGACAACACTTTTGGTAAAAATTTTGATTGTGATCGGATGCTAAATATCTTAGGGTATAGCACAGTACGTAATCACCAACTTGGCAGACACAGCTAGGTCAGTCCCCAGCTGTAGTTGCTTTGGCCTTATGTTGCATCCCTTGGAAAGCAGAGGGATCACTCACACAGAGAAACAGACCATTAAACACCTCTGTCTCTGATTCCTTTTCACTGTTTTAATGTATGCATTTGGCATATTTTGAATGGTCTCGAATTTCACTTCTAGGCACCTATTTCTTTAAATCTTCCAGTTCACCTTAAGTGCTCTGGGGGTTCCATTTGTTAGTTTGTTTTTCTTTTTTTCCCCCACCATTATGAATTGGAGTCCAGCATGCTATCTCTACCTTTTAGGAAGCAGTACACACCTTAGACAAGGTGACACTGAGTATTTTCCGTGGATGTGATGTTCAGGGATATGATTGCCAAAGGGAATCTCATCTACTTAGATGAAAACACCTCCTGCACTTAGAGGGAAGCAGTGTGTTCTAGGAGTTGATTCTTTCTCTATTTTTTTTTTCTTTTGAGGGGAGCGTGGTGGTGTCCCTGCCCTTGTCATAGAAAAAACCCTATTAATAAATAAATTATTAATATACAGTTTAATTATAAATATTTTTTAAAGTTTTAATACTTACTGTGTGGCAAAGGTTGCAATACATGTCTTCATTCTCTCTTTATTGGAGAGATGGTGGCCAATGGTGTTCAAGGGATGTCTCTACCAAAAACTGGGAGAGAGATTAGCTTTTGCACAGAATCAGAGAATATTAATTTCTCCTTAGGGAGAAATTAATCATTAGGAAAACTTGTGATAAAACTAAAAATTGTTTTGACTTTAGGTAAACTTTAGCTGAAGTCATATTTCAGTTGCTTCTGGTTAGAAAGCACACTGCTGTCTCATTAAGGATAAGACCCTATATAATTTTAAGTTCAGTTTTTTAGAGGTATTACATATAGTGTATAGTGTACTGTTTTTAAATTGATGTCTAAAATATTTTTCTGTGACTTGCATTTAGAACTGAAATTTAAATTCTGGACAAGAACAAATAAATATTATATTCCACCCTCCCCCTCCCCCCCCTTAAAATTCTATTGTTTTGTATCCTGCTCTTAAGAAAGACCGTAAAACTGCAACCATTTAATAAGAAAGCAGAAAGGGAATAGAAATCAAAAAAATAACGCATTCAGGAGACAAGAAACAGTCCTGAAAAAAGCCACTGCATTATAAAGAAATAAATTATACATTGTGCATTATTACTTTGCATTATGAATTGTTCCAATTCCAAGTGCTTTCTTGTGGATGAGGCAATTCATTACACAAAACCCATGAATTTATGTCTCACTTCACAAACCACTTCACACCAATTTTACTTCACTAAGTTTCCACTGGCCTTTGTGGAATTATTCTCAGTGTACATAAATGTAAATGAGGATACAAGCAGGCCTTGTGACTGAGTCTTGGTCTTGCAGAGTGAAGCTATCTGCAAACTCAAGAACGCAGGGAGAATAGTAATTATCTATTGTAGCTGCAGTTCTTTAATGTCTCAGGTTTAAATAGGAAAAGATCAAAAAAGTCATTGCACTATACCCTGATAAACTTGAAGGCACAGCAGTTATTGCATTCTATCAGCATGATCCCAGCTCACACTGTTCTAGCAGTGAAAGATCTAAAAAATTCTGCTGTCCAGTCTCTTGAAGAATTTTGCACACAAAGCAATGATTGTAAGAAAAACTATTACATAATTTACTTGCTGAAAATGGCTGCACATGAACAGTTTTTACTGTATTCTTTGTGTAACAATTAACACAGTGGGATTCTAATTCTACCTGAAAGCAAAATAATACTAGTGTTAGTATTGCATATTATAAAGGGATGGCACTGGTTCTGTATACTATTCACACTATATGTGAGTTTATATCCCTAATCTTAAGGGGTGTTTTTCCCTATTTCCTTTAATAAAGATGCTTGATGTGATTATTATTATTTTTATTAAATTTCTTCTTCACTGTCTTTTTCTATATGGATTCATACCAGGACCATGATAGTAATTAAAAGATGAGAAATAAGCTTTGCCTGGACAGTGTGTAGAGACCCTTGATGACTCAGAACCTGCTTTCTATAAATATAATCCTTGTGCTATGAGCTCCTTTGCTCATAACAAAGTGAAAATCAATAGAAACAATTTCCATCTCCATTCATGATCCACTCTTCCCTGGTTTATCCTTCTTATTTTGTGGATCTGCTTTCTAAAAATGCCACAGGGCCCAGATAAAGTGAAAAAAATTATTTATTCATTTTTCTCCTCTGATTGAATCCCTAGCACTGAATTTCTGTTTTAAATTTTTAATGCCTTTATGTCATTTTGGGCATGCAACATAAATTAAAAAAAAAATATTCCTTTATGGGCTGATAGATTCAGAATGTCAACAGCTGTTGTTCATCTTTTTGGTATAGATTTCAAGCTTTTATCTCTGGGTCATAGGAGTCAACAAAACGAGGTTAAGTCAGAGCCTGCATACTTATGAGGTTTAAAGAGTACATTTGTGTGACTCTGAAGGGAGATAAATGTGCTATTATGAGAAATAGATGCAAGAATCTGCATTGGTTGCAGATGTTTATGAGCTAACAGAAAAGAAAAAGCTTGAAAATACATTGACAATCCTTACTTGCAGGAGACTTCATAAAGTCCTATTCAGTACTTTGCATGGTCAAAAATGTTTCTGTATATTATTAATAATAACCTTCTGGATGTACAATCTAGAAACCACTTTTCTTTGTCTGACTATTTCCTCCTTTGCATCAATTGCCAATTGGTGGTTGTATACTTTTCCTTGGAGGATGTAGGCTTCTTGAAATCAATATATTTAATAAAAAAATCAGCAGAAAAGCATCTTGAGGGAAAATAAAGTGTGTGTTTTTATGAGTATATAAATGTATATACAATAGTTGTATGTATATGTAGATATTTGGCAGTAAAAAAAGATTGCTCATATGATTGATCTGCCAACTGGAGCTTTCTACAAAGCAACTGGGATGTCAGGAAGGCTTGAAATATCATTTTCAAATGTATTCTGCTTAAACATTAAGATGACTGTATTCTAATCTACATTTTTTAATTGTACAAGTTCCAACGGACTATTTTTTGGTGTGTCATAATGCTGTACAGGAAAGATATGCTCAGGAATGGAATTAAAATTAGTGATGTGAATGGGGTGAAAATTTGGAAGAATATAGCCTTCAGCATTAATGGGAAGGAATATACCCTGTGTTCAAGCATGTAATTTCCAGTCTCCATTGGAGAAGATATGTTTTCTGTAGGAAAGACAAAATCAAAATAAGGCACTAGTATCAAAAGTAGAGGTTTTGCAACACATACTTGGAAAGAAACTAAGACGACAATATTTTCTGTAAAGCAAATTTAAATATAGTAAGATACCCTGACTTTGGCAAAGAAATTATTTTTTCTTAGATGGTTAACTGTCCATTATGAAATCAAATTTATGTGATAAAGCATTATACTAGTAAAAAACCCAGAAATAACTTTTTAAAGAAATGCTCGTAAAAACAAAACAAAATCAAACCCCAAAACAAACTAGCACTGAAATAGGTTTCATTAATATCAAGAAATGTCTCCACAGTTAAGACTTCTGCTTTGAGTGTATTTTCTCTGTTTATTTCAGCATCTTTCAAAATGAAAAATTCTCTCTGTAATTAATCATTTAAATGTACAGAGAAGGAATTGCCTCAGATTATGAGAGCTACGGTTTCTAGTTATATAAAGAGTGCTAAATAACAGTTCACATCCTCTGGCACTGTTCTGTGGGGAAAGTAAGTCACCAGCAGATTTCATTGACACCTCAGTGAGAAACATTGCACAGGCTATGAAGTTTCCCAGATTTCTGTGGGGATTCTTTACAGTAAATGTCAACTTTTTATTGACAGTCACATCAAATGCATAATGGAAGTGTAAACCTGCAGAGGAAAAAATGACACTGATCTTGGAACTCAGTGTTACCTAGTCTGGATAAGAAATAAATATTGGAATTCAGTTCTAAGTAAGAAATTAAAATTGTCTTCCCTTTCATAGTCCTTTTTGTCCTTTTGATCACAGCTGCTGATCACTGTCAGATGGGGTTCCCCCCACCCCCAGGTTTTCCTGAAATCTTATGTATTTTTTTCCTTTGTTTTTTAATCTGGTCACATTTGGAAAAACAACAAAAACAAACCAAAAAGAAAGAAAGAAAGAAACAAAAGGCATGTTGGTTCATAAATTCACATGTTAACAATTTCAGAATTTCATGGTGTGCATTCGGGTACAAAGGTATACTACTCAGATGGAAAGGATGTGCTGCACAGGAGAGGTAAGTATTAACAATTTGAGGTAACACCTACTGGCTGCTATGTAATGACGTTAGATGAAAAGAATTCCTATTTCCTTTGGCTCCTCCTTCCTTCATCACCCTCTTTCCCCCTGGAGACACTGGGTGAACAAACATGGCACAACACACTGTTGTTCCTGCTGTGTACATGGTTCACCTCCTGCCATGAAGTCGATTAACTCTTGATCATGACAAGCACAAGTGGAAGTTGCTGAATGACGATGCTCAGAGCCTGCCCCATCTGCCAGGCAGATGGTTGCACATATGAATTTATTATTGCATTGATAAAGGACTTGTTCTGTAGGTAGGGAATTGCAGATGACAAGGTGGGGAAAAGGTGAAGGGACAACATCTGCACCAAGACATACCAGTGTTGTTTTAACCTTTTTCTTCATTCCTCCATAATACCTTTGTTGTCCCATTTGTGTGGTATCTATTTTTTAGCATAATGATTTTTTTTTTAACTTTCTGTCTCCTTTTTTGTTTTTTAGTTTTAATTTTACCTTCACTTAATGGACTGCTTATATTTGAAAAAGCAGTCTATCTTTGTTTTTCCTTTAAATCCTGCGTTTTCATTTAAAGGAAGGGAGAAAGGTCTGATTATTGAAACTTAGTGGCACCTTTTTAAATTTTGTGTTAATTTTGAGATATGTAGACATTGTTTATGGAGAAAGGAAGGAAGAAAACTTGGCAGAGGGACCCAGGTCACGCCATAGAGAGTAAATGAAGCATTGTTTTTACTCCATGGGACAATCATTGAGCTGCTGGATCTGCATCTTAGTGGAACATTGCAAAACAGACACAGTAGGGGGTAAGAAACTAAGCTTTATACAACTCTAAATGATTTACAGACATGCAAAGCTGTAGATGCTATGCCCATTAATGAGATATTTGCTGTTTAAAATTCCTTCCTTTCACAAAATTATGCCTTTGTGCACAGACATCCATGTTTTGTCCTCTTCTTTAAAATTTGACAGCTGAACTAAATCAAGATGCCCGTACTTATAGTTCCCATGAAGTTTCTAAAGCATAATTACTGTAAAGCAACATATGAAGAATGCAGTTTTTGTATAGGTTAATTTTATGGCTAAGATTTTTCATAAAATTCATTTTCTGGTGGCTCATTTTTAAAATGCCCCAAACATTGGGGCTGGTCATTTAATTTTGTGATGCCTAATTGAAAAAGTTCATCAATTATCATAGTTTGGATTTCCAGATGACAGAATATTGTCAAAAATACAAAATATCAGATAATACGAAAAAGAAACTTGCTAAATAGACAGTTATGATTACTTGGTAACAACTTCTCTTTGCCTGTGCCATGCTATTCAGTGGTAATATAATGGTATTTTGTTTTTCTCCTAGTATATAATTGTTGGCTACTGGACAGAGTAAAAAGCAGTATTTATGCACAAAGGAGATGAATGTGTCCAAAAAAATGTTACATCTCATATCTGAAGAGCAGAGTGTTGTAAATAGAGTGAGTGTACTGCATTGTATGGTTATTTAAAAGGGAAATTTATTCTAGCTGCTACTGATGATAATATTACAGACAGCTGATGGCAGCATGGAAATTTGCTAGATTGCAGGTCAGTTGTGACCCTCCTTCAAGTAAGCACAACTTCACTGGTCAATCAACCTCTGTGCATATCAGATTGTGTGAGAAAGAAATAGCTGCCAGCTCCCGGCTTGCTGCTCACATAACTTTTGAGAATATTTTCTTTATGCAGAATTTTGGTTGTCCTGTTCCCCTGTTCTGCACTCTGCAAATCCCTTCCCAGCCTGGCATTTCTGTGAGGGTTTTCTTGTTTTGTTTTTTTGTTGGTTTTTTTTTCCTGTAAAGATTGAATTTGCAAGTTTTAAGTTATCTATATATATATATAGATATATACATGTATATATATATATGTTTTTTTTCATTTATAAAGGACCACTGTAAAAGTGCAGAGCTTGAGATATGTAGTGTTCAATGACTCCAATGTAAAATCCGAAATTCTGTGGGATTACAGTATAGTTTATGAAAGTAAAAAGGATGCTATGGCCCTATGAAAGGCAAAGGCTGTTTTATTTATATTTATTTTACAGTTTTACACTTCCTGGTAAATTAACCATGATATAGCCAAAGTTTTTCTTCTAATTACTGAACAAAGGTACTGAACTTTTGTCAAAGGTCCAGCATGCTTCTTTGGTTCTAAATGCACTTCAGCATGTGTTTTCTGGCAGGGTGAGTCTATTACAGGCTGAATGGTCTATTACAGAGTGATTGATCTATCGCACTAAAAATCAGCCAGCAACATACTATTTGAACTGTTTCATTAAAGTAATATTTTTCTGAGTATTTAGGCATGCATCTGATAATTAATACTTTTCAAACTAGTTTGGGAGAATTCATCACAATCAGTGATCTTATATAGTGCAAAACTTCCTGTTTAAATTAGCTATCACTGTAGGATATGCTGCTCTATTAATACAAGGAAATTTTTTAGTGTTTTGGATTGATCTTTTCAAAGACATCATGCACCTAGGAATAGTTACAGAAATGTACAGATTATAAACGAGATAGCTATTGTAAGGGAATAGATTTTTCCACAATAAACTAAGATATAAATGGAAATATTAGTTACGGATGTAAATAAAGAAACTATTTTTTGTTTGTTCTTAGCCATAGTGATATTGACATTTTTATATAGTTTAAGTATTGCCTGTAAAAATGAAAAGTACTGCAAAAATATACAAAAAACATTTTGCATCTGTATTTCTTGAAATTGGAATTGCTCTAAGTGCTGGTTTAATAGACAAAAACCCCCCTCAAATCAATAATCCTAAAGTAAATTGCCATTATTGCAAGCTCAAAATGAAAGAAACAGAAGCTTCAACAAAGGGAATTATGCAGTGTTTATCTGAGCTTGTATTAAGTGTTAAAGATGTGTTCAATCTCACCTTTTGTCTCAGAGAAAAACCTAGTTCTATGGAATTGAGTTGAGAAGCCTTTCTTCTCTGTGTTTGCTTTTAAAGATATGGTCTGTGGGGATAGTAAATGGGTTTGACAGAAGAGAAGTAATTCAAAGCCTGTTCACAAGTAGAATTGTTTTAGATCCTTATGAGGAGAAAACATCCCTCCATTTTCTTCATAGAAGAGCATTATGAGGCTTTAGCATCAATCTGTTTGGAGCAAGTTATCCACTCATATAGTCCATTCAGACTGTAAGCTATCCATCTATAAGAAAACTGTAAGTTCTCACTGAAAATATGTTTCATGGCATTAAGTAGGTGGTAGAGAGTTTTGTTTCTTTACAAGCAGGATTATATATTGATTATCTGAAACCAAATTTGCATAGAGGTGAAGGAAAATCGTTATTACTTGGTGTGGTAAGAGACAGGTGTTATGGAAAAAGCTATTACACAGTATTAGTTGACAATCATTGATTAGTTATAAAGCTGGTCACATCCACGATGATATCACTCTATAATTACTTTTGTAGACAGAGAATATAGCCCAGACATTCCAGGAATATGCAGGCAAATCTTAGTGCTTCATACTCTGCAGCTGATGGACTACCAATCAGTTTATTATAAATTAAAGGATATTGTAGACTTTATGTGGCAATTAAGTTTTTGCAGCTGACAAAATACCTAGTTCATTTGAGGTCAAAGTTAATCCATGTTTCAGTCTATATTGTTTTCCATTAATTTTAGCTTTAAAATTCTTAGAGGTTTTTGAACATTTTCAATGTTCATTGAGGTTTGCGGAATGATGTTTTAGTTTTCACATCTGTGAAGTTATGCTTACAGTTATGATTATTTCTATGCTTGCAAATACCACATTACTTGATCTGATGCTGAGTCTGCATTCCAGATTTTATCCTCAAGCATACACATGCTTGTGTTTTTACAGGCCAAGCCTAAACTTATTAGAGGATTGATTTACAGGGTTAATTAAGGAAAAAATGAAAAATATTTTATTTATTAGAAATCAAAATAATATTGCAATAGTAGCAGATAAGTTTCTAGATGACTTGCAAATATGACCTAAAAATGTATCCAAAGCCCTTTTAAGTAGATGAGAGTCTAAAGTGCACTTTCTCACAATAAAACCTTAATGCCACTGTTGTAGGATATGCATGCCTGTGGCTAACATTTGCAATTTCAGTTTTCAATTTCTGTTGAATACAGTAATATTAGTACATGATAATTAATATATTTAGTTCTGAATCACAATGACTTAACTATGGTTTCAAAATGTTGAACTGTAGAAAGATTCCTGATTGAAGACAGCTCTTAAATCTAGTAGAAATAATGTTATATTGGTATATAGTGATTGTAAACTCAAGGAAAATATAACCAAACAAGAAGTAAAATACTTTCCTTATCTAAATGGTCAATCAAATGTAAGTGTTTGTTTGGAGACTTACTAAAATCTCTACCACTTGAAATTTAACTCCTGATTCAAGTTCTTTTATTTACAAGAGTAGAAATGCTTTCTTCAGAATTCTTTCTCAAATGAAAAATCTTTACGGGTTAAAATTATTATTGTGTTAATCTAGCACAATTTTTGCCGGGATTTGGTGGGGTTTATTTGTTTATTTAGTAGTTTCAGAAACCAAAGCACAAGTTAATTGGAGAATAAAGGCCATTCTTTTTTTTTTTTTTTTTTTTTCCCTAGGGCTAAGAACATTGTAGAATTTTTTTTTGTTTTTCACACTTATTCCTTGTCTTATAAAAATATTCCCATATATACATATGTATATTGAGATAGAGAGATATGTGTCTTATAAAGTTCTATCCTTCCTCTCAACTCCTGCTCTTGTACATTTTTTCTTGATGCTTTTCTCTTTGAAAAAACTCTTGGTAGTGTGAATAAGTAAGTTGGTATGTCAGCATCAAAGATACGTAGAAATTTTTTGCACATGTGGGCTCAGGACAAGTACCATTCTTGTCCTTAGTGAAAGACCCAGTCTAAGCCACCCACCAAGAATAAATGTTATTTTTACTGGTTTTATATTACTAAAGAAATACCATCCTAAATTCATTCTCAGTTTGATTGGCACGGTCTCTGAAGAAGAGGCTTTGAGATTGATTTCTCTTTGATCATGGCTGACTGGAGAAGGTATTTCAGACACTGACATCCCTTTAAAATTCCTGACTTAGAAGTCGTAAAAGTAGACCCTCACCTATGCAATATCAAGCATAATGAGAGATCCTGATAGGAACAGTGGACTGAACTCTATTCCAGATTGTGAATCTACTTCTGGGAATAAGTATAACACGATCTTTCTTTTAATTAGTAAAAGAGAAGAGTGCCTTTTCTTTGATTTTATGTTTAGAGTTCTGTAGCTCAAACATCAAAAGAAGCAAACCTTTGTTGATAAACAAATTAAAAATTTGTTGGTACACAGAAATATTTCAATAATCTCTCTTTCATGAGAGTATACAGGCTTAGACATAGTAAATGGTGTGGAATAATTATTTAAAGAAACATAATAAGCAACTTGCAGCTGATAAAAGCACATAGTTTTGGTGAGTTCTAGTTATAACTGGAATTGAAATACAATTAATTGCATTTTCTCCTGCAGCAGAATATGTTGTTCTCTTGTTTTTGTGGCTGATCATGAAACCTGTAATTTCTTCTTGTGCCTTTAGGAAAAAAATCTTAAATAAGAAAATAAGTGGTAAAACACACTTATGAATTGGTTTAAAAAATATAAATATAAATTATCTATATCCTTATTTCAAAAAAAATAGAAACCCTGCACTAATGATAAAGCATAACAAGATCCAGCAACTAGAAGATAAATTCAGCAGAGACCTTACAACAATCAGCCATTGAAATATATATGTTTAATAGAAGTTTTATTTTAATGACCAACAATAATTTTGAAAAAAAAAAACCTTTTACCTTGCTTTTCAATTTTATGTACTGAAATGCTATAATCTTACTGGGTATTAAGAGAGAAATTTTGGAATCATTGCTGATACTTTGGTATTGGTGAAGTGCATTTCATCTAGCAAAACTGTAAGTCAAAAAATGTATTTAATTGCATATTACCCTATCTAGATGTGTTTGCCTAGCAAAAGAACTAGAAAGATTAGTTTTTATGGGGAAAAGAAAAAGGAAGTAGTTTTATGAGATGCATTACTGTGTAATGCTTGACAAAAAGCGTTCATCTGGTTTTGGAGAGGAGGGTGGAGGGCCGTCTGGTTAGTGTTATTGACTTGTGACTTGTTTATGAATCCATTACTGAGGGTAAAAAGTTCTGAATGGTTTATTTTCTGACTCCTTGTCCTCCCACTAGAATGGATGAAGAAGCACAATCTCTCTCCTTGTTTCCAAAGGGTTGTTTGAATAGCATGAGTGTATGAAACTACAATGAGTTATAGAAGGATTCTCATCCCGTGCCAGGATCTGATTCATTTCAAGAATCTACAAATCGATTTAGTTCAGATAAAAAACCCCAAACCAACTGTTTAATTTGAAAGCTAATATAAATTTGAAAATGTCTTGAAGTTAAGGAAAACTTATTCCTTTAATTCAAACTTTTTCTTCTCTTCATGACTTGGATTGTATGAAATTGAAAGAAGCGGTACATGAAGGAAAAATTCTAATGTTGTTTTACAAACAAAACCTTTTCAGACTGCAATTCAGTGGCATAGAATGGTCCTAATTCAGATGAAATTGAGGAGCTTCTAAACTGTCTTTTTTGAAGAGACTTGATATTATGGTCTGGTTAGAGGGACAATTCTGCCTTCAAACCACTTCAAGTTGTTCTAAATATTTGTCATGCATTTAACTGGGAATGACTGTGCTTTACTCTCCAGCTCCTCAGACAGCAAATGAGTCTAACAGGAGTCTCTGTTGTATTTACTGACTCACTATTCATTTTTTCTCTAACATTGTTAATGATCTACATTGTCACTCTGAATTAGTCTTCTGCTTTTTCTTCCATTCTTGTTTTCCGTCTAGTGCAAGTTGTGTGAGCTTAACTGTTTTAGATAAGCTTTTACTTATGTTTCCATGAATTTCCTTTTTTTTTTCTGCAATCCCAAATGAACAGAAAGAATGCTCGTCATATCTGTGTGCCCTAAATATATAAGGTTGTGCAATTCCATGAAATACACTGGTGCCCCATCAATTAAAACATGGGGATACAAAGAAATATTTAAGCAAGAGTGTAGCTCTTTATTTTTTATGTAGATTGTTGCAAAGGAAGCTCACTGTACGTTAAATAGGGAGCATGAAGTTTCCCAAAAGGTGATCATTCCAATGCAATTCCAGTAGCAGAAATTGTGCTTGAATTGCTGAGGTTAGGGAGACATAAGATTATGATGCATATCTTGCATAAGTGTTCATAGGCTTGAATGCCTTCTACAAGGTCATTGTTCGAGGCAATCATCACATGCATTTTTTATTATTTTTAAAATATGGTGAAAGGAGAAGATGCTTCATTCTCCTATTATCACATTTAGAGTACTGATGTCATGAGTTGACTTTCTGTTTCTGTCTTTGTGGCTTTAAAATAGTCCTTTAGTCCTTGGGAGCATGACTAGCAGGCTGGTTACAGAGTGCACATATATGGAATAATGCAATTTCTTCTGCTGCAACCTTACTATGTGGCTGAGAGTAATTCATGTGATTGAACACTGGAGCTATATCACATGTCACTGTAACCCAGAATTCTTACTGTAAGGGCAAAAAAAAAAAAAAAAAGGCTGGTGCTTCAAACCCAATTTCAATATGTATTTTATTATTTTTCATAAGAACAAGAATATCTTCACTAGTAAGCCACAGAGCCATACATTTATTCCCATGAGGGCCAGGGGGAGGAAAGCAATGAATATTTTTTTATGTAATACAGAACATTCATCAGGTAGGAATATGAGTAAGTGCACAAACACTAAGTTCAGAATAGCTGAAGACTGCAAAATAAGGTTATATTTTGAGCAGAGGATGTAACTGAATGTGGTTTTCCGGTGTTATTAATAACTATTGAAAACACTGAATTGTACAGAGAAATGTGCACAGCGCCACCATCACTTTTTTTAGCTGCAGATGTGCTCTGAAAATGCCTTAATCATGCCTTGTTGCTGCTATAGGGAATGCGTGAGGTGCATGGATTAAACCCCAGCTAGACTTCAAGCTGTTTATCTTGAGGCTTGTCTGTTTAGGAGCAGAAGCAGATCTCAAAACTATGTTGTTCTTGACTATTTGACTACCTACGGACTTCTTCCAGCTAGCTAAGAGCCAAGCAAGAGGCTTTTTAGAATTTGTGCTTTAAAGCTGAGTTTAAAAAAATGTAGATGTCCATGAAAAACAGCTAGAATTTCTTTATATGCACTATTTACTTAAATACTCCTATGTTCTGAGAAATAGCCTGTCCTATATTTAGTATCCAGCTTTTCTGTCCAGAAAATACATTTATTTATACAAGTGATTCAAGACCTTACTAGATAGATTTCAGAATGTTTATTAAAACCTTTAAAACAGAAAGTATAGAAAATGTCCTATTAATTGTGTGATTATTTTGGATGTGTATGTACAAATGCTAATAGAGAAGACAGGAGAATTTAAAATAAAAAAAAAAAATAAATTCAACATGGATACATAAAAAGTTGTACCAATTCCCGCTTTGTGCCTGTCTTGTTTGCTTTTTAGCTGCATAAAATATTATTTTAAACCTTGTGACTTCTTTGATGAACTCAGTCTGTCAATTTAGTCAGAAAAAAACAGTGAGAAGATATTAATACCTTTAGTCTGTTATTAATGATACCTACTTGGAAAACAGTCTTGAAACATACCAATTTTCTGATAATTTAAGAGATCTTTTTAATATTTTTCTGTTGTAAGTTCTCTCAAAGTGTTAAAATACAATGATTACCCTTGCATCTGGAATATAGGAGATTAACCTCTCATGGGTTTATTTTTGTATTTCATTTAAGTAGCATTTTGCTTGTCAGTGTAAGAAAAGGAAACAGATGAATGGAGAATGTGTTGTGTTCTGACAAATAGGAAAATTTCTTTTGTGAGTAAAAGAAAATGAACATATAAATATATAATCACTGATATTTTTATTTTTCATGGTGAAAACATTAAGTAAAATACATTCATAATTTAATCTAATCTAGGTATTCTGCATTCCAAATATTTTGTTAGAATGGAATAAAGATTTAAAAATTATTCCTAGAATAACACTCTTATAAACTACTTTTTGCTCCAATAAGTACTCTACATGTTGAATTGAAAAGATTTATTTGACAGAATAAGTAATCCAGTTTCTGGGATATCAAGGCTTGCTGGATCAAAACTCAGTCCATGGTAGAGCCAGACACCAAAGTAGGGTCTCTGCACTTTATGTTTGCTGCCATAACAGAAAGAAAAACAGAGGGGGGATTATTTTTTTTTAATATAATTAAGAGAAATCCTATCTGTGGTTTCTGTTATTATTCACTATGCCGAGTCTCTATAGTGTAGCAAGTTTTAGTAGAAAAATCATAGTATTTTGTAGGCATCCAAACATAATAAATCTGCATTATCTCAGTAAGTTTCATTGACATTTCATTTCTAGAAAGAGTCTAATCTTCCCTTTGTTACAGCAAACCAAATTACCTCAGTAATTCTAAGGATAGAGAGAAATGAACAAAAAGTAATGGAAAGGGAAATTATCTTCTTCTTCATTATACAGGGGCTTTAAATGCACACTAATGACATTTTTTTGTGTATGCATTAATATTCCTAAATGCAATGATACTGCAAACTACCTAATGGATCTATACAAAAAAATCACTATTGAGACAATTATTTTTATCTCCTTGTTCAAGTGAGATGGTTTTTCAGCAGTTGAAGGTCATTTGTGTGTATCAGCATGCTTTATTCTTTATTGTGAGATCATACAACAATTCAGATTGAAAGAAACATCAGGAGGTCTCTAGTCCAGCCTCCTGCTCAAAACAGTCAGCCCTGAGGTCAGATAAGTTATTTAGGTCTTTATGCATAAGACCAAGTCTGGTCTTGAAAACCATCAAGGACAAAGACATAACCTCTCTGTACATCCTGCCCCACTGCTTGACTGTCCTTGGGGTCAAATGGTTTCTACTTATATCCAGTTGGATTCTATCTTGTTCCAAATTCTGGTCATTATCTCTTACCCTCCCTCCATGCTTGTGAGCTGTCTGACTGATGTTTTCTTGATGTCTTCATAAGTACTTGGGGGCTGCTGTTAGGTCCTCCAAAGTTTCCAGCTTCCTCACCCTCTCACCACAGGGCAAGTGCCCCAAGCTTGAACCTACTCCAGTTTGCCAGTGTCTCATGCTGAGCAAAAGCTGTCCCAAAGCTGGACCCTTGAGTCCAGTCTCAAAAGTGCTGAGGAGAGGTGCTAATCACTGCTGTGGACCTTCTGGCTGTGCTGCTCTTGCCCTTTGCAGCCAGGACACTCCACTGACCCATACCCACCTTGCCATCTACAGGCACCTGCACCACCTTCTCAGCAGAGCTGCTACAAAGCTGCTCCACCACAGCCAGTCAAGTCCCAGCCTGTATCAACTCAGGGACTATTCCTTCCCAGCTCTCACACTGGGCCTTTCTTTGTCTTGATTTTCATATGGTTCCTGCTGGCCCCTTCCTCCAGTCTGCCTGGATCTCTCTGAATGTCTGTCCTGCCCTCAAGAATATGAATTGGTCCCATGGTTTGATTTCATCTGCAAACTTGATGACAGTGCACTCCATTCACCTCCTCCAGGTTACTGAAAAAGCAAGGAAGTTATTTGAAGTCAAACCTCTACACTTTGTCAGAAATCCTGTTCTGATGATTTTCATTAATCCATTATTACAGTTTTCAAATGGGGAGATACCAAAATACCTTGCAAATAATGAAAGTCAAAGTAGATGACAGTAGTATTGAATTTGGGCAAGAATGTAAATGAAACAACCTTAATATTATAGCTGAAAAGTCTAAAAATAATGAATCCACAAACTGTTCTGAAATATTCACTAAACAGGAACTGAAACTCAAATGCCATGAATTCTAACTGAAGCTGGCAAACTGCTCAGTTTTAAATGCTCCATTTTTTCATACCTGAATAATGTTGTAAAATGCCTTAGGGATGATGATGATGGTGATATTTTACATCTTGTCTGAATTATATGAGATGCAAAACAATAAGAAAATATAACCTTAAACCTTAAATTATCCTTGTGAATTTTCTCCCATGGTGAATACAAAATTGCAATTGAAATTTGTGAATAAGAAATTTTTTCCTGAAGTAAGCAAAATTTTCATGTCAGTGATAAAACTAAAAGGATTTAAGTGATTAATGTAGAAATTTTTTGTTACATACATGTTACTAGATAGAAACAGTGGCATCTGTAGAGCCTAGAGTGATCGTGCTTCAAATTTCAGATTTTTAAGATCTGAAACATGTCTATCAAAAATACCAGTAGCTTCAAAACCTCTAAATTTGCCCCGTTTAGATCTTTAATCAGACTATAAACACAATATGGAACACACTGGTTTTACATGTTTCACAGAAAGCTAATTCATTACTAGAATTCTGAATACTGAGGACTGAGTAATAGTGGTTGTGCATGGAATAATGCTAATTAATGATACCAGTAAAGTTCCTTATTTTGAAAAGTAGAGTTAAGTACTATAGGACTTAATCTTAGTAGAAGGATATACTGCACCAAACATTGCAAAACTAAAAATTAGTTCCTATTCTGTAAACTGAGTTTTCATAGCCCCATTCTATAATCCAGTGCTGTAATCAGAATTTATTAGTTCACTGGATTCCTCTTTCTATAAAGTAAAATTAAATTCAATCTCCTCAGTTGGTAAGGAAGAAGGCAAAGATCCAGGGAGGTGTCACAATAACATTTAATAAAATATTGTATATCATTAATATGGCTAATAATTCTAAAATTGTAGCTGTTAAAATATATAATTCATCATAAAATGATTTTTCATTTTTCACACAATTTACAAATTGTCAAAATGATTTATGATGTCAGGAAACAGAGCTTGGATTAAATATTTCTTCAAATTGTATCTCTCACATGTATTTATTCATTAAGTTATGTCTCTCTCTGTAATGTTTCCTTGTGGACTTTACTGAGATGTTCTTGCATTATTGATAAACTACAAGCATGTCCATGAGTTTCTTTTAATCATATATGTGGCTTTAGAAATGTTAATCAAACAGGTTTGATTAACATTTGATTCTTACATAGAGGTTAGCATTTTTGTCTGCTATCTTTCAGTTTTCTGGATTGATTTTACTACTTGCATGAGTCTAAAAAAAAATACCAAAGAACTCAAATAAATAAAGAAAGCAACCTAGTACCTAACAAAAACAAATGAACAAAATCCTAGAACAACAAGAAAGTCCACCTTGATATGGTCACTAGTATGAACACATAATGCTTTGCCTCATTGCTCCCTGAGTGGACAAAAAATAAATGGGACAATAACTGCTGATGTCATTCCCAATTTATTTAAAGATAACTTTACTTAAGGATCTAAAAGAAAAAGCAGACATTAATGCAAACAAAAAAATGACATTCTGTCACATAGGAGTAGAACTTGCCATTCAAGAAATCTCTCTGGCTAATCATGTTTAGAGTTTGTTTGTGTTGTTTAAAACAGTATAATTATACTTTTTTCTTCCTCCATCCATGTAGTAATTAAATGAATAAAAAGTAAAAACAAATTTTAAAAAAGAGAACAAACCCCAACAAAATTTGAAATACTGTTACAGGAAGCCAATAGCTTCATTACTCTGTTCCCCAGATTTAGAAATGAAACTATGTTTCATATGAAAAACTCATCTCTGCTATGCAATTTGGTCTTTGGGTTTGAAAGATCAGCTAGCTGATGGGGCAGCTTTTCAACCTGTAGTAGTATGGGTTTGTTGAACATGTTCTGATGAAGAAATAAATTTTCATTCTACAGAAACTTAGACCTCTATTCTTCCCTGCCCGTACTCAGGATTAAAGAAGAGAGTAACAGACTTCCTCCTTCACCTGGCAGATCAAAAGCACACACCTCAGAATTATGTCTGAAGGTGTCAGTGTTCACCAAAGGTGAGAGAGAACACCAGGAAGTGCACGTCTGGTCAGGATTCGTTTGCTAGTTAGGAAGTGATTGGCAGAGAAAGAGGTATTAAGCACTCAGGCTCAGAGAAACCAGAAGGAATGTACAGCCAAGATTACCATCTGTTGAATATGAAATGTTTGGATCAAGACATTATAGATAACATTTCCCCAAACAGCAGGGGAAGCAGTCTTTTTTGGAAACACTATCACAACATAGTAGGGAAGCATTAAGACAGAAGCAAAAAGCTGTTCACTAAATTTTGGATAGCAAATTACTTTATTGATGCAATTGAACTGTATTTAAATTATGCTGGATTTGTGAAGGATTTTACAACCCACCTCTAAATTAATAAGTTGGATTTCTGACATGTACTATACAAGATATTATTATTAATAATTATCATGATCATCATAATTAGAAGAAGTTTTGGGGGATCCCATCCCAAGTGGCCTCTGACCTATAATATGTGATCTTTTAGCATGAATAAAGCCATATATTTTTACCATTTTCAAACCTCCCCTTTCCTGAACTAGATGACCTTTGACAAACAAATAATTTTCTCTGAAAGCAGGGAAATCTACTTCCATACTCAAAGAATTGTTGAAGGAGGAGGAGGGCAGCCCTAACTCATGAGGGTAATTGTTTGTCTATGCAATTACTCTTTTCTACATTCGTTCTTTAAATGTAAATTGAAATGTAGAAACTAGGTCTAGATCTTCATCATCTAAGATTAATCTCATCTGTGCAGCCAGCAGCCCACAAAGTATCAGGAGCATTTCAACTTCCAGAAGGATTAAATTATCTATTTTGTTTCTTTCAGTTCTTCCTGCCCTCCAGTTTGATTTTTAGTCAAAAAAATAAATTATTCAGAGTCCACCACCTTTACCATTGCTGAGAGCACCACCAAATAACTAGAGAAATGTAAAACTGTGAATGAATGGTGGATGTGATATATTTTTACTTCTTCAAGATGTGTTGAGTTGACTTTGGTTGGACACCAGGTGCCCACCAAGCCACTTTACCACCCCCCTTCCAGCTGGACAGGGGAGAGAAATAAGATGGAAAGGAGCTCATAGGTTGAGATAAGGCAGTTTAGTGATGCAAAAGTGAAAGTTTGCATGCATGTAAGCAAAGAGGAAGGGAGGTTTATTCTAGTGTAGAGAAGAGAGAGATCACTGAAGACACAAGACAATAACTTTTAGGCATGCAAAATCATGACAAAAAAAAATTCCGATTTGAAGCATGCTTATATTAGAAAATATGATCCAATTATAAAATTAAGCTAGAACTAGATGTCTCAGGAAGGTCAAGTAAGCTCCATAGAAAAGGTTCTAGAAGTTAAACCAAACAATTTATAATAAAATTCCAGCTAGATAATTTCCCTCTTACAAGAAGAATAATGTTCTTTGAACAATTTTGAGATTTCAGAATATGTATGTATTAAAAAATGCAATTCTTCAAAACTCAAGGTAAAAAAAGTTTTCTTTGTACAAAGCATTAGGGTACTTTTTATCTAACTGTTGCAAAACATAGTTCATATAAAGCTGTCCACAAATAAAGTGAAAATTACTCTATTGGGAAGGAAGAATTAAACCTTTCTTGTAAATTTCAGGAATATCAGTCATCCATGTCACTGAGCTGGAGAAAACTCCAACTCACTTTCTTATTTTTTTTTTCCTCTGTACAACAAACCATGCCCTTCCCCTTTTTCAATTTATGTTTTCTGTACCTGGAGGCAGGGAGGAGAGACAAATGACTGTAAAAATATCTTCCTGGTTCTATATGGCTACTTTTTTCTAGAATCTACTTATGCAATAATAGAGGATGCTTCCAATGGTGAAAATTTTGGTGAGCAGCACAATCTGTAGGAGCTGCAGAGCTGAAACTGCAGAACAAAATGGTTTTAGACCAAAGCTCTACAGCAGAGTACTTATGTAGTGGTTTACATTTATGTCTTTATGTTTAAAGTTTGTTGTGGGGAATGTTTTCCACAACACAAAGATCTGTTGCTTGATACTGCAGTTAAACAGAGATGAAAATGTAGCTAAAAGGCAATGTTTCTCGTGTTTTGGAAAAAAAAGTTCTGCAAAAGTTTTACTTTTATGCTGCTTTCTCCAAAAGTCAAATCTTGTTGTCACCAACAATGTTGTTTATTTTCATTAGCAGTAATTAAAGATTTCAGACTAACCTTAGTTGTAAGGCTTCCTCTTTATAAGGTAAATGCTGAAATAATATAATAATAATATAGACTGTATAATGTCAAGGTGGTTTAATGATGGGAAAACCTTAAAAATCAGGATCAGTAGGAACTCTTCTACCTGGTGAAAGAAAGAAATCATTAGCTGTTAACCGCAGTTGATACTTGCAGTAGAGCTGGTAGGAGTTTGTCTGGGCGGCCAGTGGTGGGAAAGCTTGAGCTTGCTCAGAGCCAGCAGAGTGCAATTCTGCTCTGAGGCAGTCGCCCAGTATCTGCGTCACTGTGGAGCCAGCTCCAAGCTAACACACCTCATTCCTCAGTGTGGGCTCTTAGTATGGCTCAGTGACATATTAGCCCTGCTGTTCAGCTTCCAGTGAATTCAGAAGTGTTGGCAAAGGAAGGCCAAATTTTTCTGTATCACAGGATATAGACATGTTTGAAGACAGAAGGTTTGTTTCACTTAGGTCATCAAATTGTCATGACAGTCTTTGGATTTTCAAAATGCAAAATTTTGCTGTCATAACTACTAGTAAATCAACCACTCAACTGATAATGTTTCAAAATATGTCATGCTTTATATCTGTGTATACATAAGCTATAATATTATGACAGCAAGGTTTTGTTTTTAGATTGTTGACATACTTACCCCATTCAGTTTATATGCTAATTGGTATTGAGAGGTTGCACTATAATTGAAGCCATTTATTTTATGAACTTATAAACATCCGTAAGCGTCTTCTTTTCTTCTTTAAGAAAATTTTGATTATTCATAACCTTTTATTGTTTAAAATAGTTTTAATTCCCTACTGAAAGAGCAGACAGTTCACTGGATCTAAAATATTTCCTCCAGCCAAAGGGCATGTGTATGCTTGTTAGCTTTCCATATGATGAGTATTTGCCATTACCATTATCATTTACCATTAAAGTCACATTGTTAACAGCATGGAGAGTAAAATTAAAAGCCTAGAGCGAAAATTGCATAGTGGAATTTCTACACAATGTTTTAAGCTAGCTGGTCACAGGAAGAGCACTTACAGTCACCAACTTCATAGCACCAAACGTTTTGCTTGCTATTGGTATTATCTATGAGCATTACATTTTAGATCTTAATTTACAGTTTGGCCTTCATCCATATGTTTATCTGGAATGAAGAAAAAAAAGTGTAACTGGTTTACACTAATGGAACAGAGGCCTCATTATGTCAAAAGTGGTACCTGATAACTCTTTGTTGCAGCTATAAGTAATCATTTACTGATTTGATTTTTGTCTGTGTAAAGTTAAAAATAGGACCTTTAAGTTAACTGAGTTGGAATTCATGCCAGTAGAAATGGAAGAAAACTATATCATGAATGCCAGCCCTTCCACCAAAAATTATTTCTTAATATTTTTTAATTTCTAAATATTTTTGTTAACCGCATGAGGTGTATTGTTACAAATTTCACATGACATGATGTTGTCTTCTGCATGCAATGTCAAGAAAAGTGAACATATTTTATTTTGTAAGCAGGAAAGAGATTATACTCTTGAGAGAAACTTATCAAGTGTGATTTGATCAATTTTCACAGAGATAGTGTGAGCATTAAAAAGAAGAAGAAGTTGACTCATTTATTTTATTCATTTTATACACTGTAGTCAAACAGCTTCTCATACTTTCCTCCTCTTGTAAAATTCATCAGAAAAACGTAAAACCCCTTTACATGGAGGATCTATAGCTATCTTTTACTCATATGGAAATTTAAAACAACTCCTCAAGTCTGTGGAAGTTTAGTACTGTCAAAATATTGGAACTATGCAGCTCTTTAGGTTGGTGCAGTAAATATTTTTAGATTAAATCCCACACCCTCCCCAAAAAAAAAAAAAATCCTGTTTGTTAGATGTTGTCCTGGTGTCTTGTGAGGTATTTTATTGACTTTTACATTTTCTTTACTTATTTTGGAAGTAGTATAACCTGATCTTTATTTTCCTTTTTGATTTCAACATGCCATGCAAAAACTTTAGAAAAAGTAACATTAAATGAGGCACTTTAAACAAATAGCCCAAAGTTAACCATCTGTGAAATATCTGGAGTATGATGAAAAGCATGCTTTAGAGTTTAATGTGAGCGGTCATTCCAGCCCTGTCCTGTGCAAGAAAGGAGGTAGAAATACATACATTACATAATAGGAAATGTGGCCCCTTCTACATTTCTCTTCATGCCATTTTTAGAGCCCAGGACAATGTAGGAATAATGAAATGTTAGAGCTGCATGATAATCCATGTGCTAGTCTCCCTCTCCTAATAAGAGTCTGCATCTTTGAAAGCAGAACCTGGAGACCGAGGAAGAGTCTGCAAACTTGAGCTGGAAAAAAGACAGATGCAATAGAAGACCAGGAATGTGCTCTGAGATAGTAATCTGTAGAAGTAACTATTCTTGTTACATACAATGAACTTTGACATTTCTTGGAGATGAAAGTTCTTGGAAGATCAATTTAGAATTTGGGAGCAAAGAGCAGAGGAACTGTGTTTAATGCAAGTCATTACTTACCCTTCCTGCTCTCCTTTTAACAATGGAGCAGTATCACTGGCTTCAGGAGTCAACTGTGCTGGCAAGAGACTGTTTAATCAGGCATTTATGAGTCACATTCTCAAACAACACTGGAAATCAGAAAGTTTCATTTCCTTTATAAAAAGGAAAACTAGATGCTGGTCTGAACTCATTAATTTAATTATATGTAGATAACTAGGAAATTAATTCCCTTTGAGGGGGCAGGCATGGGGCTTGGCCAGTGTTATCTCATTTGCCTATACATTCACTCTAAGTCCTCTTCATTATTTCCGGGTGTTCTTCTCCCTAGAACTTGTCTGTCCATGTCCTCATTATATCACACTGCTGAAGTCTGCAGGCATCTGTCCAGGCTGCAGGTGGATTCTGTTGTACCTGCCACCTCTGTGGATGGTTATATATCTAAGACAAACCATCTGAGCATGTATAATATTGATTTTGTGTATTTTCAGTACATGTACTCTTATACTAAGGCAAATATTTTAACTCACCATTTCAAATGGATTAACATCCCAAAAAAATACTTAAAATAAATAATGTATTTCAAGTTTATTTGTACCAATGCTTAGAGCCCTGATCTTATTGAGAGATGTTACTAAACTATTTGCTACAAAGAATACAAAAGGGAAAGTAAAAGTCATGTAAATAAAATCTAATAGGATTTAAAATACAACACAAGTGAGCGTGACAAAAGAACAATCTGGTATTCAGTCTTACGATGTATACAGTCAGAAATTTGATTAATCCATTTTTTTTTGTGTGACTGGACAGAAGGCTAATCAATATTTTAGGTGTGATGTATTTAAAGCATGAGAATAAATACGTATATTACCGAAAAACATTTTTGCCTCTCCACTCTGCTCCGCTTTACTGAAGCCTTTTTGTTCTGTTATGCATGAACATTTCCAAATGCTCTCCTTTTGAAGACATGGTAGGAATAAACTGAAAAAGTCACTGTGCAGTACAGTTTCTAGTTCAGCAGCTTGTTTTAAAGAGGGCATGATACATAATATCCTATCACATGGCATTAGTTGGAAAACAAACCACTGGGAGATTATAAGTGAAGATTAAAATTGAATAAGAAAATTAAAAATAAGTGTAATAATACAAGGAAAAAGTACTGACAAAGTCGTATTCAACCTGACACCCTGTTAGTCCAAATGAAGTAGTTCAGTTGGAGCAGTAATCCTGTGGAAGGTCTGGTCTCTTCTTGAAGGTCCCATAGTAACTCTTGTCCTCAGGGAACTCAATGGACAGGGCCCTCTTGGGTAGTTCGAGGCCAGGTTATATCCAGGTGGGAATGCTTGGCTCCTCCCTCCTGGGTGGAGCATCTCGCAATAGGATGAGGTCAGTCCATGAGTTGTGGGGTGGGTTCTTGATGGCCCATTGTCTGTTATCAGGGGTGAGTCATAGCAGGAGATAACAGCTAATGCCCCACAGCTGGTGGTAATAGAATATTTAAATACATCTCTATTGTAACCTGGGTCACACATGTACTCCCAACTCTTTACAGACAACTGTTGTAGATAAAGTTCTGTCCACGGTTCTTTGGATTTCTCATCTTAAAATATCAAATATCAATATTTACTGTATAAGGCTTTTGTAAATATAGATTAAAAGATGATTTTTAATATGATGGAGGAAATGAAGAATTAATGGGATTCTCCAGGGTGATAGGAATGTAAAAGAATAACCTGCACTTGTGTTCAGCACTGATCTCTCCATTTTAACATTTGAAGTTCTGGGTTGCAATTTTCTGGTTGGCTCAGCATTGACACCTTTGATTACTTCATCACTTTGCTCCTTTGGTTCTTTTTTTTGCAATCAATTAAAAAAAAATATTAGTAAGGCATCATACAAAGCTCTGGTGCAGAGTGTGTCAACATGTCCAGGGGATTAGGGTCCCATGGATGGTCTCTGAACTCTAAATACTCCCATTGTCTATTTCAGGTATCTGGGAGACTGGGATTTTGCTCTTAGCTTTTGTATTGTCTCAGATTACAGTTTTCAAAATAGCTCATGCCCCAAAGTTAAAGCAGTAGTAACCAAATGCCAAGACAACAGCATGGTAAGAAAAGTGATCTGGAATGGACTTTGGTTCTGTTCCTTGAAAACTGATATAATGGATAAGTAAAATAAAATGCGGCCCTGAAGTGGATTTTCCAAGGTAAACCTGAAATTAATTTGAATTCATGCCATGATTCTTCTCCAGAGTTAAGGAACAAATAATTTTGTAACAAATAATTTTGATCTGCCCAACCAGCATGGTGTCATATTGGTATCTTCACTAAGGTCTCATTGTTGGGTTCTCAAAGGGTGTCTATGCTCATCACCAGTGCATATGAACTCAGATCATATAATGTGCATTACATTTCAGTTTAGAGATGCAACATTAAAGTTTCACAAGTACTTGATCATTTATATTCATGGTTTCTGGCTCTATCTGGCTTTCTGTTTCCTTACTGTTGATATTCTAAAGGGAAGAAACTTCAGGATGGTTGTTTCTTCACTCCCTGTTTGTTGTTTTTTTTTTTTTTTTCCCTGCTGTTTCAGGGTACTATGCTAGAAAAACCAATGGAAATCAGAGATAAGCTTCAGAAATGAAGGTGGCATGATGTACTGTGCAGATGTGTACAACTTTCCCTTTTACTTTGCTGAGTTAGTACATACTCATATCCTGAAATGTTCAGAATTTGCACAGGACAGTTAGATTAGGAATCTGGCATGAAGAGATCTTAATGAAGCACAGATAGTGACATGTACCGGTTTTTTGCAATCTAATTATATTCATGGTATTAAGCCTGACAAGTTTTCATGCACACTCCCTGCATTCATTTCAGAGTGAAGAGCAAAACTGGTTTCCTCATGGCATATGAGTTTTTAAAGGTACAAACATGATACATAACTATCCCCAGGCTTGAGTATTTTATTTTTTCTAGTTTGTTTTTAACTTGTTTTTTCCCCTAAGTGAATACTTTCTACTAGTATTGGAAAAGCTCTTCCATGTGACATGCTTGGAGTTCTCACACCTGTTTTCCCCTCTGCCTTTTATGTGTGAAGCATTTTCTTTTCAGCATTTTTAATGCTCAAAGATATTACTGAGCCACAGGGAGGCAAATCTGCTTTGTTATATAACAATAACATGTTATGGGAGTTCAAACAGAAAATGCCCAAATAAGCAAACAATAACCCCACTTCTTTTTTAGAGAGATACTTTAAAAAATATGTATATTAAAAAAAAGGCTAAGTTAACAGTGACAGATACAGAAGAAAGAAAAAATTCTGAATGCTGGTAGTTCCTAATTCCCAATAAGAAAAATTAAATATGCTTGGTATATTAGCGGGGGCATTCTGCATCTCTTCTCATGCTACAGTTCAGAGAAAATTTCCTGAAATGTTGCAAATCAGAATTTTCCTCTCCATCTCATGTTTTATTTTATTTTATTTTATTTTATTTTATTTTATTTTATTTTATTTTATTTTGCTGATAGGAAGGGAGATGGGAAAGTGGTGAAAACTATAAGAGAAGTCCCTGGAGAAGGCAATGTTCTTTACTTACCTAGCTGTTTGCTAATGAGTAACAAGGCATTGCCAGAGCAGAATTGGCAACTGCTTGAGATATTAGCTCTTACGATGAAAACAGAACCTGCTTTATAGCAATAAATACAAAAACTGTGAAAATCATTGGCTTATTTAGTTTTAATTTGTTTTTTCTGAGTGACGTTATAAATAGACAAAGCGGAAAATGAGATTCAATATAGAATTTATTTGTATATACTACACATAAGAAAATGGATTCATAAAATCATTGATTAGACATTAAAAAGGACTTTAAATGTCTCAGAAAAAGGTGAGTTTACCCAATAGAGAAGAATGGCAGATCAGTTAAATTATTAAAGCCGAGGCAGTTTTGCAGTTTTCTCTTTTACACAGACTAATAGAAGTCAGCAGTGGTAAGACAGGGTCACAGTCAAAGTCCACTGATCAGCTTGAATGAATTTTCTACTATTAGAATGTCATGCTGCAAACAAAAAAGAAGCTTCCCTTTTGGGAGAGAGGTGATTGAATGCTAAAAGATTTATTATCAAAGGAGAAAAGAAAAACTACAAGATAATCTGTAAATAATTTAAGAGACAAAGTAAAGTAAAACTCAGCAGGTCTGAGAAACATGCATGTCCTGCTGATAACACAGGAATGACTGACTTTTCTCTAAAGAGAGTTTGGGAGCAATTCAGTTCATTCTAGAGTATAAAGTGGAGAATGAACTTGAGGAAAAACATGTTGGAACATGCAACCTTTATTTTCTCCTTTATCTGAGAAAATAGAAGGTAATACCCTAAAAATAATTAAATCTAGAACCTAGGAAAGAATTATTGCTGTATCTATGATAAAATTTTCCTGTAGAATGATATGATTGTTTTCATTGTTTTGTCTGCTTTGTTGCTTAAATGGTTGGGTTTTTTGATAAATATCAGGACAATTAATTAGTATTATTTCTTCTGAAAACTCACATTTAATTCAATAGGAAGGAAATGTCTTCCACATAATTTAAATTTACAACCAAGAATGGTATTTCAGGGTTGTATATGTGACTTTGTTTACAGGATATTGACATAAAACTCATCCTTTCTCTGCTTTTGTTGTGTTTTAACCCCAGCTGGCAACGGGGCCCCACACAGCCACTCACTCAGCTCCCCAGCGGCGTGAGGGGAGATCAATGAGAGAAAACTCATGGGTTGAATTAAAGACATTGTAATAGGTAAAGCAAAGCCTAGCACATCTTTGTGCTATTGTGATGGTTTGAGATGGGGTAGAGATAATTTTCTGCATGGCAGCTGGTATAGGGCTGTTTAGGATTTTTCAGGAAACAGTGTTGATAATGAAGGGACATTTCCAGCACAAATCCAAAACATAGCCATGTGCTAGCTACTGTGAAGAAAATTACCTCTATCCTGGTCAAAAGCAGCACAACTTGCCATGGAGTTTTTTGAAAACTTTTGGTGCTTGTTTTTTTTTCTGCTGTTGTTTATTTATTTATAGTAGGTGTGTATTTTTTTAACTTTCTAAAGTAAGTGTCTGTAAGTTGGCATTTTCCCCCTTATATTTCCTTAAATATATGTGCTTGAAATTTGAACATGCACTTATATGAAGTAATTTATTCATAGGTAGTCAAAGTGCTAGACAAATTCTTAATTTAAAAAAAAAAAGAAAAAAAAGAAAAATAATTTTTAATTCAGGACTATATTTGTAATTGATATAAGCAGCAGAAAGAAGACTTGGAAATCTGAAGGTGCTCAGTTTCAATGGAACTAACTATGGATTCAGGTCAGCAGAACAGAGAGTATGAAGTAGTACCTGGAGAAAATATCTTTCTTTTTCCATTTTCTGTTAAATAAGTAACATGGAAAAAATTAATGTGTAACAGACCTAAAATATATAATTCTTAACACAGTAATTTATTTACCTATGATCCTAGTGGCATAGTGTCAGAATTTATGAAATTAATTTTACTAGAAATTATTGTCCTGAAATTAGCAGATCATTATTTTATGTCATCAATTACTTACACATATGGCTACAGCTGAACGGTTAGGCAAAAAACCAAAGAAACCAACAAAAAACCAAACCCAAAAACAAAGAAGCAAACCAAATCAGACCAAACAAACAAACCAAAAAAAAACTCCAAAAAATAAATCAAAAGCCCTGTCTTCCCCAGATGTTCCAGTGTTGGCTATCAGAAATGAAAGTAATGTATTAGATGCACTGGAGAAAACATTAAGTCAATTATACTTGTGCAAGATTTATAAGAACAAAAGTGAATTTAAACTCAAATTGTCAAAGGAGATTTTACATGCATTAACCACTCAGCTACATCCACCCCATATATTTAATAATGTACTGGATTTTGAACCACCGTCTCCAGAGCAGTGTAAAATAGAGCTTTCCTACACTACTGTTCATAAATATGGACCTGAATTACACATGTAAGAAACTTGGGGTTTTAAAACTGATGTCACCAAAAAATAACCTAATGTTAATATACTTTCATTCCACTCCTGGAGATGTGTGTTATAGTAAATAGACTTTACCTCACTCCCTTGAATGTTCAACTAGTCAAATGTTTCAAGTAATTTAATGTTAAAAGATTGCTTATGCACATCCTAGCATATTTGATATTATTTTAATTACAAGATTATGCAGATAAACATAATTTTGCAAAGAAGGATGGAATGCTGGCATGCTCTGACATGACGAAAATAATTTTAATCTGTGATTAATAATTCCAATATTAAGGCAATATTTTTCCAATAGTGTCAATTACAAAACCCTAATGTTACAAAAATATCACCCATTAATAATGCAAAACAGTTTAAAGCACAGTGGAAGCAAAATTTTTAACAAAAGAAATTTTAGAAATTTAAATACTTGTTGCATTTATTTTTAAGGATCAAAGTTTTTGCTTCCTTATTCAACTTTCTCATATGCTGTTTCAGCAATGAATGTTCCAAGAGCAATTCAAATCTCAGTAAAGAGAACTGAAGTGCAGCCTAAAGCAGATTTTTCAAATTCAGCCCATAATATATTCTCTTTTGCTTACGTTTGTGAACTCTGTGCACTAAAACCAGAGTGAAATGGTAACTGTTAGTAGCATTCTGCTCTGAATAAAGTGACATTGATGCAAACATTTCTTGAAATTCAGAGGGCTATTGCAGAGTCACATTTGCAGGCTGTGCACTTATGTCTGTTTTAAATGAACACACTGCAATACTGGACAAGAAAGGGTGAGGAGACACCTGCAATGCAAATTCTGAATAAGGAGTTTTCCTCCTCCTGGTACAGAACTTGAAGATAAGTAGACTGAAGAGGAAATAGCAAATTGTTACAAGATTAGTTCAACATAAACTGTGAGCGAGTACAGTGCAAATTCAATTCACCTTAATCAGAACACTTAATAGAAACATACAAGTTTTTAATGGAAATATTGATGATAAATTTCACTGATTAATTCCCAGACAGAATTCTATGTTACTAGAGGTGAAATTCACCCAACCTGGAGTAATTCCTATGTCTGAGACAAAATGTAGATTTGAAATTCTACATTTCTACATCCCATGTTAAAAAGATTATTTAAAAAAAAAAAATAAAAAAGGAAATAAAAATTTGGGACAGAAACTAAACTTCTTGGCTTTTAAGGCAGACCAACTTGGTTTGTCTAGAATTCTTGGGACAGAAATAAAAAATTAATAGTAGAAATGTATGAAACCCTTTGAATATATGTTGCTTGGAGATTTAGCTAAGGCAATTGCATTCATGTTTTTGTTTATTCTCATAATTACCTATAGGTGATGAAATTAAGACAAGAATGATTTGGATTTTTTGCGCAGTAGACAAATGGTGTAGCAGTATAACTGTGAAAATTGTGTCCAGTTCATCTCAGTGATTGCATTTCCTATTCAATTTTTCTCTTTTTGTATAAAAATGTGTTTTATTTCTGTGTACTTTGTGCACTTGTGTATAAAAATATATTGCTCCGGATTCTATCTCCCAAAGCATTTTAAGTAGCTACTTACTATGATTTAATTTGAGAGACTCCTGTGCCTAATAAGCTTTCCATTTAAAATCCGAGCTCTGAGCTTTATAAAAGCTACGTGGTCTACATATAAACACTGTGTAAAAAGCATCTGAATAAAAGGCAGGGGCACACATTAGGAGCTGCCAGAACTGTGTCTGTTGTGGCTGCCCTGGTCGCTGCTGCCTGAGCAGCTGAAGAACAAAAGTACTGATTGACTGGTGCCAACTCAAGCGAAAAATACGCCAGCATAGAGAAAAGTTAGAAACAAACACAGAAATAGGTTATAGGAAGTGTGTATATTTGTTGGTGAAGGGACAAGAGGAAGCCGTTTAAAATGTGGTTGGGAAACATGTTTGCTTGTGATTTCATTTAGCACACAAATAGAGAATCTTGTTCTTAGATTTTGTATCCGTCAGATGATACAGCCCCACATGGTTTTACAAAATCTGACACAGCATTCTGACTGCAATGTTGTTTGGAAAGGGCTTTTTTATGTTTATACAATCTAATATGTTGCTCAACACTGCTCAAAAATGCAGACTGCTCCATGTGCATGAAACAGCAGAAATGTGTTTGTGGCAGAGGGGTTGTTTCATCTAGAAACTGATAAAAATGAATGTGGGACTACAGTGTTCAGTATATTATCTGGAAAGCATTTATTGAAATGGGAAAAATAGTTCTGAATTGAAAGCTTTTAATGGCTTTTGCCTCACTGTCCAGTTTTACTATTTGCTAGAAGACTTCACTTTGTATTTATTTGCTCTAAGCAGTAGATTATGTTTTACTCAGTGAAATTGAAAGTAATCAAACATATGTTTATATCCACAGGTAAAATATAGTGGTTTTATATCCACAGGTAAAATATAGTATTTTATTTAAACAGAAAATTCTAAAGGAAATTTAAAGAAAAAAAAAGACTGTGTTTTTTGGTTTTTTTTTAATGAGGTCTATATGCATCAACTTCTAGGTATACTATGGTGTTCAGATACCATGCCTTTCATAAATGAACATTTATAGTAAACCCATTATACTATGACTATAGTAACAAGGCTTTCAGACTAACCAATGATGAAACTACCACTACCGTTCATTTATTTTTCTTTTTCTTTTTTTTTTTTTTTTTTTTTTTTTTTTTAAATTTTGCAACAGAAAAAAATGGGAGAATTTTAAGGGGGGTTAAAGTTTTTTTTTTTTCTTTTTAAACTTTGCAGCAGAGAACAATGGTAGAGATTTAAGAGTGGTTAAAGTCTATTGTCTATCATATAGGCTGTTGTGATAGCACAGTTTAGCTCAGACTGAGCAATGGGGTAAGAAAAGTAGAAAAAACAATTTTTGCAAATAAAGGTTGAAAAAATATTTCAAGAGGATGTGTATGATAAAATGGACCATTGAGATGTTGATTTTTCCCTAAATGGGAGGAAAGCTTTGGTTTTAAGGGGAAAAAAGTGTTCTAAACATCTTGAGTTCTTTTGGAAATAAATCTGCATCCAACAATGTAGTCTTTGTCTGTTTACAAATACTTTTTAAAGATGGGAAAAATGCCATGAGGTCTCAAAATAATTTACCGGGTTAGATCTTCCTATTAACCTAGGGAAATACATTACAACTGATTCTTTTTCAGCAATGATGATTTTTTAGAAGAGAGGAGCTTCTTCAATAAGTAAGAAAGTATGGAGGGAAGGAGAAAGACACTACCGTAGGTATACTTATATGATAGGACAGGTTTTCCATTTTTGGATGTTTCTGGTACACAGAGACAAAACAAGCTTCTCCAAGGAAGAAGAGAAAGGGTAATTATAACATACCACCAGAGGGATTTAATAAATTCGCATTTCTTGGAGTCCAAACCATATTATTTTCTAGAAGACATGCATTTTATCTTGCTTCTGGGAGGGGGAAGGTCTTCAATTTATGCATTCAAGGAACTCTCTGGAAGATCATAATGGGACCTTCTGGCCAGAGAAGTTAGTATGAGTATTTTTGCAAATATGTTTTGTTTTATTTGGTTTATTTGTATCAAATAAATACTGACATTACAGTGCCTGCGAGTAATTGAACCAGTGATAGTTATGGAGGTTTAAATGTGCATCCTGACTGATAGCGCTAAATTCTCTGACAAAATCTGAAGGGTTAAAGTCATGAAACTCTCAAAGTAATTTGTCTAGCAGATTGATGGGAAATATTAAATGAATGTCAGTTTAGTCAGACTTCTTCTAATGCTCCTGCAACTCATGTTCAATCATACTGGTTAGTGAGATTTGACTACTGTTGGGAAACTAGTGTTGAGCTGAAGAAAGTAGATGATGACTGGAACAGAGTAGCGATTGCCTTTCATGTGCCATCATGATGGATGCAGATCCCTCAGAGCCTTTCAAAATGTCTAGCAAGCAGCAGGGTATTGGTTCACAAAGGGAAAAGTTGGCCAATCAAATATTTTACATTCATTGTGTTACTTTTAGATCATGTTAACAAGTGACTGACAGCTCTTATTTGCTCATAGCTTTCACATTGCAGGAAAATATGCAAGCGTTTCATTTGTGCAATTATCGAAAGTAACGGACTTGAAATTCAGCTAGAAACAAAGTGTCAAGTCTTCCTGCTCAAGCTGACAGATCTCTAATCAGTTGTCATCTTATATTTACTTTAAAAGACTTTATTGCAGAATGTTGAATATTTTGCAAGGAGAGATGATAGCTATGGACTTCATGCTATTAATCTCTTGAGAACAAGGTGATAATAAGCTAAGTTCCAGTCTTTTGAGGGGCAAAGATTTTATTAATAAATTCAGCTGAATTTTAACCACCTCTTTTTTTTGAAATGTTATTGAAGGTGTCATACCAGTTAATTAATTGAAATAAGTACTTGATATTGAGCCCTAGAGAAAATGTTGGTAATTATTGCAGCTCAAAATTTAGTATTTGCTTTAGATTTTAATTAACAGCATTATGATTTGTGTCATAGAGCAGCTCTAGACCTTGCCATTTTCAAATTAAAAACCTTAGCACTGTTTTGACAGTTTTGGTGCCAGACAAAGCTTTTTGACTGGTTTGTTACAGCAAGTAGGGGAGTTCAAGAGCATCTATTTTTGGCTCTGGCAGTGGGGTTTAGGTATATGTGCCAAAAAAGCAGTTTCAGGAAGCTAATACCTTGTATCTACCTTACTCTGTCTTTTGAATCACAAAGTTACCTGTGAATCTAAGCTAAGATTCACAGTTACAAAACCATTTTAGCCAGTTACATTTCCATTTTATCTGGAAATCCATGCTCTGGAAATATCCAGACATAAGGCAAAAAAGAGCAGTTAAGTTCTAAATGCTCCTTTAACACATGAACTCAGCACAGAGTTCATAAAATCATAAAGAGAGCATAAAATCAGAGTAGAAGCCACAGAAATTTTCAGTAAAGTAGGCTATTGTATGTTGCAGGTACCATATTTTTTTAAAGGGGAGTCACGTCCAGAGCATTTATTGGTGGGAGCCATCACCATCCTGTAGCTGTGTGCTGCATAGCCACTATCAGGAGTTATTGCAAGAGAAGGAAGCAAAGTGACTTTCCCTCTGTGGCCTTTGAAACATTCAGCCAGGGACAGACATATGCTCTCTGAAATCTGACCACAGGTCCCTACCTCCCATTCTAGCTAAGTGCTTATCCTTCAACAAGAAGTGTAGAATATGTTCCTGATCTCTCCCATATTCAATAAGAAAACATAATGCATATGTGATATTACCTGGGAGGGAGTGTGGTTTGTGGAACACTCAAGTTTGAATGCAGGCATGATGACTTGAACTATCTCTTGCATTCAATAAAAATAAAGTAATAAATGCAATTCAGGTCTCTATTCAGGAATACCAGTTCTGTACCTAGATTAAGCTAGGACATCACATGTCTTGTCAGTGCAGCTTTCTTTTAAATATCTGTTACTGACCATTGTAAATCAGGATATTTTCTATGCACCATTTCAATTTGTTTTGAATCTGGGACAATAGCATCAAAATGTTGCAGGTGATCAGTACTGAAGGACATGGCAGAGGGTATAATAAAGAAATGTAATAATGTAAACTGTAATAAATGTTTTTGTTTTCCTGAAATATGCTGATGCATCTTTATGGAAATAAAAGGCTCTCTTTAATTTCCCTGTGTGTAGCAGAGTTCAGAAGATGTGTACTTTAAGAACAAGTTAAATAGTTTCTAATAGTGAGTTACTATAACTTTTTATGGAAAAGGAAGCAAATCTGAAAATATCTGGTTTTTTTGACACTCTTTTCTCCCCATCTTAACATTTCCACACAAATTCTTTTCTGCATATGGCCAAAAATATGTAGTTGTTTTTACTTCTACTTGCCACATAATTTGTTTCTCAGTATTTACAATACGGGAAATTCAAAATATGTCTCTTAGGTAGGTATTAGAGAATGATTTTTTTTCATAAACAAATTTCATTTGGTCAATCAAAGACTATTTTCCCTTCTAACATAAGACTGTGCTGTTACTAACAGTGAGCAATTAATTTCAGAAGTTATTTTGAAAAGCTGTTTTCAAAAAATACTCTTTACCTAGAAAAAGGCTGTGTATGTGCCTGTTGCAAGCTGTGAGGTGTTAAGATATTCTGCATTTCGGGATGTATGACACAGAATTCTTCTGATGTTTATAGCCTTTAAAATAAATTGTCTCAGTTCTTTTAGAATTGCTTCCTGCAGAGAAGAACCTCATAATTAAAACCAGAGTAGGATAGAACTGAAATGCAAGTCCTTTGAAGTGTTGGTTACCTGATAGATTTTTTTTTAGATAAGATGAACTATAGCTATTGATAATATTTTCTTTTTAAGACAGATTTGCAAAACTACCTAGAGTTAGCTTTTTTAAAATTTCATTTGATAAAGAACAGAAGATTAAGCATGAAGGTAATTATTGTATTCAGAATAAGTCGGGTTTACTGACTGGAATGTCTATTCAAAACACTACCAAAAATTCATTATAATTGCTTATCTTCTGTTTGGGTTGCAGTCCTTTCAAATCTAATATTTTTTTTTTCTTTTTTTCGTTTTTTTTTTTTTAAGGTATTATACTTTATAAACAGAAATGCCTCCTTCATGTTCTTCTTAACTTTCTTTTCTGTCTTAAAAAAATCCCAATGTATAAAATCCCCCAATCCAAATAATACCTGAAAATATCCTAGAAGATCAGGAAAAAATGTAAAGTAGAATAGTATGTGTAGTACAGTTTGAATTTCAGTTTCATAACAGGCAGGGAAAAATGGTGAAAATTACTCCTAATTACTTAAAAGTTTTCCCATCCTGTAAACTTTAGTTTTGTTCTTTTTCACTCTGCAATTTCATGCTATACAGTGCTCTTCTAGAGCCTGTCTGTTATGTTGCCCCCACGTGTAGGCATATATAACTTGCCATTGGTGTGTTTAATAGGATGAAACATAATATTTGTAAAATGGTAATCGTATATCATAGCAGACATCTATCTTAAAAATTAATTTGTCCTAAAAATGATATGCTGTTATTTGCAACATTGCTTTGTGTCTAAGGATTAGATGAAGTTTCTACTACACTGATCCTTTTGAATCTTATATTAGCATGGGCAAATAAATCACTGCAGTTTTAAACAAGATTTGTTAGTAAGACCAGAATTTATTTTCTTTCCTCACACTATGTTTCTGGGTTACTCAACATTTAGGTGTGTAACCCCTAGGTAAAGCAAAGCTGGAATGGCTCCATAAGTAGCCTCAGTTTCATTTTTTTGTGCTATCTCTTTATGAATTCGTGCTTGTTGATTTAACAAGATTCCTTTGTTTGTATTTTTGTTTGAGGACCTGCTTTGTTGAGTCTTGCAGTGTAAATAACACAGCAAAAGATTTCAAAATCTTAATGTTCTCCAAAGCCTTATTTTAATATAACACCATGTATTAAGCTAACAATTTTTTTGTTGTTCTTAATAGTGAAAACAAAGAACTTATGAGCTAGACAGAATATGAAGATCTGAAAAATTTATTTTACCACTTCTCTTTAATATCCTTTCCTTCCATATTATGTAATCAAGCAACCTTCAGTAGACTCCTATATGGAATAAACTGTAGTCTCCTTGAAGTCTCATTCTGTCACCTATAAATTTAGAGTTTTGGAGGCAGGGGCACAGGTTCCCCGCTGAGCTATAGAAAATTTTCTCAGTTAAACAAGTTTAGTTACTCTTGAGAATTGAGCAATCTTTTATTTTCCTCAGAGGAGTTCCACTTTACCTAAAACTCTTCAGTCAGAAAAACACACACACTGCAGCTGAGCAGCTTTGCTGAGCAGCTTTACATTTTTGAGCTGAAAAACACATTATGCAGTAATTATATGACAGACTACAAACACGTCTTTGGATTGCGTTTTCTGTCATGGTGTTTTATTATCTCTGTCCATGTAAACTTAATAGATGAGATGAAGTGCAATATGGTAAAAATTTTGGTACCATCTTTAATGTACCTGTTATCTTTTTGGAGACAAATTATCTATGCGATTTACTGCTGGTGCCAGTGTCTTAGCAAAGTGTTTAAAATTGCATAAATCTTCATCTGTTTTATTATAGTTAAGACGCAAAATATATAATATGGAGAGACCTTATCTTTCCTTTCTGTTCAACTGAAATTGTCAGTTGCTTTCCTCGGAACAGATCTGGATAATACTTTACATTAATTTCAGATGTTTGCCATGCCACTAGCTTTAGTTGTTTATTTTCAATTTGTGCTTCTCATTGATGACAGAAATATTTGATTCAAAGGATATCAGAGCAGTATGAGGTTAGTCTCTGAATAAACAAAATATTTATGCTTTATAGAAATTTAAATTAAGTTGGATTGACCAGATTTCTAAATGCTATGTACTAGTGCTGTAATACATCTTGTGAAAGCTATGCCTTAGGTGTGTATTATTTTTTCCCTGAAAGACAGATTAGGTAAAACTGAACCAGAGAGAAATTCTCATAGCTGTTTATAATTAAATCCTTTGCTCTCTCCTTTGGTAAGTTTGTGTAGCTGAGGTCATAAAAATAATTTTAAAATTCCTAAGAGGGTTTTCAAAATACAGATTATTGTAGAAATCTGTATAAGCTTTGTTTTGCAGAACACAAGATGCCTGCAGCTAAACAAATTTTCAGGCTGAAGTATAATAAATGAGAGAATCTATCGAAAGAGAAACTAAATCATACTTCTGTTTTGTGACTTTAGAAAGGAAATTTTGTTCCTAATTTTCTCTTCCTTTTCCATCAGTTCTACCTCTTTAAATTTGAAATCTAAGATAGGTCTGTAAATCTTAATTCAGATTAAGACCTCCCTATGCATAGAAATATTGTAAATTAACCAGAAGAATTGTTCTTTTATAGCATGATGACATTCATATGTATCATAAGAAATTACTATTTTGTTATTCCAGAGAAAGTATAATTATATTCAAATAGGTTCAATGAAAGGGAAGATATTTCTCTTCTGCGTTTCAAAGAGATGTGGTATAAAATTCATTAGGTCCTTAGAATCACTTAGTGCCAGACAAAAATCTTCTAATCTCTTGAAACAAAATTGATATGACACCTATTCTATGACTTTTAAATTTGTGAGCTTAGAAGATGCTATCAGTCATAAAAGCAAAGAAACTTGCTTTTTCGATCTTTCTTTAAATATGGTGTCCAGCATTTTATGTGGAAGAAAATCAGATAGATAAAATTATTCCATTAAATTACTTTGATGCAGATTTACACATTTACCTATGGACTTAATTTTAAACAGAGAAAATAATTGGACAAATCTTTATTATCTAGTGACAATTATTTGGATGGTACTTGCACTCTGTTAATGTTATCTGTAGAGATATAGGGATATGCGTGCTTGACACAATAAATCCAGGGAGGGAAAAAAGTATTTCTATTAAGTATTTAAGTATGACAAAGATGAGATAAGAGATTTTATCTGGGAATGATTGACACAAGAAATAAAAGTATAGAAAATATAAATAAAATTCAACCTATTAAGTCTGATTCCTTAAAGGAAAATAAGAAAGACCTGTCTTTCACAAACATTTCTTGAAGCATGAAAATTGTTTAAAGGGCATCCTAATTTATCCAGTTCACAAAGCTCTCTGTGATGGCAGGAAAATATTTTTTCTTGAAATTGATGCTCTATTCTCTTTCTCCCAGTAGATGTTCAGAGTCTTTATCTATTTATATTCATTATTGTTGCTGTAAGAACAGTGCTGGTTTTCATTATTTCATTGGCATGAGAATCCCTGATTCAGTTTTGCTGTCAATTTTGACCTCTTTCTGTACCACCTCTACTTTCGGTGACTGAAAGCAACAGTAAATAGAAACAGATAAAACCCTAAAAATGCTTTTGCAACAGAACAAAATAAGTATAACAACACTCAAGATATATGTAATTGCAGTTCATGTCTCTGGAAGGGTAAAGCATGTGCTGAGAGTTTGTTTCGTTGTTTATTGCACTGTTACGTATTTAGCAAGTTTTCACACACCTGGTGGGAAAGAGATTTGAGAGTATACATGAACAGTCTAATAAAAAGTAAGAGTCTCAAAATACCTTCCCAAAAAAAGCAGAATAAAATCAGTTAATTTTAATGCTGGTAAGTATTTTTTGTCAGAATATTTTGAAAACACATCAGTTTTTCTATTTGCTTTCTATCTGTATCACTTAAAATTAAACAGATAATTTTCAGCTTTAGCTAACTAGCCACTCATCTCTGATTTAGAATAGAATATATATGTATATATATATATATATATACAGAGAGAGAGAGAGAGAGAGAGAGAGAGAGAGAGAGAGAGAGGGAGGCAGAGTGCCATGCTTTACCAATCCATTTAGGTTAATTATGTTGAAGTATGAGTTTCATAAACTAATCACTGGTGTCGGCTACTGTGGACTACAGGTTTATCTGCTATGCTTAGTCTAGACCTAATTTAATGGATCACTATCGGAGATGTTTTGTTTACGAAAGGGCATGAAATATGCTCATCAGCTCTCTCTGCTGCTCACTCCTGTACAAGGTCCATGAAATATCCAAATGTGATGCACAGTTTCTGGTAGGACTTCATTCAGCTCTGGTAGGAGCCTCTTTGAATAATTCTGGAGTAATTCCCTCATTTGACAATAAATGTGGCTCAGATGATTGATATTTGGGCACACAATTTTTTGCCTGAAGTTGCAGCTTCATAGTAGAATCAAGCAGAAAACAATTGTACCAGCCAATACAGACTCTATTACATGAATAAATTAGTTATACTTCAGTGCACAATGCTTTACATTCACAAGAACCACAATCCCAACTGACACCTCTATTATGATCTCAGAAAGGATCCAGGGACTAAAACACTGCAGAGAGAAAAATTTTCTACAAAATGTTTTTCTGTCAGGCAACCATATTCAGAATGGCCTGAAAGGAAAATGCCTGTACAAAGTGTGTATGGCCTAGCTATGATACATTGTGGGGGGACTAGTGGGAAATAACCATTTAATAAAAGGAAATTAACAGTTTATTAAAAATTGTCTGAAATAATAATTGCTAAAATATCAAATTACTTTATTTGCTTTAAAAATAGTTGCCTTTCAAGTCAGTTGAAATCTGCAGATTTCATATTGTTTTCATCTTCTACTTCATGTTCTCTTCAGCTCCTATATTTGACCCTTTAAACATTGTTGTTTTGTGTCTTCTTTGGCTTTTCAAAACAGTCCAGCAGCTGCTAACTGATTATGACAACTCCAACTAATATTGGGTAGATTAGTAGAAATTACTCTGCGGATTTACACTGGGAATAATCAAGTATTTTTTTATTTTCCTCTCCTCTAGTCAATATATTTAAAACATTAATATTCTACTTTCTTTTCAGTAGTACATGTACTTTTAAAAAAAAGAGAATTTAACCTCATTGTTAATATGTTTTGCTTGGCTGAGTTTTGTGCTATCCTAGCAGACATAATTACGGGTTTTTTTCCTACCTATTGTCAAGGATTTAGTCATGCATTGCCAGTGAAGCAAGCTTAACATTGTCATTTTTACTGAAGTCTGAATGAAAGCATAAACTAATAATTTACAAAACTTCTTGATATTCAAATGAATGAAATGAACTGAAGATTATCTGATTTATTCTGGAAAAAAGTAGACGTTAGCTCTGAAGCAGTAGTCCAAAGTATCTATACTGCTCTTCTTAAGAAATCTGGAGATGTCACAGTCAGAGGAACAATGGAATATTTTCGAAGATTTACAACTTTATGAGTGTGGTATATGCTTTGGCAACCACCTTAAACAAAGGTATATTGACTAATTTTAATATTGTGCTGCACAAGATGAGACAAATTGCAATATTAAACATTCTTAGACCAAGAAAGAGAATTGATTCATTAAAAAAGTGCTTCCACTGCAGTTACTTCTGACAAACATTTTTACTTTTGGGCCAGGAAGTATTTCACAAATTTGGAGGAATATCTCAAGAAATCTGTTGCAGGGTATGCTCCACTCAATTAAATATTTTAGGAAATCTGAAGACAGTGTTACCTAGTCAGCTAAACCCCATCAGTGGAATGATAGCTCCTGACCAATATGCTTAGATACCTGGTTCAAGTCCAATACTGCCTTTAACATTCATCACTCCACGGTTCTATTTGAAAGTAAAAGGTATACTTCTTTACCACCTGTAACTGTTGAGTGAATGAAACACTGTCGAATACTTATGGTCAAATAACTATGATGCACACTAGAGGCTCTGTTAGATTCTACCTCTCACAGGAAGGATTGAGACTACTCTCTGACAAGCTTAGACTTCGCGAGTAACACTTGATTTTTTTTCTATTTTGTTTCATTCAGACTGCTTCTACACTTTCTATTTTTAGAAAAAAAATCATTATACTTTCTCATTCTATAGTGAGAGAAACAGCAATACTCTAACCTCTTTTCATATAACGTCCCAATGATTCATGTGTAGGATTACAGTCTATCATCTATATATTCTCAAGAGGAATTAGTGCTGTGCTTAATGCTTAATTACTAATGGACTGCAACCCAGATGAATCTGTCATAAATATGGAACAATTCTGAGCTGATGTTTGCAATTAATTCACTGTAATCTGCAGACACAGCTGAAAAATCAATTAAAAAATTAATGAAAAAAATCCCTTTGAGCAGGACATAAATCACACTGAGAGATTCATTATCTTTCTGTATTTGTCTCTTCATTTTTTGAGGTGTGAGGACTTTTCCACATACTTACTATAAAAGCAACATCAACAGCAAAAAAACCAAACCCCCAACACTCCCCCTTCCTTGCAAAATCGCAAAGAGAAAGCATTAGTACTTATAAAAGAAGTACAAATTTAGATAAATTAATTTTTTGAGGTATTAAAAAACACCTGAAGGACAATCCAGTCATCATTCACAGCCAGCATGGCTTCATGATGTCAAAGTCCTGCTTGTCAAACTTAATTTCCTTTTATAAAAATAGTACCCACCTAGTTGATCAAGAGAAGCCACTTGATATAATTTTTGGATTTCAGTAAAGTTTTCTGTACTGACTCTCACAGTGTCCTACTGGACAAAATGTCCAGCACAGAGCTGGATAAACACACCATGCAACGGGTGAGCAACAGGCTCATGGGTCAGGCACAAAGGGTTACAGGGAATAAGGTGACATCAGTGACATCAGACTGGGGACCTGTCACTGCTGGGGTTCTAGAGGACTCATCCTCAGCCCTGTGCTCTTCAACATCTTTGTCAATGACTTGGACACAGGACTGGAAGTGACACTGAGCAAGTTTGCAGATGATACAATACTGGGAGGAGATGTTGATTCTCTCAAAGGCAGGGAGGGCTGGCAGAGACACCTGAACAAGTTAGAGGGCTGAGCAATCACCAGTCATATGCAGTTCAACAAGGGAAAGTGCTGGATTCTGCAGCTGGGATGGGGCAACCCTGGATATATGGACAGACTGAGGAATAAGATGCTGGAAAACAGTGCCATGGAAAGGCACCTGTGGGTCCTGCTCAATGGCCAGTTGAATATGAGCCAGCAGTGCCCTGGCAGCAAGGAGGGCCAGCTCTGTCCTGGGGGGCATCAGGCACAGCATCACCAGCTGGGCAAGGGAGGGGATTGTCCTGCTCTGCTCTGTGCTGGAGCAGCCTCACCTTGAATATTGTGTGCAGTTTTGGGTACTGCAGTGTAAGAAAGATATAAATCCGTTAGAGACCATCCAAAAGAGGGCTATGAAGATGGTGAAGGGTCTTGATGGTGAAGAGACCGTACAAGGAGCCACTGAGGTCAGTTGGTCTGTTCAGCTTGGAGAAGAGGACACTGAGGGGAAACCTCATTGCAGTTACAACTTCCTTGTGAGGGAAAGAGGAGGGGCAGACACTGAGCTCTTCTCTGTGGTGCCCAGTGACAAGACCTGAGGGAATGGCCTGAAATTGTGTCAGGAGAGGTTTAGGGCAGATATTAGAAGAAGTTCTTCATCCAAAGGGTGTTTAAGCACTGAAATAGGCTCCCCAGGGAAGTAGTCATGGTCCTAAACCTGCCAGAGTTCAAGAAATTTTTGGACAATGTTCTCAGCACATGGTGTGGTTCTTGAGGCCGTCCTGTGCAGGGCCAGGAGTATGACTTCAATAATTCCTGTGGGTTCCTTCAACCTCACAATATTCTATTATCTTATGATTCTATAATTCCAGGGGAGATTTTTACTCCTTAGGAAAAGCTCAAGATTTCAAAATAGTTCCTATAAAGACCAGAGTGATAGTGGTTTGTGCTACTGATATGGAATAAAAGACAAGAGTCTGTAACTAGTTAATCAGTAAATAATTTTCTTTCTCAGTGACATGTGGAAGTATTATCATTTACTGTTGAGTTTTATGATTTTATACTTCTGTTATGCTTCATGATTTATGAGGATGAGCAATACATTTTCTTTAAAAAATAACCCTTTTCTTATGAAGTGTACTTAGGAAAAATGTGAATTAACACAATTATGTTTTTTATTTCTGTTTTTAGCATTCATTTCAGTCTTGTGTTATGCTGAACTTCTGTTAAAGACATGAAAATGCATTCTTTGTTATTTTCAATTCATTGCATTGAATTAAATTTGGTTCTGTATCCTAGATCTTCTAATATAATTAAGTAAAATTAAAAATTTATATGCCAATTTATGAGGCAAACAGGGATGATATGAACAGATAAGTTCATAGATAAGATATTTTTTCCATTGTTTGGGATAGGGTTCCCTTCATGTGACATAAAAGGTTAAATGGATCCTTCACATGACTGTTATATATCTTCTTACAATATAACTTTCTCTTGACAGCTGCTAAAAAGACAAGTAGTCACAGTTACTTGTTTCTGCTTCATGCTGAGCTCTACTTTATTTAGGTGATCATTTGCATGCAGAACATGGAGAACTTTGCTCTTTTCCCCATTTGAAAATAACCTATAAATTAACAGAGCTTCAGCTCATTTTACACTTACTCTTCAAGTTTAATCTTTGCAAGTCTATGACTTGTAACAAAATAAACTTTATATGAGTCACACAGAAAACTTCTGTGTAAAACCTGAGTAATTCACTTTTTAGGAAAGCAGTACTACTATTTAATATATGTTACTATATAATATTTTGTTCTGTATATACAGGCATAAAACACAATCCAGAATCCAGCAGTGTTGCTACACAAAGTAGAACAGTATGAAGCATTTCATTTTCATGAGTGCAGTGATACTATCAAGATAATCACTTCAAGTTACTATTTCATGTGGCAGAATAATTCTGTAAGCAAAAGTAACTCAGTGAAAGATATCAAAGAAAGAAATCATTATTTTCCCTTGAAGTCAATTTTTAAACATAGAAACCTTCAACCAGAATTTTACTTTAGTTTGAGTTCTTGTTGATAAATGCAAGTGGTTAAATTTTTCTGTTTGTTTGTTGATTTATTTCCTGCCATAACTTGTGATAATTAACTGGCCATATGCTTAGTGGGGGCTTCTCTTTTTAATCGGTCATCATTTAAACCTAAACCTTAGTCATATATCATGAATTTCTATATTGCTTCAACAGGTATCAGTCTTACAAAAGAGCTTGAAACTCCAAGTCACTGACTTTTTCTATGTATTCAACTTTCATTATCAATTCTGGATATTCCTGAAGATATTTGTGAGATATCCATGAGGCCTAATGACACAGAATATCTTTTGGGACCGTGTTTTTAGTTTCTAAATTGAAGCAATGCTGCATTCATTACTATACCTTAGAAAATATTACTTGTAGTATTTCCAAAAATAAGTTGTTTCTTGAATGAGATGGACATAAATTGAAGGGAGATGAGGGAAAGTCATGTTGCTTTTATCTGCTGTGGCAAGACCACTCGTTTTCCTACCTGGTGTCCATTCTTGATGTGAAAATACATTATGAAATCCTTATCATCAGGAAATAAAATAAAAGGGAAAAACAGCTGAGGTATGCTGATAATGCCTCCTACTTACCCTATTCCCTTAGAGTTCCTGCAGTCCCATCACTGTGGAAGGAGTATCAAGGAAGTTACGGTGACGTTTGAGCCTCGATTCAGATTTTTTAGTCTCTTTAGAAGAGCTGACATTCTAATTGCTCCATAAATTGTTTCAGCTCAGAGTTTGTTATGCACTGACACATTGTACTGAAAAAAATTAAGGTATGTAATTTGACACAGTGACAGATTAATACCTTACCGTTAGATTGGCAGAACAATTAGATGGCTTAAATGTTTCCTACATCTTAATGTCTATGCTACTTCAGGAAGCCACAGTAAGTCCTGCTTTTCTGAAGGATATGTTGCTGTTTCAGTGATAGAAGTAAATCAGGCTATCAAAGGATTTAACAGGATTACAAGAAGTCTTGCAGCAATTACATTTAAATCTAGAAAATTAAAATCTGGGGAATTTAGATTCAGCATGGTGTATTTAGTACGGTACTTTCTACTGGTATCCCATAAGCTGATACTTCTTAGTTCTCATTATATATATGCAAATAGTTTTGTGAAAGAAAATGAAATAATACAGTCTGAACTATGGGATAAATACAACTTGAACAAGGGAAAAGTTTGTTTTTCTAATGGCTTTTATTTTATAATGTAATCAAACTAGTATTTGTCTAGAATCAAGCCTGTTGAATTTGATTTCACTTCAACATAATGTTGTACACACTTTATGTTATTGTTCTCCACTGACAAGCATCAGACCAATATGATTTTGGCCCATAAGAGTACCACTATGTTTTTTTTAGTGTAAAAAAAAAAAAACCAACAAAACAGATAGACCTTTTTTTAATATAAACAGTCTTTAAGATAGTTATGAAATACTGGTGACTGCTTGAAGAATACAGATGTGATATAACTGAGCTGGTACAATCGCTAATTTAAGCAAGAAATTTTTTACCACATGATTCCATATTTAGGGAAACAGTTAAAGAATATTGTACCTTAACCTGCTGGAGGTAACTATGAGAGAAATAACTGTGGAATCTCAGTCAGAAATGTTATTGCTTGCATAATATTTCTTTATTACTTAGGTAATATTTCTTCAGTTACATGTCTGAGTAGCTATATATACTGGTGCAGTATGTTTAATAAGCATAAAAAAAGCCATCAGAATTTTATACACTCATTATCTTATTTGACTGTTCCTCCCTAAAGCAGAAACAGATATTATTCAAGGGAAGCAAAACCAAAATATCATATAAAATGTAAAAACTTGAGATATTTTGATTCTTATACCAGTTTCAGGTTTAATGGACTTCAGAGGCATGAAATGGTTTGCATCACTACAGGGAGAAGCAATATTCAATCTTTAACTTTGGGAAGAAACTAACTGTAAAAGAGGACAAATGTGCTTGGTCACAGGCAACATGATTTTATAAATGCTAAGTTATCACGTTGGAACTTGAGAGTGGGCAGGATGTTTTTAGCATTATGGGCTTTATGTTTCTGTATTCTTGATTAACACCTGACGTAAATGGTCCAACTATTTTTGGGTTTTGATTGTAATTTTATTACATAAAACTTTAAGGAGGATTCTGAAATGGATTTTTGGTTGAATTGAAGCCCACTGTCTGAGTTGATTTATTACAGGATAAGTCAAGAATCTCAATGCAGAAGCAGTTAGTAATTGGACTGAGGCCAAAGTACATGAGAGTTAGCAATCACATTAACAGAACTGCAGAGCTGAAGGGAATATTTAGAGGTCATTTACTTCATCCTTTCTTTCCCAAGGTATGATTAGCTATGTTTATGTTATCCTGGGAAAATTTTTTTCTAAGCATTTGTAAAACTCATTTCAGACTCTGTAACTTCCATCACTACTTCATGTATGCTCAAAGTTTTTTTCTAATTTCTTACCTGATTTGTCATCATTGCAATCAAGACATTACTTTTGGCCTTTTTCACTATGAGCATGCAAAACAGATTGTTTCCACTTTTAGTTTTTTCTTGCCTTTTAGGTACATTAACAGTGCTGTTTTCTCACATATCTGCTTTCTCTTCTCACTAATTCACTTTCAGTCATCTAGCATGAATGTTAGAGAATCATTTAGCTGTTTTTGTTTTCCCATGACATTGCTTTCTTTGTTTGTTTTACTTTTATTAGTTTTAATTGTAGAGGATTATTTAACCATGCACGTTTGCTTTGAAAATGTCATTCTGGTCTCTCTTGAAACTGTTAAATATTTGGACTTTTGACACAATACAGCAGTCTTGTGGGTCTTGCTGTTTTTAGGGATTGTTTAAGGGAGACTTTTATTTTCCACTATTTTTCAAGTAAAGTACTGAAAATTCTCACTTTCATTCTATATTCCTTTTCCTTTGCAAAAAAACCCCAAAAACAAACAAAAAACAAACAAACAAAAAACCCAATAAAGAAAATTCAGAATTCATTATTTTATATCATTCTGTCATAGCTTGCTGCACAATATTAATCATTCCATCCATGTACATATAAACCTTTCTGTACTCTCAAATATTTTCTTAAACATTGAAAAGAATTTCAGAATTGGGCATGATATACATGAAATTATTCTAGTCCAAAAGCAATTAATATATTCATTAGTTCAGTGCATTTGGCATATCTCAAGCAGTGGATTTGTGTTTGACTTTATTCAGTAGGACGGTTTCAGAGATGACATGCACTATCTCTGCAGTACACGATAATGCCACATTCAGAATGACAGCAGTCCAAGCCTTGGGGCACTAAATGCTTCTTGAGATATGTTCAATTGCTGTTTAACTGTATTTAGCCTAAGGTGCAGAGAAAGAAATTGCTGATGCCTTCAAACATGTTTAAGTGTTTTTATAGTGTCTTGGCATGTCAGAATATGCCACAGCACAAACTGGGGTGCAGTTTCTGAATTACTGCAATTAGGAGGCAAGAATTTCAACAACAGTACTGTTGTAGCTGTGTATCACTGTAGACTTGCTTTTTTTTTTTTTCCCCTTAAACAGTGATTTTCTACAAAATGTACCCTTTCAGCTGTTTTCTGCATTATTGTTCTCTGATCATGCAGTCAATACTTGTTATGCTTTAAGAGCTCTACTGTGTCCCTAATCACATAGCTCATAAAAGAGATAACCTTTTAATATAAAAACTATGTAAACGTACTCTGCTTTAATTATATAATGGCATTTTACTTGAATTTTGGATGGTCCTCAGAATGTGACATATTTGTGTACACAATGCAGGAAAAAATGGGGCTCATCTAAATCATAGTATTTTTCTTTACTATACAACCATTCCTATTCTTTTTTCTTTTCTCATGGTAGCTGGAACTAATGCACATGCACTTTTAATAGGTCCTCAGTAAATGGAACCATACAGGGATATTATGGACCTATCAATGTGGAAAGCAAAATCTGCATGTAGTCATTGATTTGTCATAGATACTATTTAGACCTCACCTGCCAATGACTCCTCAGATCCTGTGGGCCGAGCTGCGTGGTTCACAGAACTATTGCTGAACTGCTCTAGTACTACATGGCTACTGGGGTTTTGTACTCCTCTGTCCCAGGTTATAGACAAATTTTCCAGGTGGGAAGCACTCTGAATAAAAAGCCTCCCCCAGCAAAGGCCTCTGACACCCTCTCCCCCACCACAACAGAAGCTCTTGGATGAAAGTGGAAAAAAAAAACCAACTGTTTATTTAATAACACACGCAGGGTGCCCTGCAAAGCACAAGGGGAAGGGGAAAGGGAGAAAGAGGGGAAAAAAAAAAAAAAAACAAAAAAAAACCAAACC